>CM029595.1:76807667-77170167 GCA_017311375.1 Mytilus coruscus | reverse complement strand
ACTTTTTGTTATTTTATATTATTATGGATCTTGTCTGTATACCAGCTTTGATTATTTGGAATATCTACTAATTTTCACTTCTTCGTACTACATTTGTATTAACATCAAGATTATTCTCCTTTAATCTGTACAGGAAGTTTTATTGTTGATATTTACCCTTATGTATCTAGTGTTAAATTAGGTATTTATATGACAGACCTTTCTTGGTATTCCTAATTATTGGAAGATTTTATATAGACAGAAAAAGTATACCTAAAACGACAAAGTTATTTTTCATTTACCTGTATATATTATGAAAACCGGTTTTTCAAAAGTGATTATTTTCTAAGGGTTTAATATTTCGCGGTAGTGTTTTGCCATGGCTTTATTTGGACTTGTTTGTTTGCTTTTTGGCCTTGAATGTTTGTCCCTAATATTTTATTAACTATGTATTTACTTTCAGGTATCACAGATCGAATTTATTCGTTCATAGTGTGTTAATTTACGTTTTGATTGAGTTAAGCCTTCCAATTGATGTTTTATCGTGTGTTTTTCTATGTTGTGATGTAATACTATTGTTTCAGAAAAAGGAGAAGGTTTGGTACCATTAAAACGTTTAATCCCGCTGCAAATGTTTGCACCTGTCCTAAGTCAGGAATCTGATGTACAGTAGTTGTCGTTTGTTTATGTAATTTATACGTGTTTTCGTTTCTCGTTTTTATATATACTAGACCTTTGGTTTTACCGTTTGAATGGTTTTACACTAGTACTTTTGGGGCCCTTTATAGCTTGTTGTTCGGTGTGAGCCAAGGCTCCGTGTTGAAGGCCGTACATTGACCTATAATGGTTTACTTTATAAATTGTTATTTGGATGGAGAGTTGTCTCATTGGCACTCACACCACATCTTCCTATATCTATTTACTGCAGGGTTTGTTACTCGTGCTGTGTGGATGCAGTAGAATGTGTCCCCGTGCTTGTAGTGTATGCCCTTATATTTTTCAGTTATTGGTTGTTTGCCTGTGAGAGAGCTTTCACATGTTTATTTTATCTTAGTATTAAACCTTTATTGTGTATTCAATATTACGGCGTTTGGATGTATTGATACTCATCCACGCCTGCTATTTTTTATTATTGCCCCTGCTATGGTTTTACTAAGATTTCTTCCAACCTCTGTTTTTGCCCTGTGTTTGTTATATATGTCAGTTTTGTTATATTTAAGTCTTTACGTCGGGCCTTTTATAACAGTTTTGTAAGAGTTCTTTACTGCATTCCCTATTATTCCCTATTCCGTAACTGTGATCCTCATTCAATGTCATAACCTCCGGTCTTTTGTATTGTTCCTATACCCTATTTAATAATCATGATTTTACGGAATGGAAAGAAAATTATAAACAACACATCTTGTAGGTTATCTACGTGCATAAATAAACGTATTGGTAATGCTACTACAGCAAGATTATTTAACAAAATGCACGTGGATATCCACAAATTTTCCCGTGCAATGCCAAAAAATGACTAACCTGTTTTAGATTAACTTCTCAAAATACTATACGGTCAACAGTGAACGGGAGAACCTTTTCGCTCTCCTTTTCCTGTGATATTACCTGAAAAACTCAAAACCTAATATATGTGGTAACTTGAACCCAACCTAAGTGTGGTATTCAATATGTGGGACAGACGGGACGAGAGTATTACAAAAGAAATCAAGAACATCTCTACCGCTTTCGTAGACCCAAAAAATTCAAAAGTTTAGTATATCAACATTTAAATAAGCATAATCACAATCTTAAATATATAAAATTCCAACCCTCGAAACCGTTCAGAAACAACCAGGAGAATCACACAAGCAGTTTGAAAAATCACGCGAAGTTCGCGAATTGTTTTGGATAAAAGACTTCAAACAGCTTATCCTCTCGGTCTCAATGACAAAATATTAGGGCAAGGAACATATCTAAAACTTCTATTGATGTCATTAATATTGTTGATAAAAGACTTAGAAATAATAGGTCTCATGGTAAACGCAAAACCGTAATCAACGTATTAAACATCGTATAAATTATACACTTGCTGATCTGTTATCTATAATAAAGAATAATGGTAGACATCAAGTATTATGCAAACTGGGTCAGATACCTATAAGTAAATTATATGCTATTTTTCTGGAGTGTGATAAAATTTCTTTTTTTAGCCCGTTTTATGAATACACCCGTATTATTACAGCCTTTTGTCATCACAGGCTATTTCCTAGTATTGATAAACCTGAAAATCATAAACGACATTTTCTTAAATTAAAATATATAAATAGAGGTATTGATTTTATTAATTTGTCTAGCATATTCAATGACTCTTCCGTATATAACTTAATACCTCCATATTTTGATAATATAGAACAACCCATTATTTCGTATTCTTATAAAAACCGAGCAGAAATTTGATTTTTAATTATACGTCAATTACATCAGACGTCAATATAGAAAATAATGTTCCTTCCACTTGAGACTGCGAAACATCTAGTTTTATATATGTTCCCTATGGTCATGTTATTACAGGAGACCTCAACATCGTCGAAGACCGTGAGGTCATAACTTTTCTAAAGAAAGGACCGAAATACCGTCCTCCATCTATAATAGATTGGAAACAGTGTCGTCAGGTCATTAAAGACGCTCTGTCTGCCTACTGTAAAATTGGTGCAAACGTGAAAATCGGATAAAAATCTTTAGACAGTTATTTGAATAAAATTATGAATACTGTTAATATTCGAATATCTCATTTAGAAAACAATTCTGAAATTAATAATAGGATCCATGATATTCCCATTTCAAGAATAAAAATAAACTCAAGGTACTCGCAGAGCGGTTTGTGTTCGTACCGGCAGACAAGGCAGCCAATAATGTAGTGGTGGTGTGACGCATATACTACACGGAAGTTCTTCAAAACGAAATTATCAATTCCTCTACATTCAGGTCCGTTCGCACCACAGAGAGTCAAATCGTTAACAAGCATACCACTGCCACTACCCAACTTAAAGCATCTTCCGAACATTTGAAAGTCCCTACCATGTACTGGTTACCGAAATTACACAAAAACCATTTAAATTCCGTTTCATCTCCGCATCGAGTAAGTGTTCTACTACTAATCTATCAGTTCTTCTAACTACCTCCTTACTACTATCAAAGAACTGGTTATTAACTTTTGTAATAAAGCTTATGAAAATAATGGTATTAATTATTTTGGAGTGTTAAAATTCTTTAGAGGTTTTAGATAAAATACATGCTTTTGATGGTCCTTATAATTCTGTTGACAGTTATGATTTTCTACTCTGTACACTACACTTCCACACAATCTTATAAAGAAAAAGTTTTGTATTTGATAAAATGGTCTTTCGAAAAATCTCATTGTAATTTTATTTGCTGTAACTCGTTTAAAGCCTTTTTCTGTAACGAAAAGGAAAGTATGCTAGATACACTTACTGGAAATGTGAGGATATGATTGAAGCTTTAAATTTTCTGCTAGATAACATTTATGTACGTTTCGGCGATAAAGTGTATCGTCAGGTAGTAGGTATTCCTATGGGCACTAACTGTGCCCCTTTAATAGCAGATTTATTTCTATATTGCTATGAATCTCAGTTTATGACCAAACTCAGTAAAGACCCATCATTGTTATATTTAGTTGATACATTCAACAATACCTACCGTTATCTGGATGATATTTTTCGTTAAATAATCCAGAGTTCTCTAAATATACTTCCGAAATTTACCCAAAAGAACTTACTTTAACTAAATCTAACATAAACAGCAGCAGTTGCCCTTTTCTAGATTTAGACATTTCAATTTCTAACGGAAACTACATACTAAAATTTACGACAAAAGAGACGATTTTTCATTTCCTATTGTTAATTTTCCATTTTAGACGGCGATGTGCCTTTGGCTCCATCATACGGTGTTCATATATCCCAACTCGTTCGGTATGCCCGTGTGTGTTCTGATGTCATAGATTTTAACGAACGTAATCAATGCATCACTGGGAAATTATTGTGTCAGGATTTCGATACCATAAATTACTTAAAACTTTTACTAAATTCTTTCATAGATACAAAGATTTGATTAGTAAATTTGGCTGTACCTGTAGAAAACTTATTAAAATGGTATTTCACATCCTAAATTTTACGGTAATATTGTACTTAAAGCGAGGAAATCACTATGTGATCCGTGTAAACTCATCGAACCTTTAAACAAACTTATAAGTAAGGGTTATCGTACCAATATTGTAATTAGATCTCTGAATATAGTTTACATTGGCACTAATATCGATTTTGTCATTAGCAAATTGAAACATAACTAAGTTGTATCTTCTTTTGAGGCGGGATGTTTAGAGACACACACGTTAATTTTATCTCTTAAGTAGCTCCTCACTATCCTACTACCTGTCGATACATTTATTTTGGCATTGCACAAGTCATGTCTTCTCTGACTGTTCATGACGTTAAAATACTAAATCCCTGGGATGTGTTTTAGTTGATTTTAGTCTCTGATGCATGATTTTTATCATTAATTGTTTTTGGCTTTTAACTAGCTGTCAGTAACTGCAGTACTCTCAAATCGTACTTTGTTGTTAATTCGACCTGCTGATACTATTTTTAATACTTTTTGTTATTTTATATTATTATGGATCTTGTCTGTATACCAGCTTTGATTATTTGGAATATCTACTAATTTTCACTTCTTCGTACTACATTTGTATTAACATCAAGATTATTCTCCTTTAATCTGTACAGGAAGTTTTATTGTTGATATTTACCCTTATGTATCTAGTGTTAAATTAGGTATTTATATGACAGACCTTTCTTGGTATTCCTAATTATTGGAAGATTTTATATAGACAGAAAAAGTATACCTAAAACGACAAAGTTATTTTTCATTTACCTGTATATATTATGAAAACCGGTTTTTCGAAAGTGATTATTTTCTAAGGGTTTAATATTTCGCGGTAGTGTTTTGCCATGGCTTTATTTGGACTTGTTTGTTTGCTTTTGGCCTTGAATGTTTGTCCCTAATATTTTATTAACTATGTATTTACTTTCAGGTATCACAGATCGAATTTATTCGTTCATAGTGTGTTAATTTACGTTTTGATTGAGTTAAGCCTTCCAATTGATGTTTTATCGTGTGTTTTCTATGTTGTGATGTAATACTATTGTTTCAGAAAAAGGAGAAGGTTTGGTACCATTAAAACGTTTAATCCCGCTGCAAATGTTTGCACCTGTCCTAAGTCAGGAATCTGATGTACAGTAGTTGTCGTTTGTTTATGTAATTGATACGTGTTTTCGTTTCTCGTTTTTATATATACTAGACCGTTGGTTTTACCGTTTGAATGGTTTTACACTAGTACTTTTGGGGCCCTTTATAGCTTGTTGTTCGGTGTGAGCCAAGGCTCCGTGTTGAAGGCCGTTCATTGACCTATAATGGTTTACTTTTATAAATTGTTATTTGGATGGAGAGTTGTCTCATTGGCACTCACACCACATCTTCCTATATCTATTAAGTTAAGAAGTAGAAAAAATGTATATGGTCATAATTGCAGATATTCAATAAGACACTTCCAAAATTGCAAAGGGTGTATGTTTATACATTTGTAACGGGGAGGCACGGAGATATTGTATGTTTGCAAATATGCATTTAATCAGTATTGTCATTTTGCAATATGAGGAGGAAGATTAACACTTCACACTAAAATATGTGTGTTTTAAAATAGTACTGATGCAGTTTCTAATAATGAAAATCAAGTAAACCAGGTGATAGTGCAACAGAAAAGTCAAAGTACCAATAAATTTTCATATTAATTGACATATGTTATAATATAAAATTCAAATATAAAACATGAAAATGAACAATTCATTACATGCTCACTTCTTGCAAGTGCATGTTCTACAATCTCCACCGTATAATTTAATCTGGAAAAAAATGTTTAATATATCTGTGTTCTAAATCCTACAAAAAGAAATAAACTAAACATTAATATGCTCTAAACTCCTCCACTTTGGCTCTCGGTATCATTTCACTGAACACTTAACTTCATCATACATAACTATAATATTGGAATGGATTCTAGTTTCACAGGACACTCAGTTGCTAAAATTAAAAAAAAAAGTGATGATTATGTCGAATGAGCACGGCCGTACTCTAGCACTACTGACAACAAAACACTTATGCATTCTGTTAGGTTTGACTTCACATCATAATTTGCCTATCAAATTCCTGAAATTAGAAAAAAATGTTAATCAAAGGGTCAAATAAATAAAGAATGGTCCACTGCGCAGATTTGAAACTGGAGTACAATCCAGATTATTTGAATGTAAGTGAGTTATTTGCCATTAAAGCTTTATCTGTGTTATTCCAGTGAAATTTATACATTGTTTTCACCTATGGCCTCTTAAAATATTTCCTCTGTTTTCTCCTCCTTCCTTCTTATTTTTCCTTGTAAAATATTCTTGTATCAAGCCCTCTCCTATATTCTGTTTTGGTTCCCATGTCGGTTTGGAACCATCTTTCCATTTCACAAGAAAATATTGTATTCCTCTTGCATTCCTGTTATTTAGTAGTTTCTCAACCTCATGAAACGTATCATCAATAACATTGTTTGGTTCATCTCCATTATCACTGTCAGTTTCTGAATCTGTACTCTCATTGTCTGCAATTTGATCATCTTGATCATTATCTGCAGGTGGATTATTTTGCGCATCAGGTGTATTATCTGGAACTGGACGTTCTGGAGCTTGTGGCGGATCACGGTAGTCAGTGGGATCTACATATTGCCTAAGATTGCTCGCATTGACCATAGCTTTAAGTTCCTTCTGGTCACTGCAGCGTCTTAATTTATATGTGAAATTCGGCCCACAGTCAGTTATGTAATAAGGACCATTGTATTTATCAACTAATTTTGGTGAACGACCGACAGGGACTACATGTTCTTTAAGTAAAACTTTATCTCTAAGTCTAAATTCAGGAATTTTGGTGTTTATGTCGTATCGTTCTTTCATATTTGCTTGTTTAAGCTTAATATTTTGAGCAGCCAAATCTTGGGTAATTTTGAGGTTTGAAATAATTTCTTCTAAATGGTGTTTTGCATCTTTTGACAGATTGTCTTTTGGCAAAACAGAAGCGTCAAAAGGTAAGAAGATATAGGAAGATGTGGTGTGAGTGCCAATGAGACAACTCTCCATCCAAATAACAATTTATAAAAGTAAACCATTATAGGTCAATGTACGGCCTTCAACACGGAGCCTTAACTCACACCGAACAACAAGCTTAGAGGGCCCCAAAGTTACTAGTGTAAAACCATTCAAACGGGAAAACCAACGGTCTAGTCTATATAAAAACGAGAAACGAGAAACACGTATAAATTACATAAACAAACGACAACTACTGTACATCAGATTCCTGACTTAGGACAGGTGCAAACATTTGCAGCGGGATTAAACGTTTTAATGGTACCAAACCTTCTCCCTTTTTCTGAAACAATAGTATAACATCACAACATAGAAAACACACGATAAAGTATCAATTGGAAGGCTTAACTCAATCAAAAACGTAAATTAACACACTATGAACTAATAAATTGATCTGTGATACCTGAAAGTAAATAGTTAATAAAATATTAGGGACAACTTGCTGAACACCATTGAGAAGGAGAATACTCTGTTGATTGAGTTGATGGAGAATTTCTAAAAGCCATTAAAATACCAGGAGTTTATTTGGCCAATTGTTCTGGTCCTTATCACTATAAGCTCTGACTGCTTGTATCAATGTGCTATTGGTCCTTCCCACTAATCCATTCGTCTGTGGGTGGTATGAACTAGTATGATGCCTTGTAATATTTAACATTTCACACAAAGCATTCACCAAATTCGATACAAAATTTCTACCAAGATCTGTAACTAGACATTTCATTGCACCGTAACGACTAATAATCTTACGAAATAAAACCTTTGCAACCTCAGAAGCTTCTTGAGTTTTCATAGGAAAGGCCTCACTCCATTTTGAAAAGAATCTACTAAAAGCAATACATAAGAATAACCCTCATTAGTTTTACTAAGTTTTAGAAAATCCATATGCCATCGTTCAAAAGTTGTGTCAACTGGCAGAGGAATAAGAGGTGGTTTCTTACCTTTGTATCTCTTTTAATTCTCTGACAGCGATCACATGATCGAATGTAGTTTTCAATACTTTGGTGCATTTTAGGCCAAAAGTACTTAAGACTCAAAGCATGATAAACACGTTCAATCCCAAGATGTGCACCACCTACGAAACTGTCATGATAACTTAAAAGAGCATCTTCTCTTAGAGCTTGAGGAGACATAATTGTTTGATCCACTTTTCACCATTATCAACTCTGACTCTCTTCTGAAACCATTTATACAGAACACTATTACAGGATCTAATGGAGCAACCATAGTGTAATCATCATAAAGAATTCCACTTGGATACTCTCAGAAGTCCTATCCTTGCCACTAGCTTCTGTTCCAGTATTCACTTCAGATACCTTTACAGCTGCGATTTCATTTTCATCGTCAGGCTGTTCAGGATAAGAACGTCTACTTAGAGCATCAGCTACTTGATTGTTACAACCTTTCCTATACTTAATCTCAAAATTGTAATGCTGCAAATCCATTGCCCATCTTGTATGTTTACCTGTATTTGCCTTCTGATTCATGAGATATGTCAAAGCTTTGTGATCAGTATATATTGTGAATTTGCCAGTAGCAAGATAAGTGTTAAATGTTTTACACCTTGAACTACTGCATAACACTCTTTTCAGTTGTATTCCAAACCTGTTCTGTTTTAGATAAACTTTTACCACCAAAAGCAATTACACGTTCTTTTCTCTGACTATTTAATTGACCTAGAACAAAACCTATAGCTGAATTTGAAGCATCACAAGTCAGCATAAAGGATTTATTCATGTCAGGGTAAGCCAGGACAGGAGGTGTTAATAAAGCCTGTTTTAAATTGTCAAAAGCTACCTGACATTTGTTATTCCATTTAAAACTTCGTTCTCTTTCCTTCTTTAACAACCCACTTAAAGGAGTGGCAATTTTAGAATATGAATCAACAAAACGTCGATAATAATTGCACATTCCCAAAAATGAGCGAACCTGTTTTTGTCTTGTAGGAACAGGAAAAGTACTAATAGCTTTTGTCTTTTCAGGATCAACCTTAATAGATATAAGAAGATGTGGTATGAGTGCCAATGAGACAACTCTCCATCCAAGTCAAAATTTATAAATACCTTCTTTTGAAATGATGTGCCCTAAGTATTTCACCTCTTTTGCTGCAAACACACATTTGGATGGTTTCAATGTGAGATTTGCATCACGAAGACGAGTGAAAACTTGTTCTAGATGCGAAAGATGCTCTTCAAAACTCCTACTAAATACCAAAATATCATCCACATAAACTAAAACAAATTGCCAATTAAGTCCACGTAAAACATTAGACATGAGCTGTTGAAAACTAATAGGAGCATTTTTAAGACCAAAAGGCATTCTAAGAAATTCATAGACACCATTGCGAGTAATAAAAGCAGATTTATGTCTTGTTTCGTCATCCATCTCGACTTGCCAAAAACCACTGTGAAGGTCGAGACAACTCAGAATTTGAGGCTGCACTTCACCAAGCGTGTCAAATACATTTTCTAGCCGTGGGATCGGAAAGGATGAACTTTTTGTCTGGAGATTTAATTTTCTAAAGTCCACACAAAACCTGTACTGCTGAGGCTGACCCGGTGCAGTTTTCTTTTTCACTAATATTACAGGTGAATGATACTCACTGGTTGATTCTTTGATAATGTTGTTTTTCTTCATCTCTACCAAATGTCTTTCTGTTTCTTTGTGCATATGTGGAGACTGGTTATAGAATCCCATTTTTACTGGTCTAGCATCCCTGAAAGTTTAAATTTTGCGCTTGTACCTGTTTGTAAAACCTAATTCAGATATATTATTAGCAAAATATCTCTAGAAGTCTGCTCAGAATTTTAATCAGAACTGCTGAAATCAAACTCAATTGGCTCTCTGACTTCATTAGTTTGCTGTGAACTAGTACAGTTGGCTCGTTATTATCTATATTATGAATAAAATTTTAGTCAATGTCTGATACAGAAGCTAGCACTTTTGTTGCGGGAATGTGTATTTCCTGATTTGTAGGATTCATCAATCTTATGACCGCTCTTTTCTTATTAATTTTGACTAAACTTTAGCACTCCACTTTTATAAAATTACTTACTGGTTCTAAAAGAACTATTTCTCCTGAATTTCTTCTCAAATTTTGACACCAACCTTCATTTCACAAAATGGAGAAATAGTGACAGGGTAATATGTTCTAGCAAGACCAGTACTAGTAGTCTGTATCATACATACTTTAGGGATATCTGCATTTTCTTTATCTGGTACCTGTAAAACACTTTTAGAAAAATCAATATTAATCTTGTTTGCATGTAAAAAATCCCAACCAACTATAAAAGAATGATGTAGCCCATCTATAACATAAACATGATAATTAAAAACAGCACCTTTAAATGAAATTGGTAAATTAACTTTTCCTAGCACTTGTAACCTATGTCCACTTATACCTTTAATTGATGGAATATCTGATTGTGAAAGTTTATCAGAAAGGGCCAACTTGCTATAAAAATCAAAGCTACAGCAAGTAATTTCTGCACCAGTATCAATCAATGCATGTGTTTTTCTGCCATTGATATCAATAATTGAAGTATTTTTCTGCATAGGTAATACCAAATTTACCTCTGCAAAAGAATTTCTACCTCTGTGCCTATCCTTTGACAAATGCCTAGGGACAGGCGCGAATCCCTAACGGTGAAAAGGAGGGTTTTGACCAGATTTTTGTGAACTTCTGCATTTACGACCATAATGCCCTATCTTATGACATTGATAACATTCTTTATTTCTTGCTGGGCAATTAGAACCACAAAACATACCACAACTTTGACATGATCCATCATCTTGTTGTTGTTGCTGTTGCTGGTGATACGGATTCTGTACTGCTGCTGGCATCGGTTGGCTGTACTGTTGTCCATTATACACTGGCTGTTGTGGAATGTAGTGTTGCTGGGGTACAAAGGCTTGATGTTGTTGTTGGTTACCAGTTCCTTGTCGGTAGTTTTGTCTTGGCTTATTGTACCTGTTTTTGTTCTGTTGAGGCTGGTTTGGTCTTGACATGTTAATCGATGTATGCAGTCTTCTGATCTCTTCCAATGGTTCCTGCATCTTGGCTTCCAGTGTGGCTGCAATTGTATCAGCAGTAATGGACGATGCTGGTGCAAGTTGTTCAGATTTTTCTGCATTTTCTGCGATTGCCCTTAACTGTTCCAATGTAGCTGACTTTGGGAAAGTGTTATGCACTGTTTTCCTATCTCCCTCTGAAACCTTGTATGGCAATACCTATCTTAATGTTGTCAGGAATGTCCTGTCCTATTGTTTTTTCCTGTAATCTTGCCATAAACTCATCAACTCTTTCGTTTTGACCTTGTTTTAACTGAAGTATATTTACATCAAAAAGTCCTTGAGATTTTTCAAAACGTTTGAAAAATTCATCCTTTAATTGTTGTAATGAATTTTGAACAGTTTCCGAAAGTGTAGCAAACCATTGCTTTGGTATACCATCTGCCATAAAGAATGGAAAGGAATTGCATTGTTGTTGTTCACACATTTTTTGAATAAGTGTCCAACGGATAAAATATC
This sequence comes from Mytilus coruscus, assembly GCA_017311375.1. Classification (NCBI taxonomy): domain Eukaryota; kingdom Metazoa; phylum Mollusca; class Bivalvia; order Mytilida; family Mytilidae; genus Mytilus; species Mytilus coruscus. Next base: position 77,158,432 of record CM029595.1, on the reverse strand, counting down.
CCCACCATTGTGCTGCAGATGATTGTCCATCATAAGCATTTAGGTTAATTCCTGATGGCATGTTAACACTTACTTCTCTAATTACTTGAACTACAGCAGGTGTTGATGCTGTTGATGTAGTTGATGATGTTGATGCAGTTGGATGGATTGATGCTGTAGTTGTGGTCACAGTTGATGTTGTTTCTGTTGATAGGACAGGTATTGTTGATGTTGTAGGGGTTGTTGATGTTGAAGCTGTTGACTCAGTTGTTTGTTGGTGAACTCTTGCTTCTGGTCTAATTGTATCTTGACTGCGAAGAAGGTAGCTATTGAGTGGTGCTGGCATTTGTACGTTGCTGATTTTATCTTCTTTCTTGTTTTGGGACTAGCTTTGGATCTTTCGGTCACTCCACCAAATGTCGTACTGACTTATCTGCTGCGTCTGATGACTTTTAGCACCTGGTGTAAAACAAGAGAAAGTTCTGGTAAATGAAGATGTTTATTTGTTGAAATCAGTAATCAAAGTGACCGTTGAAAACCTAAATTGTTTCCATGCGGGCGTGGTCACATGATCACTGATTTCTTAACTTTCTCCTGTTTTCACCAATCAAAAGGTACCTTGTAAAGGTCCCTTGACCACAACCTATTTTCACTGGTTGGTCAATAATCAAGTCATGGGTGACAGGTATTAATAATTTCACACATGAGTAATAGGAAAAGGTTGTTTAGCAAAAGCCTTAATTTACATGTAAGGTATATAATCCAAAGTAAATAATTTAGCACTTACATGTCTCTTTGTTATCCGTATTAATTACGTAATATAAAGATTCAAGTTGTATGTCATTCTTCTTTATAAAAAATTAACATTCCAAAAATAATGTAACTTATGTAAGAAGAAATTTTAGAAATAAATTAAAAATTTAAACTTCAAAATACTTTAACTCAAATTGTAAAATTGAATAATTTTCACTTTAGTTTGGTTGTTATAGTAAAATTATGAATTGCCAAAGACAAAATTTTAATATAACATATGTATGGATTTTGGTGGATTGATATTAAAAAAAACAGTCGGTATTCCAATGGTCACTAATTGTGCATCCCTACCGACTGACTTGTTTCTGAACTCATATGAAGAAGAATTTTTACAAAAACTTCTCAAAGACGAAAAGAAAAAGCATCTTTCTAAGTTCTTTAATTTCACTATCAGATATATTGATGATGTCCTGCCACTCAATAATCCACATTTCAGTGAGTGCTTGCCACTCATATTTCCCATTGAACTTTAGATTAAGAATACTACCGAAACTAGAAGGTCTATTTCATAGCTGGATCTTTTTCTTCATATTAACCCAGATGGACGGCTGCAACTAATGATTTATGATAAACGTGACAATCTCAGAGTTCCAATTGTTAACATCCCATTTCTCAGAAGTAACATATCCTCTGCCCAATCGTTTGGTGTTTACATATCTCAATCAATACGCTCACACCATAGTCTGTTGCCTTTGGTGCCTAAACATTATGATAATTGTGGGTAGAAGAAAGCAGACACGGGTCTTCTCTTGTCATTAAGTGAAAATGTACCTTTACAATTAATAATTAAGACACCGACAAATGTATAAACAATTCACGTTTACGTATAGAGATAAACATGAATAATATCTGATAAAATTGTTGACCGTATTTTATCTTGTCCACTTTTAAGTATGTCACAGTATAAATTATTAGTTCGGTCTGCTAAACAAGTTGTCACAGTACGCAACAATGGCGTCAAAGTGGTGTGTGGAAAAGACATGCAAGCAGTTGATGTCATAGATGGGGACGACAATGATGGCGTCAATATTCTTATCAACAAGTATGTATACGGAACACGCACAACATGTGTCTTGTAATAGTTCGTTATCTTTCAAGAAATATTACAACAGACTTTATCAATAATATTTGACGTACTAGAAATGCATTTTTGTTATAAACATAAGGATATGTGGTATGATTGCCAATGAAATAACTATCCACCAAAGACCAAAGGGTACTATAAGGATGTGAAAAAAACACATGTATGTTAACTTCTTTTGCGGGCTTTATGGAGTCTTTTCTTAATTCAGCCAACAACTATCCGTGGTCTTTCTTTTTAAAATTAGCATTCGTAGTAAATATATAATTATTCATATTTGTTTTAACTCGGGCGATTTCAGAAGAAAATTGTCTAAATAAATGTTAAAGACGGTACTAAGTTGCCTTGTAGATATATGTATGATATTTTTGTGTCGATGGATTACAGTCCATATAATTTATTTGGTTTATACTCTACATCTAATTCTATTAATATTTTAGGCAATGTTGTATTTCTGTACATCATAAATCGGTAAAAAAAATAGTTAACATGATACCTTTAGTATGATATTTTACCTCAAGTTTTAATCAATTACTAATACGTCTTTGCAAATAGGTCTGGCAAAATTGAGTTTGTGGGAAGAAATTCGAAGTATGAAGAAATATATAAAAACCTGACAGTTGATGTAGAAATCGACGCTACAGGAAAGTGTGTAATTCCAGGTGAGCATAAATGTAAAGTTGACAAGTGAACATGAATTATTAAAATAATTGCAACATGTTAAATGCTGTAGCGACATATTTAAACGAAAATGATAGTTTAATGTGTAACTGTACATGCATATAAAACAAAGATTCGTATGATTTTGATCATATTCCTCGACAAAAGTACTAATGATTCGATCTTATTAGTAAATTTTCGCGTGTTAAGGCCCTATACAACCTTGGCATTTTAATGTTTGACACTTGAATGTTCCCGTTGAAGGCAATTCCAGAAAAGCGCTTCTGACACACGAAATTTATAAAGTGTTTTTATTAAATGACATTTTTTCCAGGATTGGTAGATGCCCATACTCACCCTGTGTGGGCTGGGGACAGAGTACATGAGTTTGCTATGAAGGTAATTATTCATAACTTCCTCGTTTTTCATTTGTCTCTGTTCAATGAGAGGCAATAAGGGGTCCGTTAACATGTTAACAACACCTCGATTTTGGCAAAAACAGTTAACAACAAGTAGGGAAAGACTGGGTTTATTCGGACACTTGGGTATATTCGGACATTTTGTTTACTAAAGAAATAAAAAATATATATTGGTCCAATCAAAAGAAGTTTAATCTTTTGTAACAGCTAATCATACGTCTTTTCCTTTTTACTTGCTGTCACCCAAAATACATGTAACAGTACAGAACAAATTATTGGCCAAAGGAGCTTTAATGCAAAATCATGTGACTAGGCGCCATTTTTCAAAAACTTAGTATACAGAAACTTCGATATATCACTGTTGCTTATTTTTGAAGAACATCTGAGTAGTAATAACCTGAAATGTATCCTTTTGCATTGTTAAATATACAGTTTTCAATAACATATCTTTTTAAAACCGTAGTTGTCATTATTAACGGAATTAAATACCTTTCACTCTGTCCGAATGTACCCTTTCTATAAAATAAGTTTTACTTGGTACATTCGGTCACTTTGGTTTTGTAATTTTAAATTCAATCTATACAATAATGAGAATAAACCTGCCGAAGTTGTTGTGCCCTGTATTAGTTTCACTTTCCAATCACTTCCGCAAGATGGTCTAATTTTGTTGAACAGATGGAACAGATATTACAAATTCCAAGGAAACCAATATTAGAACGGTTATATGCTTCAAACAACCAATGGCAGACCCAAAAAAAAGACAAAACACCACAAAAACATGAAATATATAACGTAAAGAAAACGCACTTTGAAAATAAAAATAAATTAGCAACCAAAAAGACTAGCCATCCCTTTCCTGGTAATCCTTGCTAAAAGAATTCTTACTTCAGTGCCAGATCCAGAAAAAGAATATCTTACTGACATTATTGAAGAAATCGTGCAATGTTCTTACTGATCTAATTAAAATATATGTGTTAATTTAAATAAACATTTGTCCTTACTATAGTCCCTTTTAGCTAGCTATAAAACAAGATTTAATCCACCATTTTCTACATAAGAAAATGCCTGTTCCAAGTCAGGAATATGACAGTTATTATCCATTCGTTTGATGTGTTTGAGTTTTTGATTAGGGACTTTCCGTTTTGAATTTTCCTCGGAGTTCAGTATTTTTGAGATTTTACTTTTTTCCACCGGGCTTTGAATAGTGGTAAAGAATCCAACTATAAAATGATGATAACAGTTAACACCAACTTTAGCTGAATAACAGATAACAGTGGTGTAAAAACTTCAATAACACTTAACAACCATATTGAAAAATCGAACAATGTTAAGGTATTTGTTTGTTCTATACGAATTTAAGATTGAGGAATTTTCAAAACAAAACGGTGGGTGTCTTGCAAAAAGCAGGAAATGCTCACCTTTTCCCAGCACCTCAGTGTTTTCATTAAGTTTTGGGGGGGGGAGGGTGGGGGTGCGAAGCCCCCGGCCGAAAAGAGATTTAGCAAATTTGAAGGCCTTAAAAAATGACTTCAAAATTGCTTATTTTGAAATAATATATTGACTGTAGCCATATTTATAGTTGGTGTCAAGTTGCATGACCTGAATATACATTCCTGAACATTTCCCTGCCGATTGGCTGTTAGAAATGCATAGTTTAACTGAAAGAATCCAAAGATTAGTACTTTATTGCGTTTTTCTTGAATTAATACTTGTATTATAGTTTCAAATAGAATTCATTGATAACATTAATTTATGCTTTATTATTTCAATAAATCGTTGTCAAATCCTATATCCCAGCACCCCAACTCCATAGATCACAAGATGTTTCGAACATCTATTTAGACCAAGTAGAATAAACTAATTGACAATCATGACCATGGCCATGTCAATCGTTAGGAGCCCAAGCCATTGCATGGTGACACTTAATCTTAAAAATACTGTAATTTTTATAAGGCGCTCGATACCTCATGATCTGTTTGACTAATACTTTTCTACACTCTTTCTTTTCTGTCCATGCATATGTTTATCAATTTAACAAACATAGTATAGAATATATTTTCATAATTTGCAACATGTTAATTACCAAGAGTTGCAGATGTTACTGTGTCTTGTTTTTATGCCTACGGAAAGCGAAAAGAGGTCTTTTATCAAATAAAAGTTTTGCCTCTTCGTCATCTTTTAATTTATCCCAGTGTTATAAAATATTGTTCTTTACGTGTGTTTTCTGTCTTGAAAACTCTGTGGAGAATACTAAGTGAGGCAACTGTAATACAGATTTGGGTTTAACCATTAATGTGCAATTTATTTGTTTTGCAGTCACCTCCTGCATTACAGTTTTAATTTCATGTTCTTTATATCCCCTTTTAATAAGGCACTCAGAAAATAAAGCATTTTGCGTTTGCAAATCTACTGGATCGTTCCCACATCTCTCAAAGCGAAGCATTTCTCCTTTAATTATGCCTCTTAAAGTAGAGGGTGGATTGCATGAGGACCTCTCTAAGTACAGATAATTTTCAGTTTTTTCCCGGAAAACCAGTGAACAGAGATAAATTATGTTAAAAACAGTAAACACTTTAAGTGTCATGTAACATATAACAGGAATCCCATTTTCATATAAAACAGTTACCAACATTACCAATTTTAACAGAACAGATAACAGACAGTGAGTTGAAAACAGTTAACAGTTTATATATATTTCAAATAACAATTAACAACACCTTGAAATAGCCCAAAACATGTTAACAGAAAAGGATATTACTCTCCCCTCTTCAATTGAAATTCAATGTTTTGAATGTTAGAAATCTGGAACATGCATCAAATTTTGAATATGTCTGTTGCGTGTAAAGTATGTATGTTTTCGTTGTTTGTTTATCGACATATATATACATGTCAATATTATTTATAAAATGATTTAATCCATTACAGCTAGCAGGTGCGACATACATGGATGTCCATAAAGCAGGGGGTGGTATAAACTTTACAGTCGAACACACCCGTGCTGCATCAGAAGACCTGCTCTATAAAGGTCTGAAACAGAGATTACTGAATATGATGAGTACAGGAACCACGACAGTAGAATGTAAAAGTGGATATGGATTAGAAGTTGACACAGAGGTTAAAATGTTAAAGGTCATTGACAGAGCAAGCAAAGAAATTCCAATCACAATATCGTCAACATTTCTTGGTGCACATTCAGTTCCGAGGTATTTGATAATTACATGAAAATTTAGTCTCTTTTTAGCAAAATTTTAGGAACTAACTGCACAGTAGTTTTGATAATCAGGTTACATACCTCCCAGGAGTAGCTGGGCAATAGAAATATGGTCACTTTGGTCTTCTTCCGAACGGCATTAACACACTTGTCAAAGTGAGGCGTCTGTTTAGCTGAGCGGGATGTTCAAGTACGCAGCCACGTCCGGTCAGAATGGGGATGTTAAATCTGATGCCCCGTGTCAAGATATTGCCACGCTCTCTACACGTTAAAAACCCTTGCAAAAACTCTTTGAGGGTCTATAGGTGGCTTTTTGTTAGGCGAAATGTCAGTTCCTGTCTTATATTCCCTCATTTTCCAGTGGCAGTGAAAAAGTATTTGTCAAACTTAATACATATGACTCTCAATGACAGGTATTAACTGAGATGTGAATGATGTTTATGGTTGTTTCTACATATCGGTTGAAAGTTATGATTATATAAGGGTGTTAAATAATGGCGAAGGACCAGCCGTGATCCTTACGTGACGCAGATTTTTTGAGTCGACTCTGTTGGAAAAATATAAAAAACGTTTGTTTGATCAATCGAAGTCAAAATGACGAAAAGTCTCGTAAATACATACACGTAAATTGGTATGAGGTATGATATCTGACCGAATAATGACCAGTTGCAGCTTTTTACAACAAACAACTTTTCAAAATCCACAACTCCAAGTATATCCTTAAGGGTTACGGTAAAAGATTAGACAGATTGACAGCGTGTCAAAGTTTCTTTATGTAGTACATTTTATGAATAAAATTATTAGACTGCCTTAATTTTACATGGATAACATGACAAAAGAGCAAAGAAATTAACAAATAAGTGTCCATTAATTTTTAATAATTTCGGTAGCACGGGGTTATTTTATTTTTATAGTAATATAGGGTTATTGCATGAATATTGCCCCGATTAGTAGATATAAGAAGATGTTGTATGAGTGCCAATGAGACAACTCTCCATCCAAGTCAAAATTTATAAAATTCCATTATAGGTCAAAGTACGGTCTTCAACACGGAGCCTTGGCTCACACCGAACAGTAAGCTATAAAGGGCCCCAAAATTACTAGTGTAAAACCATTCAAACGGGAAAACCAACGGTCTAATCTATATAAAAAAAAAACGAGAAACGAGAAACACTTATGAACCACATCAACAAACGACAACTACTGAACATCAGATTCCTGACTTAGGACAGGTGCAAACAAATGCAGCGGGTTTAAACGTTTTAATGGTACCAAACCTTCACCCTTTTTCTGAAACAATAGTGTAACATCACAACATAGAAAGACACACTATAAAATATCAACTGAAATAGCTTAACTCAATCAAAGGACATATTAACATCAGTGAACATACACTGAACAAATAAATTTGACCAATGATACAATGTAAATACAAAATAAATAAACTAAGGGAAGAATAATAAAAGTAACATGTTATATCTGTATGAAATGTTAAACAATTTAAGAAAAACGATATGCTCGAACAAAATATCAGCCATTCGCAATAACTTTAAACACAGGTAAATGAAATTAATTTTGTTGTTAGGTTTACGTGTACAGTTCCAATAGAGAAAGGAAATATTTTACAAAATAAATAATTTTGATGTTCATAGTACGAAGTGAAAATTTATAGTAGTACCAAACTTTATCACGAGGTTGCGCGTGTAATATATACTCAATGAGGGATAATTTTCATCAATGTTAATTCAAATTATTCTTTTATTGCATGAATAGCAAAGTTACGAAAACTGTTTAATACATAATTTGATACCGATGACGTACTTTGTTTGATACTAGTACATTATTTCACGCTAAATTTTAGTTCGTTCTGTAGTAAATATGTTGTTGCTATACATATGCAATTATATCATTCGAAAGGTTTATCTGCACTTTCTGTTTTGAACGATCATTAGGGTCATGATTTAAGATTGTCCAGTTGTCATCCTCTTTTTCTAATTATTGAAGTAATGGTATCTTCTCAAAATTAGAAAATCAAATGAACAATTTATAGCATATAAAGCATAATATCATTTCCTTACACTGTAACTTTCATCATACTAATTTAGGAAGTTTGATTATAACAGGGATTAGTTTGAATGCTTAGAAGTCTGAAACAATATCTTGAATATGACTCTTTATCAATTGTTTGTGTCTGCTGTTCTGGATTTACCATCGAACCAAAAAAATGTAAGAGCAAAGGATGTATAAGAACTAGCATATACGCAAGGAGCTATTTGAACATGGCGGAGATTTATAAATTCGTCTAAGGTCAACTTTGCTTGAGGGATTTAGGATCTTATTCTCTTAAAATTTTCTCAAAATATGAATTGAGAATGTTAAAAGGTAATATATAAAATGAAAGTAAATCTGTTACTTGAAACTTACGTATTCTCATACGGTTTCTTATTTCAGTCAGACTCAAAAACTTTTTTTTTGTTGTCATTGAATTCCTGCATTTATACAATGAACAATGCACGATGCTGTTGATTTTTTAATTTGATTAAGAGAAATCTTTATTTATTTGTTTTTATATTTTATTAGTTTTTTTTTTTTTTTGTTTTTTGTTGTGTGACTTTATTTTTTGAAAAGCTTTTAATCATGTTAAAGTTTGTTATAAAGTTACAAACCAGATAATAAGTAAAAGTCGAAAGAAATGTTCTTTCGGGATGGCAATTTTTAAAAAAAATTAAGAGTTTCAAGCCCCCGCCCCCTCTTACATACCCATCAAACGCATGACGCCAGGGTGTAGTTTTTCCTTGAAATGTTTTCATCACATTTATAGAATTGTGATTCCTCAACTGTACCTTATATTGACTACATACAATGATTTAACGTAATTCTGTTTTCGCAGAAGTCGCTATTTTGGCCAACTGTATGAGTTGTTATATTTGATTGTTTCATTAGCATTAGCATCCTTGTTTGCAAACATTATTTCATCATTAGGGTGACAGAATATGCAATAATGCTGACATCTTGAAAAGTAAACATTTGTCCGTCCTTGACCTTTGATCCTGATTTGACGGAAATATTTGAAATCTTTTCCTTATTTAATTTGCATACATTATTTTATTATAAGAATGACATAATATGCAATAATGATGACATCTTGAAAAATAAAGATTTGTCCGTCCTTGAAATTTTATCTTGATTTGACGGAAATATTTGAAATGCAACCGTTAGTATCCTTAAACACACCTGTTTATAACATGATTGTCAGACCAACACTTTTACGATTAGACTATGATTTGTGGTATATCATTTAATTCTAATGAAGGTTGTATAGACGTACTTTTATGCCTCTATCTTATTAATCTTTCCATTTGGTGTATTTCAAGAAAATATGAGGACCCAAATACACTTGCACTTACTCAAAATAAGTTGTTATATAGCTATTTATAATAGAAAAACAAAGGATATAGGGTATCCATCCATGACACAAAAGTACATGCACAGCAAAAAACACACAAAGAGCAAAGGAACAGCGCTTGTATTGCTGTTCTTCATCTCAAAGTCACAATCAGGCCGTCAACACGGAGCAAAACAAAATAAAATAAATAAACAAAAATAAACATGTATTAAATATATTAACTTAATATAATATGTTTTGTTAATTGCGTTTTTAACATTGAAAAAAATAATATGCAACTTCAGTGAACTTTATTGACTATAGAAACAGATGTAAACCAACCAAATATGTCATTTTCGTCATTTTACCCTTTATGCCCAATTTGTGATGGATAATTTCAAGTGGATGTCCATCTTATATAAAGGAAGTATTAGAAAATAACAAAGATCCAGATCCAAGTCTTTATTAAAGTCTCACCACATACAACAAAGATTTAAAGATTTAAAAGATGCATAATTATATACAGCAATCATGTACTAGTTCAAGTATATGTATGTCCCATACTTAAAAGAATTATGAAATGCTATATAAAAATTAAAAAATAAGAAGACGTGGTATGATTGCCAAGGAGACCACTCTCCACCAGACATCTAAAGACGAAAAAGGTTAGCAAGAATGGGTCACCATTCGACCCTCAACGATGAGCAAACCCCACACCGCATATTAAGTAATTAAAGACCCCGAAATGACAAATTTAAAACAGTTCAAACGAGAAAACTAACGGCCTTATTTATTTACAAAACAATAAATGAAAACAAATATGATATACAGCAACAAACGACAACCAGTGAAATACAGTCTCCTGACTTGGAACAGACACATACAAAATGTTGCGGGTAAAACAAGTTTGCGGGCGTACTTCCAATAACTGAAAGCTAGTTCAAAGCCAATTACAACTAATCTTTTAAAGGGCACTAGCTGTCAAATTCGTGTTCACCGATTTGACTCAAATTCTCATATTTGATTTATAACAATGTAAAACATTTATCCAAATTATAAAAGTATAAAATAAACAATTTGCAGGACATGGGCTCATATATAAGTAGCTTCGTTTCGTGTGTATTATAGTCTAGACGCCATCTAACTAACTATCGAGTTGACCACCGAGATGACCATATAAGCGATATAAACATAAATATAGATATAAACAGATATCGAAATCCTGCAATTGGATTTTTCTACGTCTGTTTAATTTCATTTTATAGATTAAAGATATATGTTAATCATCGTTTTACCTGTATACGAATGATTTTTGTGGATCAAATCAGGCAATCAAATGATTTACCTTTGTTTCACTTTCAATGTTGACATTCTTTTCCTTTAAATAACTTTACACGCAAAATTCGTGAGTTATCCATCTGTAGCCAAGGGTTAAATTGAAGTTCACATGAATATGGATTCAATGAGGTCGAATAATTCACTTGCAAGTGCATAATTCATCATTAATGTTTCTTAGCTTATTTTGACAAAATTGTACTATAGACTGGCTGCTAAAAGCGAATTATTATTTCACTTTCACTAATGATTGAACAAAAAAATCATCTTTTAGATTTTTTATATATCTCGTAGCTAGTGCCCCTTTAATGTAATAACAAAAATCATGAATCTATGACTAAAATTGATATAAATATATAATAAATCTATAAACAAATTCTTTATTAACCAAATGTTTTACAACATATAGGTACATGTATAATTAATATATACTAAATATAGATTACAAAAATATGCGATCATGACAAAACGGACAGAAGTATTAAATACACATAAAAATAAATACATATAAATAATTCCAAATAGCAAAATGTGTAACAATGAGTTACAAATCAACTTACTGAAAACAGTCATTTCTGAGCTTCAGTGCTCTAAATATATATTTTCCTAAGTTGCACAAATCTTTTACATTAGTAGTGCTTAATAATTGTAAAGTTTATAAACAGATGGCTTACGCCAATAATATGGTTTTATCAAACATTCACGCAAATTTGAATATAAAGGACATGATAAAATAAAATGCATTTCATCCTCAATGTCATCAATACACAATGTATAGGTTCTAAGGTTTCTATAAACATATACAACATTACAAAGAGTAATTAATGTTTCTCCTTGTTATTAGCAAATAACACATATGAGACCGATGAATTACCAAAATGAGGCTTCAAAAACTGAACAATTAACAAACGAGGTAAATTAACTGTGATTATTATTTACACGTGGAATTGTTGCTCCCTGATCAATACTGTACCCAACAATCATACTTGTATTGATATTATTTTTATAGGGTAATGGTTTTTGCAATTAAAAACATTTCAATATTTCTTGTTTTGAACCTAAGTTGTTATGGTTATGATCATACTACTTCAACACAGATTCATTCACAACACTTACACAGAATACTAACGATGCAGGCAAACAAAAACATACTTATTTAGTGCAGAGTCATTTTGAGAGGTAGGAAAGTTTTGTTCTACGACCGACATCAAAAGGAATTCATCTTGAATAAAGACAAGTGTATTATAAAACTTATTTATTCTAAAATGTTTGGCAAATAATTCATACTCCAAGTTGTCATAAATTTAACTTTAACCATATATTTGTTATTATAAATGTTCGAAGTGAGGGATTATTGGCAGACACCTCGGATTTATAAAACCCTAACAACGAGGCTAGCTACGACTCTAACATATCAGTTAGTGGAATAAGAAATTATTTATTATATAAGGTAAATTCTTAAAGGACATTAAGATAAACGAAAAATCCATCTGTATGTGCAAATTTTTTAAAAGTTTATATAACATGCATTAAGGATACCTATTGAGAACCTAAGTTGATAAACGATGGCTTCCTTTGAATCATTACAAAGAGCCCAAATTCCCTTCTGCTCATTCTGTAAACTGGAAAAAATCACAGAATGGAAATGTGTAGATTGTAATAAGCATATATGTTATGAATGCAAAAAGTTTCATCGGTGGAAGATCAATTGGACTAATCATAAAATCGTTTGTACCAAGTCAGCATCCGCAGAAAGATTAAGTGATAGGCCAGATCCTACCGAAACCTGCTGCACTGAACACAAACACTTTACCAATTCAAACTACTGTTTGGATTGTAACCAACTCGTTTGTCCCGAATGTATAGCTTTAGGCTCGATACATTTCAAACATGACATAATAACAATCATACAGTGTCGTGAGAAAAGTTTAGAGGAGCTCGAAAATTTAAAGACAAAAATTGAAAGAGAAGTTCTTCCAAACATCGAGGATAAAATGAAATCATTAATAGAACTGGATATTTCTTTTGAAAAAAATATGAGAACGAAAAGAAAAAAAATTGAAGATCAAGCAACAATGTTAATAGACCAAATTACTCGAAGCACTAACATTCTACTCGTGAATTTAGAAAATGTTCTCAAAAAGAACAAAGATGTCATAGAGAAAGAAAAATTCCAGCTTGGGAAAATACAGAAGGAACTAATAAATGAAATTAAAAATATTATTTCCAAAACAATGAAAGATGATAACGTAGAAGAAATGGTACAAGAAATTGAAAATATTTCAAGTCGTATCCAAAAGAACAGTAATCCACCCGTTACTTTTCCACAGGAAATGATCACGTTTCAACCTGTAAAAAATACCACAGCTGACATCAATACAATTTTAGGACGTTTTAAAAACCACAATATGGCAACTGATTCAGAAGTGAAATATCGGATGCTTTCATATAACATGTTTAATTTCGCTCGGGAGCTTTCATTCACAAATTCATTAATGGTTGCTAAAGATGGGACAATATATGTTGCTGGCTTTTCTTTGTGTATTGAATTTAAGCCTAACGAAAAGCCAGAAGTAAAAAAACTCAAATATGGTATATTAGATATGCCAATATCGGACTTATCACAGCTGCTTTTTATTACAAGCGTAGACAATTCGATTCAAACAAAAGACGAGACTGATGAAATTAAAGTATTTTACACCCTTCCAAACAGTAATAATGTACCGTTAGCTCTTTGTGTTTGTGGAGATGGAAGAGTACTTGTTCTTTACGTCAAGGAAGTCCCATCATTAAGATTTAAGAATGAGTGCCCTATTAAACTTAAAATCGATATGTTGACAAAAAATGGAACATTTATTAAAACAATAAAATGTGATTTTGCGTCCAGATGGAATGCACTGTCAAAAGAACGCATATTTAAAATGAGAGAGAACATTAATGGACATATATGTATCTTGAGTGAAGAGCAAAGCAAAGTTACAGACTTGAGCCAGGATGGAATGTTGAACTGGGAATACACAAGTTATAGTTCGCCATACGATATGGACACCACACAAGTAGGCAATATAATTGTCTTAGTGAAAAGATTTGAAAGTTCTAAACTGTGATGGAAAATTAGTTGCTGTGATAAACTTGGGCTTGTCAAAAGTTGACAGATACCGTTTATGTTTTAAAAACTACAGAGAACTTGTGATTATTAACAGGAACGATGTGTATATTGCAAAGCTATCGTTTGCAATATAAGCGTTGTATGACTAGTCTATGGACTGGGCAGCCAAAATACAACATGCCATTTTCCTACCGTCTTTTGTTGAATCAACTATTTTACTTTAATGCTCATCAAAAAAAATTTTTGAAGTTGGCTTATACTTTAATTCTTGTTGACTTGTGCCTACTTTCGCATATTCTTTATTTCAAATCATTCAACGTGAGTTTAATGCCAAATAAAAAGTGGTATTGTGTGTTAATTAATCGTGTGACCAAACAGCATAATATATGACAAATGTTAAACAATTCAAACGAGAAAACTAACTGCCTGAAACACATTTGATTTGAAAATATCGCAAAAGGGTTAGATACAACTTCGATGGTCTTCTTCAAAGATACAATAATAATCAACAGAGTTTCATAGCATGCAAACATAAATTAATGTAACATTTGTTATAGTTTAAGAGACATATATATACACAAACATAATAGATATAAAGATAAGGAAGAGAAAAACAATTTATTATTTGAAGGTGTCAGGCAACCTTTACAGGACGAATTTTGATACATCTATTTTTATCTTTTTACATCAGGCCCCGACGCCTTTTGTATGTAGAATTTTGATAACATCGACAATTTCGTTTATAGATAGATATAGGAAGATGTGGTGTGAGTGCCAATGAGACAACTCTCCATCCAAATAACAATTTATAAAAGTAAACCATTATAGGTCAATGTACGGCCTTCAACACGGAGCCTTGGCTCACACCGAACAACAAGCTATAAAGGGCCCCAAAATTACTAGTGTAAAACCATTCAAACGGTAAAACCAACGGTCTAGTCTATATAAAAACGAGAAACGAGAAACACGTATAAGTTACATAAACAAACGACAACTACTGTACATCAAATTCCTGACTTAGGACAGGTGCAAACATTTGCAGCGGGATTAAACGTTTTAATGGTACCAAACATTCTCCCTTTTTCTGAAACAATAGTATAACATCACAACATAGAAAACACACGATAAAATATCAATTGGAAGGCTTAACTCAATCAAAAACGTAAATTAACACACTATGAACGAATAAGTTCGATCTGTGATACCTGAAAGTAAATACATAGTTAATAAAATATTAGGGACAAACATTCAAGGCCAAAAGCAAACAAACAAGTCCAAATAAAGCCATGGCAAGACACCACCGCGAAATATTTAACCCTTAGAAAATAATCACTTTTGAAAAACCGGTTTTCATAATATATACAGGTAAATGAAAAATAACTTTGTCGTTTTAGGTATACTTTTTCTGTCTATATAAAATCTTCCAATAATTAGGAATACCAAGAAAGGTCTGTCATATAAATACCTAATTTAACACTAGATACATAAGGGTAAATATCAACAATAAAACTTCCTGTACAGATTTAAGGAGAATAATCTTGATGTTCATACAAATGTAGTATGAAGAAGTGAAAATTAGTAGATATTCCAAATAATCAAAGCTGGTATACAGACAAGATCCATATTAATATAAAATAACAAAAAAGTATTAAAAATAGTATCAACAGGTCAAATTAACAAGAAAGTACGATTTGAGAGTACTCGCAGTTACTGACAGCTAGTTAAAAGCCAAAAACAATTAATAATAAAAAATCATGCATCAGAGACTAAAATCAACTAAAACACATCCCAGGATTTAGTATTTTAACGTCATGAACAGTCAGAGAAGACATGACTTGTGCAATGTATAGGTTTATATATCTCATCTAAAGCATTTTCATTTCTGTTGCTCGACATCTGGTAGAGGAATGTTTTTTTTTTCTTCTAATGAACAAATGTTTAAGTGCATGGATGAATATAACATCACCCTATATTTAATTATATATAAGCATTCAATACTTATCCAGTAGGTTGTTGGATTTGAAATGATTTTTTGTCTCGCCTGTTACGAAAGTCGCATCATGCTAGACATAGGGATTACTATCTGGCGGCTGCGGCGATTTAAAGTATTTGTATAAGGCTTTGTATTTTAAAAGAAAGAAGACCTGGATGTTGCATACCTTGTATACAGATACCCTAAATTAAACAAAATCTGTTTGTCATATGTCTATTATCCTTGACCTCATTTTCATGGATCAGCTACTGCTTGAAAAAAGATATAGTTTTTTTTTATGTGATTTTATTATGAGTAATAGGATAACTATATTTGGTAGATTTGTTCCTTGCAACATCTATATGTCCATCAGACATGGTTTACCTGACCTCGACCTCATTTCATGGATCAGTGATCAAGGTTAAAGTTACGTGATTGTGTCCGTTTCTCAGATACAATAAGCAGTAGGTCAACTATATGTGGTGTATGGAATGATTGTAAGGGGTACATGTCAGTCTGGCAAATTTCATCTGACCTTGACCTCATTTTCATGGTTTATTAGTCAATGTTAAGTTTGTATTTTGGTCTGTTTTTCAAATACAAATAGCAATAGGTCAGCTTTATTTTGTGTATGAAATAATTGTAAGGTGTGCATGTCTGTCTGGTAGGTATCATTGGTCAATGTAAATGTTTTATGTTTTGGTCTGTTTTTCAAGTTCTATAAGCAATAGGTTAACTATATGTGGTGTATGAAATGACTGTAAGGTGTTCATGATTGTCTAGCAGGTATTATCTGACCATTGGTCAATGTTAAGTTTTTATGTTTTGGTCTATTTTTTAAATACAAATAGCAATAGATCAGCTTTATTTTGTGTATAATATTAATGTAAAGTGTTCATGTCTGTATGGCAGGTATCATCTGACATTGACCTCATTTTTATGGTTTATTGGTCAATATTAAGTTTTTATGTTGTGGTCTGTTTTTCAATTACCATAAATTATAGGTCAACTATATTTTGTGTATATAATAATATTGTAAGGTGTACATGTCTGTCTGACAGGATTTATCTGACATTGACATCATTGTCATGGATCTTTAAAAAAGTTAAGTTTTTGTGATACTTGCAGCAAAACATTTATCTTTAAGACTTTCAACAAAACATCAATGGTCAGTTAACCAGGTGAGACATATCAGCGTGTGCACTCTTGTTTAAAAAAATGTTATCTTAGAATTTATTTTTAAACATTTTCTTTTACATATTTTTTTTTTAATTATTGAATTTGTTTCTCGATGACTGCACATGCTATTTGCAAAATAAAATTGATATTATAAATTGTCTGAAAAAACTTATAAACGCGTCATTTGTTTAACAAAACATGTAAAAAGTAGCCCTTGACTAACAAAACATATGTAAACGTATATCTTGTCTACAAAACGTATGTGAACGCAGCCCTTGTCTTGCAAACATGTACACATAGCCTTTGTCTGACAAAACATAGAATGCTTTTGGGGTTAAGTTGTAAACTGAAGATAGCAACAAATGATTATGCATTAATGAAACTTTTGCTAAATATGACATGCGTGTATATTGATAGATCAGACCATCCCAAATTTTCTTGTCATGAATATGCAAATTTTAGAGTAGATGTACAGCATGCTATATTTATTTAGGTTTTCAGAACGAATTATGGTATACGTTGTCAATATGTTAGCCCATCAACACGTCATGCAATACAAATGTAATGCTTTGATAATGTAAATTGTATAGATTATTTGAATCGATGGTAGGAAGCTTTTGAATGTGATTGTTTTCTTGCTTAATGTTCCAAAGCTACATATGCCAATAGAGATTGATTGGAAGTAGGCAATTAAGGTTGCACCTCTGTAAATATAGACAATGAAATTTCCCATAGGAACTCCCTTTGCGGCTAAAACTGTGACACTTTTACTATGAAGTTTCGTCAAAAATTATATACTAGAACGGAAAGTTGATATGCACTACTATTTTATTCAAAGGTCAAAACACAGGGCTGTGCGGCATATTTTCAACATTTATATGCCCCGAACTTATACTAAAATTCTGTACTACCCCTACCTTTACTTTGGGCCTTCCTCAGAATTCAATTATAGCCTCTACCATGTGTTTTCATACTGGTAACATTCCCAAGTTATGTCTCTATAAGATGAAACATAGAGATCAAATCGGGGAACCAGTACGTAAACAAAACAAAATATCTTTGAATATTATATATCTCCCCAAAAGAGGCGTGGCTTGTGAAACAGCTTTATTTACAAAGTGCAACCTATAGTCCCAATCAGATTGTCATGCAATCTGGCTAGTCCTTTAGCTAGTCTGTTTCAACTTTAAGAATGTATCCTTATCAAATTGTATTTGTTTAGCATTTAACTGGTTTATAACTATGGTCACCTCCTGGACTTTTATCCGGCAGTTAACCCCATCCTTAAGATAGGCATCCGTTTGTTCATGCGGGATGTAGAAAATCGCAATCACGCCTGAACAGAGGACGTCAAATCAGATGTCTAGTGAAGGGAGAAAATGCCACGCCCTATGCACCTTAAATATCATTTGTACCATCTCATTGAGAGATCAATAGGTGGTTTGCAACAGAGCAGAATCCAACATAATCTCATCAAATGACAATCACAATTTCACGCAAGTGAACTTCATAAACCTGAAACTTTTATGGCCACGCATAATAAACTACTGGTATGCAGTCAAATATTGTATGATTTTCTGTTCATATTCTATTATCAGCGCAAAGTGCGATCTATAGACACTACGGCCTGATATGTCTTCTACGATTTGACACCAAATTCCATTATCTAAAAAAAAGCAAAATTGGCGGCAAGCTTTCAATTACAGTCCTCATTTCTTGTGTATCTTCTTTTATGATCGTGATAAGTTATCCTGTTGTCCAAAATCATTGTCTCTTTAAAACAAAGAACATGTACATAGTTTGTATACTATTGTTTTCTATAGCCAATCTGTCTGTTGGGACATAATGCTTGTGCATCTTTCCATCTGATTGTTAATTATGTTGATAACATTGCAATTATTATATGGCACTCAAATGTCTTTTGATACTAAGCAGTTGGTGCATCACCAAACCACTGGCAATTTAATTATTATTACTAAATAGCGATAGGATGCATCTTTGCAAGTATTTCACTTAACCCTATATCTGGTTCATGTAATGTGAATTTTAAAAACTTGAGACCAACATTTAGCCTTAAAACATTGAAGTAATGGGTTGTAAAGCTAAGTTTGTTTTTATTTCTGTAGGTTAATTTTAGTAGCCTTAAACACACAGACCAATACTTTTACGATTAGACAATGATTTTGGGAGTATCATATATTTCTAAAGAAGGACCAATTGAGTTTTTATCTTATCAAGCTTTCCATTTTCTCTATGTTATTCGATTTAAGGAAAATATGAGGATCCAAATATAATTGCACTTTCTCAAAACTAGTTGTTATATGACTATATATAAAGATGTATTAAATATATATTAACTTAATACAATGATTTTTTTAATTGCGTTTAATAATATTATAAAAAAATCTAAAATAATGCAGCTTCAAGAACTTTTATTGGCTATAGAAATAGATGAAAACCAACCAAACATATCATTTTGGTCATTTTTACCTTTTCTATCCAATTTGTGATGGATTAATTCAAATGGATGTCTTGTATTTAGAAAAATAATTAAAAAAGGACAAGATATAATAGAAAAGAGAAAATCGCAGCTTATTAAAATTCAAAAAGAATTGAAGAATGGAATCAAAAATATAATGTTTATAAAAATGAAAAGTAACGAAGAAGAAATTTTACACGAAGCTTCAAACAATTCAAGTCGTGTTCAACAGAATAGTTATGCACCAGTCAGTTTCCCCCAGGACATGGTTTGTCCTAATAAAAATTCTACAGAAGGCATCAGTACGATTATAGGATATTTCAAAAACCACAATATGTCAGTTGAGATGAAAGGTCGGATTTGTTATAATAATATAATACATCAGATTAAACCAAATAATTCATTAGCGATTGCTAGAGATGGAACAATATATATCGCCGATATATCAGACTTATCACACTGTTTTTTGTAACAAGGGAAGAGTATTCTGCCATGACGAATATTGACAATGGTGAAACCAAAGCATTTTACACAGCAACAATATAGCATTAGCACTTTGTGTTTGTTGAAATGGAAGAGTATTAGTTATTTACGCTTAGAAATCTCCGTCATCAAGATTTAAGAGTTAGTGTGCAATAAAACTTAGAATCGATATGTTGTCAAACATTGGCGTATTCAGGAAAGTAATAAAATGCGATTTTCATTTCATATGGAATACATCTACAACTTCAATAAACAGATTAAGAATGAAAGAGAACATTAATGGACATATCTGTGTCTTGTGTGCAGAACAAGTTGAAGTTATAGACTTGGGCCAGGATGAAAAGGTAGACTAGAAACACATGACTTTATTTGCAAATGATATCGAGACAACATCGGTTGGCAATATTCTTGTAACAAGAAGACATTCTAAGGTGTTGGGCGTTCTAAACTGTGATGGAAAACTTGTAACTACAATAGATCTTAACATTCCGGCAACCTGCAGTTTATGTTTAAGAAATTGCAGAGAACTTGTGATCATTAACCGTAAGGAAATGTTTATCCTAGAGCTAGTTTTACCAATACAACAATGGCTAGTCTATTGACTGGAGTGTGCAGTAATTTAAACTGTAAAATCTTTTTTCATGTACTCTCAGCTTCCTTACTCTTACGCTTCAAAACCCTTAATTTAATTGTATAGCCACTAGGCGCCGTCTCTACTCGTTTGGTCCTGTATTCTCAGTTCCGTCTAAGAGAAGAAATGTTCAAATATTGTCTAGACAAATATCCATCAACTTATGAATAAGAATGATTATTCAGGTCTTCAAACCGGTCGGTGTTAAAAAAATGAATGCTGGTTTATTTATATTTAATATATGAAATGAAAGCAAGTGATAATCAAATTTTTATCAGGAAGTGAACCATGCAAAATAAAAAGATTACTTGCTTTTCTTTTGTTTCCAAAATCCGAATCAAATTTTCTTAACAAACTTGATCTTGATTTCAATCTCAGATTACTCTAATATGCTGTATTGGGAAATGTTTTCACGAAAAACACCAAGTGTTAAATGACAATACATGGTTTTTTTTATCACAATTATTTCTTTAGAAAAACAAAGATAGGTATCCCTGTCAAACAGCCTAATATAATTATTATTGGAAGCTTTTTAGGTGAATCCCATTATAGGTTAGATAATACACTGGCTTCTTTGTGAAAAGAATCCCTGCATAATACATAACTGAGCTTCATTAGAACCGAGGTAAGTACATGCAGTGTGAGTTTAACCAGGTTTTTCGGTGATACAACATAACACTTGTCAATTTGAAAATAAAATAATCATACAACAACGACATTATTAGACCAAATATAGATCTTTAATATCCCCTTTGTCATAATTTTGCACTAAACACCAATGATTAATTGATTGATTGATTGATTAGTTGCTGCTTGCTTAACGTCAGTTATATTTATGTCATGCATATTCAGGACGAGAACCTATTAACGATTAGTACAATAGGTAGGCTGTGCAAGATGGTACGATAAAGATGGCGACCGGGTAAAGAACAATGGTGGAAATTGTGAAACGCAGTAGAAGTTCTTACAAACAAAAACATTTGCCAGGCTCTTTTCATTTTAAACAAATTTTGATACCAATAAAAGATCATACAAACAACAAAGTTTGAATAAAAACTTGCAAGCATAACCTACACTATCAATTCTTTGGTATCTGTTTTGAATTCAGAGTTGTAACGTAATATTCCGCTGTCCCAATACCAATCTTGTTGAAAGAAAAGAATACACTATGTGTTACTTCTGCAACTAATTCGTCCCATAGAACACAATCGCTCACAATTGTGAATATGCGTAAAGCAGCTTTTAATAAAGGAACAATACTCTAAAAGAATGTCATGTTGGCATGTTGTACTCTGCGTTAACGAGAGATGTATAAAGACGATAAACAATAATTATAATATTACTTGCTGCACTGATGTATATGCGGCTTCCTTATATACCTTATAAAAATAATTGTTCCTAAATGACGATATTTACCATTTTTGCATTTTTGACCAGAAAATAGTAGTAAAGAAAACCTGTAAATAGCAAAAATTATCGACAAGACATTATCAACAAAAATGAGATCTAGGTCATGAATTATATTCTAGTCTATAATGTTAAAATGCACATAGACCAAGGTGAGCGACACATGTTCTTGATTGTCCCTAGTTCAATATAATGTGTTATCTTTTATATTTTCGCCATGTCATCTTCAATTGAACATTTCCTACTACTAGTTCAAAACAAAGCGAATAACGGCTCCTCAGCACAAAATCTGACACAACTCGTTTTACGAATATAAACCTCAATAACAATTAAAACTTACAGGATCTATAAAAAAAAAATGAACGTAATGTTCTTGTAGTTTTTATGTTAAAAGATCGCTGACTGTAAATTCTGTTGAATGTATTAATAGTTATCAAAGGTACCAGGATTATAATTTAATACGCCAGACGCGCGTTTCGTCTACATAAGACTCATCAGTAACGCTCAGATCAAAATAGTTATAAAGCCAAACACAAGTACAAAGTTGAAGAGCATTGAGTATTAAGTTATGTACAATTTAGAAATATTAAGGTTTCTTGCTGAACTAGCTGAGCTATATAAAATTTATTGAGTTTCTTTATTTGAGTGTTGTGTTGTTTGCAATAAATCCTTACATCCTTTGAAGTTTTATTTATTATAATAATGATTTATTATACATGTTATAGTATTTATATTTCAAACTGAAGGTATTTTGTCTACATCAAAATTGACTTATTAAGGTAATGAATTACGACTTTTCATTTATAAAATATAAACCAATTGCAATTTTACCATAAAGACACTAAACTGTATACGTGACCGTTTTCTCCTAGCCACTAAAAACAATTATAGTGGTATTATTCTTGTTCTAAAGCACACTAAGATAGCGAAAGACCAATGCTTGTTACCTTCATATCGGTTTACGAGATTTGAACATCGATAAAATACTATCTCCCCGTATGATGACATTTTAAATAGCAAGACAGTAGTTATATTTCAAAATTTTTGACAGCTGGAAGCATTTTAATTTGATAAGAAAGGGATTGTTCGTGTATTGAATTATGAGATTTGCTTTATTAAATGTAAACACCAAAAGAACAGATACATTTGTATCTGATTCGCGTTTATTATCTATAATAAAATAATCTTGTCTTGAATATTTGTGTTTTAAGGGACTTTAAGATCAACAAACAATCTAGCTATATATAAGTAAAGGTTTTGAAATAGATAAATGACTGGCTTTGAGAAGCTAAGTTGGGTATAGATCATCATGGCTTTATTTGAATCATTACAAAAAGCTCAAATTCCGTTCTGCTCATTCTGTAAACTAGAAAAAAATACAGAATGGAAATGTATAGATTGCGATAAGCATCTCTGTTATGAGTGCAAAATGTTTCATCTGTGGCATATTAATTGGACAGAGCATAAATTAATATGTACCAGGTCTCCATTTGCAGAGGGATTAAGTCATAGCGAAGAACTTGCAGAAACATGTTGCACTAAACACGAAAACTATTACAATACAAACTATTGTTTGAGTTGTAAGCAACTTGTTTGTCCCGAATGTATAGCGTTAGGTTCGCTACATTTCAAACACGACAATATAACATTATTTAAGTGTCATGAACAGAGTTTGAAAGAACTTGAAAATTTGAGGGAAAAAATCGAAAATGATGTTTTTCCAAATATTCAGAATAAAATGGATTCATTAATTTCATTGGACATCTCCTTTGAAGAAAAATATGAAGCCGAAAGAAAAAAATTGAAGAACAGGCAGAAAAGTTGAAAGAGGTTATTTCAATATGTACAAGCAATCTAATAGAGTCTTTAGGAAATGTTTTGATCAGGAACAGAGATCTAATAAAAGAAGAACTATCACAGCTGGAACAAATACAGAAAGAGTTGAAAAATGAAATTAGAAATATAATTACAACAAAAATGAACGATAACATAAGAGACATATTACTAGAGGTTGCAAACATTTCAAGTCGTATCCAAAAGAACAGTGATCCACCAGTATATTTCCCACGGGAAATGACCACGTTTTCTCCTGAACAAATTACCACAGATGACGTGAATGCACTTATAGGATGTTTAGAATATCACAATATAGCAACTGAAGTACATATTAGACATCCTATTTATTGCTTTAACTTAGCTCAACAGATTGAAGATAATAGCTCATTAGCGGTTGCTAAAGATGGAACAATATATGTTTCCGATCCTTGTGTTTCTATTGAATTGAAGCCCCATGAAAAGCCTAAAAGAATTTGCGATCAATCAGATATTTTAGATTTGGCCACATCGGAACAATCACAACTGCTATTTCTTACAAAGAGAGACAATTCTGTTCGAATAAGAAGTCAAAGTGCTGATGTTATGGCGTTTTACTCACTTCTAAACAGCAAAAATGTAGCTTTAGCCCTTTGTGTTTGTGAAAATGGAAATGTATTGGTTCTTTACGTCAAAGATGTCTCATCCTCCACATTCAAGAGCGAGTTTTCAGTAAAACTTAGAATTGATATTATCTCAAAAACTGGGATATTGAAAAAAATAATGAAATGTGATTTTCCTGCCAAATGGAATACATCTTCAGTAAACAGATTCAGAATGACAGAGAATACTAATGGACATATTTGTATATTGTGTGTAGAACAAGATGAAGTTATAGATTTGAGCAAGGCCGGAAAGGTCAACTGGAAATACACGATATGTTTGGCAAATGATATAGAGACAACATCGGTTGGTAATATTATCGTATCTGGAAGATATTTTAAAGCGTTGAGAGTTCTAAGCTGTGATGGAACACTTCTAACTACAATTCATCTTAACTTTAGAAGACCCGAAACATACAGTTTATGTTTTAAAAACTGCAGAGAACTTGTGCTCATTAGCAGAAAGGAAATCTTCATTCTAGAGTTATCTTTTCCAATATAGCAATGGCTTGTCTGTTCAGTGGAGTGTGCAGTAGTAAAAACATGGATATCCTTCTCTCATGCAAAAACAATTAAGATGGTACCAAACAACTTGACTAAAATTAATTTGGCTCGTTTAATTTTCATAAAATTTTGACAAAATATTTACTTTGACCCTTTGACAAAAATATAAAAATTTCAAAAAACTTGAACCCAACACTTTATCGGAAAAATTATATTTGGATATATAACATGTATAGCAGTTTGACAAACACTAATTTTGGTCATTTAGAAGCATTATATTTCATTCACAATATAAGTGAGTAAAACGTTCAGCTGATTTTTACAGAGTTATCTCCCTGTAGTGTTATGTACCACCTTAAGCGTATTGTCACTGCCTTTGTCTGCTTGTGTGTTTCTGCATATCTCAGTTCCATCTTAGACAAAGTCTTTTCAAATATTGCCTGACAAACGTCCATCTTCGACATAAGAATAATTATTGAGGTGTTTAACCCCGTCGATATCCATGATTTCTAAATATGTACAGTATGTGTTCAATTCATACAAACACTAATGTTGGTCTTTTATCGGCTGATCGACTAATCATTTGATTTCGTCATATGTTTAAAACGTGTATGAAAACAATCCAATGTTATATATAGTATTATGAGATCTGACCACCTAATTAATCAACACTATTTTAACACATTGTTTGTGTACTTCGTGCAAAATGCTATGTATATTTTATTGATTTAAAAAAGTATCTGACATTATATTTATTTCAGATATGAATATTTTAAACAAAAATGAAAAATAAATGTTTATCCTATATTGCAGAGACGTTATTAATTAATATTTACAGTGGAATGGCACTGCTTTCATCTCATTAAACAATTTCTGCAGACGTTTAATTGTGCTTAAAGTTTTACTTTTAGTTCAAAATGTGAATACCATATATTGTTTTGTTTGAGTTTTTGAAGTAACCATCACATTTTAACAAGACTGAATTAAGTATTGTTGCGCTTTATACAAAATGTGATGATCATTTACTTTCATTTCTTATTCAAAAGAAACAGTATGCAATTCTATACTGAAGTTTGGTGATTATTTGATTGGCAATCTTCTTTGAATCGACATCTTCATAATGCAAATTTTAGCTTTATGACATGCAATCATTGATTTCACGTGGCATGATACTGCTTTCATCTCACGAGACAATTTCAAAGTTTTGTGTTTTAGTTTTACTATCAGATTCAATTTTTTTTGTCATATATCTTTCTACTTCGAATATCTGCTAATATAAGAATTGAATGTTGTTTTTTTTTATAAATTTAGTATACAGAATAAAAACATGAATCGAATCATGCAAAATATGGAGATTACTTCCTTTTTATTTCGTTTCCAAAAAACTCATTCGAATTTATAAACTATATATAAAGATTAAATCAACGTTCTCTATATTTTGGACAACTATGATACTACATTTGGGATGAAATTCTCAATTATGCGATGGTTATCGTCAAAAGATATGCCTTTTTACACTCTCCGTTTCTGTGTTTTGTCATTCGTCATTTTATTTTTCAAAATTGTCCTGACATACTTGATCTTTTGTTTTCAATCTTAGAGATTACTCTTTTACGACGTGTTGTGAAATTTTTCAAAGAAAAACACCAAGTGGTAGTTGACAAACCCCGCTTTTTTATAACGAAATGAAAATTAAAAAAAAAACACAATCCTCCGTATCTCTATAGAACATTTTATTATATTTTTATTGGGAGCTATTATATCTAAAAACTGTTATTATGAACAATCCAAATCTTTCGAAATATTAATGATTATAAGTGTATCCCCTTATACTTTAGATAATACATTGGCTTTTGTTTCAAAAAACCCTTGCCTCATATCAATTATTAAGCTGCAATTGAGATTTGTTTTCCTCAGTACAAGCACTGAACCCTGTGGTTTGAATCAGGTTACACAGAATATATCTCCCTCATGCAAAGCTCTGATTCCATGCCCGACTTTGGCTATACTTTTTATAACATTTTGGTTTATAACTCTTCATCTTTTAAAATAGCTTTGGATTTTCAAATATTTTGGACCCAAGCAACACTGAAGAAACATCGATTGTCGAAATGCGCATTTGCACAGAAACACAGAAAAATTGGTACCGTTTATGTTGTAATAAACTTATCATTTGCATGGAATTTGAAAATAAAATAATCCAGAACACCGACTTCGTGAGATGAAATATAAATATATGATATCCCCTATGTCATAATTTAGCTCGAAAGCAATTTCAATGACTGCTAAATTGATTGTTGCTTTACTAATGTTTATTTCGTGCATATTGAGGACATGAAACTAATAACAATTAATACAATAGGCAGGTTCTGTAAGATGGGATGACATAGATGAAGGGCGGATAAACAACAATGATGACGGCTATCAACTTAAAGCGAGAAGCTTACGCAGTTGAAGTTTTTACAACCACAGGTTACCGTACGGCCTTCAACAATGAGTTAAATCCATACCGCATAGTCAGCATAGAAGACAACATTTCGGCGCCTATCCATCACGCCCATATTTTCCAGTAACAGTCCTAATTTCCCGCTCTTCATCCCAGTAGACCTACCTACCTACTGGATTATTGGTTACTTTTTTCTCGCTCTGAAAAACCATGAAATGTTGGATACTATAGACATTAAGCAAGTAACAAATTATCAATAAGATACAAAGTCATTGCGTTTCAGTTCCTTAACATTGCTTACTTCCATCGCGATAACTGTTTATTATAAATCAAGACGAACGTTATTGGACGCTTCAATGATATTGTAGGGCACAGTCTTTGAAAAGAGTTGGAATATTTTGTTTATTAAATTTGCAGAGGAAAGACACCAAAAGAAGCAACAAATGATGTCATTTCCGTTCAGTTACCCAAGATAGTCAAACTGATGTCGGATGGTCTATTGAAAGTTGACAATATTGATGTATTTTGTGAGAAAGGAGTATTTGATGTTGATCAATCGAAAAGAATCCTAGTGGCTGGAAAAGATGCAGGTCTACAAATAAATTTTCATGGTGATGAACTACATCCATTAGAAGGAGCTGAGGTATACATAATAATATACGAACGTTATATATGTCATCCTTTTGTTGCTGTTAGCCTTAATTGGACTCTAATGCGATAAATTGAATGTGGCAATTATTTTATGGTACTTTAGTTGCTCGTGGGATATAATAGGAAAGAGGGGGACGACACGCTTTTGGAATGAGTGATATAGGGGTAAAAGAATGGGGATGTGGTATATGGGGGTAACATTGGGGAATGTGGAAACAAGAGGGTAAACAATTGGGATCTGGGGAAAAGAAGAAAAAAGTTGGAAGTGCGAAAACATTACAAAAGAAGTGGGATTGGGAAATGAGCAGGAATCCGTGAAAAACTCTTTTGAATAATTACCTTTAGATAAATGTACCAGTCGATCACACATAAAAGAAACAGAGCATGTGAGACAACGATCACATCCCATACTATGAAATAGTTATCAAAGGTACCAGGATTATAATTTAATACGCCAGACGCGCGTTTCGTCTACATAAGACTCATCAGTGACGCTTAGATCAAAATAGTTATAAAGCCAAACAAGTACAAAGTTGAAGAGCATTTAGGACCCAAAAAGTTGTGCCAAATACGGCTAAGGTAATCTATTCCTGGGATAAGAATATCTTTAGTTTTGTAACAGGAAATTTATAAAAATGACCATATAGTTGATATTCATGTCAACACCGAAGTGCTGACTAATGGGCTGGTAATACCCTCGGGGACGAAACGTCCACCAGCAGTGGTATCGACCCAGTGGTATAAATAGTTATCAAAGGTACCAGGATTACATAAGACTCATCAGTGACGCTCAGATCAAAATAGTTATAAAGCCAAACAAGTACAAAGTTGAAGAGCATTGAGGACCCAAAATTCCAAAAAGTTGTGCCAAATACGGCTAAGGTAATCTATTCCTGGGATAAGAAAATCCTTAGTTTTTCGAAAAATTCAAAGTTTTGTAACAGGAAATTTATAAATTTTGAAATTATAAAGAAACTAAGGTTTCAACTCCCTCAGGCAAAGTTGACCTTAGATGGATTTGGCTATTTGTTTTAGGTATTTTTGTCATATAGCTCTTCAACTGTTTCGGTACTTACACATCCCTCGGATTTCAAATGTTTGGCTTTGAGCGTTCCTAATGAAGGTAAATCCAGAAAAGCGCTTCGGACGCATGAAATTATTAAACGTGTTGTTTTCAATTTTTTACATCACTGGGTCGATACCTCTGCTGGTGGACTATCAGTCCCCGAGGGTATCATCAGCTCAGTAGTCAGTACTTCGGTACTGACATGATTTATAACAAACTTTTCTAAAATTGTCCGTTTATAAATTTTGAAATTATAAAGAAACTAAGGTTTCAACTCCCTCAGGCAAAGTTGACCTTAGATGGATTTGGCTATTTGTTTTAGGTTTTTTTGTCATATAGCTCTTCAACTGTTTCGGTACTTACACATCCCTCGGATTTCAAATGTTTGGCTTTGAGCGTTCCTGATGAAGGTAAATCCAGAAAAGTGCTTCGGACGCATGAAATTATTAAACGTGTTGTTTTCAATTTTTTATAAAAATGACCATATAATTGATATTCATTTCAACACCGAAGTGCTGACTACTGGGCTGGTGATACCCTCGGGGACGAAACGTCCACCAGCAGTGGTATCGACTTTAAAAACAACCGCGTATATTGCTTTAAATCACGCTGAAGGTTGCTTGAAGGTCTTCAGCAATAAACTGAATAATTAACATCTTAAAAGAAACCAACATTGCTATTATCGTTGG
Source organism: Mytilus coruscus (assembly GCA_017311375.1). Taxonomy (NCBI): domain Eukaryota; kingdom Metazoa; phylum Mollusca; class Bivalvia; order Mytilida; family Mytilidae; genus Mytilus; species Mytilus coruscus. The sequence continues at coordinate 77,128,459 of CM029595.1, read as the reverse complement.
TCGTATGTTACCAGATACAAAGGTACTTGTCTTCGATATCCATCGTAACTAAACCTTATATCCTATGTAAATTGGTGGATTATTCTTTTGTGCAGATTATTTTAAAAACCACACAGAGGACAACAATCTTAAAAGAAAAGCCCTAAGTGCTCTCATATGCATGATACAATCCGGAATGCCGACATTTTTGTGCAACTGCCCAAGTTTTCTAGAACTGCTTTCCTTTTTTAGATGGGAGCAGAATTGGGAGCTTTAGCGATAAGTCATCTAGAAGAAATTTCAGAGAAAGGAATAAAAGCAATGGTAGAAGCTGGGAGTATTGGTGTTGTTTTACCAACAACTGCCTACATTCTCAGAATAAAACCACCACCCGTGAGGTTGATGATAGAGTCGGGTATGGCAGTTGCTCTTGGATCCGACTATAACCCTAATGCTCACTGTTCATCTATGGTTAGTACAAAAACAAAATAACTAATCATGAAAATGATAAAAAAATAAGGTTTAGACTGCACAGCTTATAATGATTATAACAAAAAAACTAATGGAACTGATTTCCTTTAAACACACTATTTTAAAAATGTGTACGTTGCATGGGTAGTAAGAATAAAATTATTTATTCACTTATACTTCACTGAAATGTTATATACCGCCGGGATAATGGCAAATAAAATTACTTAAAACATTTAGTTTTTTGTCTTGGCAGCCATTGGTTATGCATCTAGCATGTGTACTGATGCACATGTCAATGCCAGAAGCCTTGATAGCTGCTACACTCAATGCTGCTGCGGCCTTAGGGTTATCCGAAACTCATGGTACAATAGAAGTTGGTAAATATGGAGACATGGTTGTCATTGATGCTAATAGGTAAACTTACTTTACAGTTGATTTCAAGTTTTAATATATATTTGTAAATGAAAATACTGGGTACAGAAATTTTGCCTATATAAGCTTTTGTATTATTTTAAAATGTAGTTTGTATAGTGAATGAAACTGTTGACAAATCATAAAAAAACGTATTTATTTTTAACTAAACTGCAGATTATTTTCTGGATAGTACTAGTACATGTTTATCAAAATATTGTAAAATAGGGATTAAATAAATCATGGTACTTTGACTTTGTCTTTTTTTATTATTCTTTAATTTATGAAAAACAAGAAGAATAAAAATGAGCAAATGAAAAGTAAGCCAGTTGAAAAATCAAGGCCAAAGGGAAACGTAAGCCTGAACAAAATGGGACAAATTGGAATCTGAAGTACAAATGAAAGCATTACAGTGATAAGAAATTTATTTAAAGAGTTGGGTCATTTAGTGTTTTGTCCAGTGAAATCCTCTGATCATTAAGAAAACAAATGAAACATGCTCATATGTAATTGAACATGAAACTGTCCTCTGTGAATACATCGTGTATTCAAATATATATTTGATTATTTTGATTAATTTGATTTATTTCAAAATTTGTACTTACAGATGGGAGCATTTGATATACCAGCTGGGATCCCATGATAAATTAATTGACTGTGTAATACGACATGGTGATATTGTGTACCAGAGAGTGTGAAACCATGACTGAGTTATGAATATTATTTGTTTCTTTGAAAATAACATACTGCTGAAATGATGGAGAGAGGAAAAAAGGCAGATGGGTGTATGAGAAAATTCATGAAATGTAATATATTTGTAAAAACCAAGTGTCAAGAAATTGGTGCATTATGTACAAGATTATTTCCAATTAAAAAGCTTTATGGTATTTTCCATTAAAAAGTATGAATCAGGGGGTGTAAAATCATCACTTTTTTTTCTTTGGTCAGAACTGATAAAAAACACCATACAGAAAAGTTAGATTAAACAAAGGATCCACCATCAAAAAGAGACGTGCTTCCAAGGAAATATGAGCAGTTGTGTTCCACAATGGACAGTTATTATTTACAGATTTTGATATATTTGCCTCTTTTACTTAATTTACTTTTTTTTCAATTGAGGCCTACTGGATCAACCAACACAAGAATATTGTATTTTCAATTTTGGTATTTGCTAGTCATGGTCAAACAATATAGCCCAAGATGAAAAAAAACTCATTGTTGGTGCACTAAAACAAAATTTACCACACAATTTGTTTGGTTTTGGTTGAAGTCTCTCTTTCTTGCAAAATACATTTAACAAGACAAATTGCTAACTAGAGTAACATTTATCTTTCTTGAAGTAAAGGTGAAATAATAAACCTATTTAACTAAACTATACTTGAGGTTAATATTACTTGCTGAATGGTTTATTATCAGAGATGAATAAAAGGAGATGTGGGAATAAAAAAACAAGACATCTAAATGTCAATTTATGGTCTTCAACTATAGATGAATGTCTACACAAGATGTCTAATTCTAAATAATGCTAGGTATAGACAACTTCTGATTAAATACAATACGATTATCAAAGATCTGCCATGAACACACATTTCACTATGAGACAAAATTATGAAGATATAATTAAATACAATCAAAGTGATTTTACTGTTTTTCCACAACTTAACAGAGGTCTATATGAAAAATAAAAAAAAAAATCAATTGACCATAACTGGCAGTTTGATGTAAAAAAAAAAACACCCTATTGAAGTGAGATAAGCTAATGCCACTGTATACCAAGTACCATTGCTTAAGACTGACCTTTTTACAAATTCAATAAGTGAACAATGAGGGAGTGGGATTAAATAATCTTTAAAGAAATAAATGAAATGTACTGATACGGATGCAACTGTATATCATTGACTTATCATTAAATGTGGTTCTTGCTGCACTGACCATACTGACCTTATGCACATTTTAACATGAAAAAATTTCAAAGATAATAGATCTTAACAAATCGGCATTGATAAATCTTCATGTAAATTAGATGTTATAATGCTGATTGGACTATGCAATAACAAGAGTATGTTACCATTAAACACCAATAACATAATCATATTTCCATGTTCAGTAAACTGAAATCTGGTTCAACACCCTAATAATACATATATTTCCAAACATTCGCATCATTAGAACATGTCTTCTAAGATTCAAGCTGATGTGACCACAACTTCATGATAAACTACATTAAAACATAACTTTAAAATTGAGAATGGAAATGGGGAATGCGTCAAAGAGACAACAACCCGACCAAAGAGCAGAAAACAGCCAAAGGCCACCAATGGGTCTTCAACACAGCGAGAAAATCCCCACTCAGAGGCGGTCTTCAGCTCAATCTACCTTAAACCAAAACTTTAACATACTTATTTTCAAATCTGGTTTTATACAACAATGGATCAAAACCAAATCCTCCAGCACTAGAGGCTATCACACTATAATGATACATTTGAATTTTTAAGAAAATAATGACATGAAGAATGAACATAAAAGAATGTTTAAAATATTGTATTTTGTTTCAAATTAAAAAACAAATGTAAGATAAATAAATTTCAATATCACAACAATTTATAAACACCAGTGAAAGATAAAAAAAACTTTCACAAATATTCTATTTTCGTCACAATATATAAAATGCATTTTAGTAACAATGCTACTTGTGTTTCCTCCAAATGCAAGTAGAAGAATATAACACTTTTTCATATTGTAAAATAAAATTGAAGTGTACTATCACCTTGCTATAGTTACATATGAAACCTGCCATACTAAGATTAATGGCTACAAATCATAATTGGTTTGGCTTTTCTGAACACTTATGCTATGTCTATTTGACTTGGCTTAGTCATGACAATTTAAAGTCCATCCAAATTTTATAACAAACAACATTTCCTCCTTCCTTTTGAATCATTGTCCTCAATTTTTTAATAGTGATATAAGTATTGTTCTTCCTCTAGCAAAGCACTGTCTTGGCCAGCACCATCATCCTCTCTTTTCTTTTGTTTTGGTGGTTCTGATCTGAACACAAGTTTCCTTCCAGTCTGAAATATAAATATATGAATTGTATATGATCTTAATTCAGACTTTCAATAAATATAGAAACAAATCTATGAGCTTGAAACTTTGCAGTGATTAATATTTAACATTTTTTAAACAAGATACATCTATTAAACTTTGGAAAAAGCAGCTTCAAAATTTAACACAGTAAGTAAGCAATTTTCAAGAGGACCAAGAATCTAGATAGAAATATTTGTGCAGAAAATTACAGATCTTTCATATGATTATAAGAGATATTATGTGCTCTAGAAAATTGTGCTAATCTCTTTGTTATGACAGAACAACAGGATAAAATTGAAGTAAAAATATCAATACAGTCAATGAAGAATGAAAAACACCAATTTACATTCAGAATTTATGTTATGTGTTACCAAGTGCCCCAAAATTGTAAGCAAATCCCTGCTAGTATTGCAAAAATCTACGTGAAGTCATACTATTTAGATTTCAGTCAGTACTATGAAAGAAATAGTACAGATATACTGTTAGTTCTGAGTGACATTATACATATATTTTTTAATCATATTTACCTGCTTCTTTGGTTCAGCTCTTGCTCTTTCCATGGCCTTTCTAACCCTTTCTTCTTGCTTTAATCTTTGTTCTTCCATCTTTTCCTCTCTCATTTTTAATCTTCTTTCTTTTTCTTTAGCCTTTAAAAAGTAAGAAATAAATTAAATGCAAGTATATAAACATGATTATATGGTGAAAGAATAACTTAACAGACTACTTTTAACTAAATCAAAATGGTGAGTTAAACAATGTTCCACTTAGGAATAATATTTCAGAAATTTTCTAAAATAATGTTGCATATACAAAACCATACAAATGTTAAAGTTTTTAGTTTAAAAATTAAATATGAGCAGCAGCCTTACTAAAAATGATATATTACTCAGAAAAACATTGTTGTAGAAGACAATTTTTGGCAAAACATTTTTGAGGTGAGCTTCCTTCTCACATCAAAATCTTTAATAGAAAAAATCTCAAAATGTGACACTTTTTATATAAATTGTTAGAAGTCTGAAGGCCTGAAAAACAAGACAAATATTTTATCACTAAAATCAGACCAATTAACATCTTGTGAGCAGATCAGAAGAGATGGATATTATTTTTTATCAAAAGTTTACAAACATTTGCCATATCATTCTTTCTCCTTTGAAATATCCAGCTAAAAGCCCAAATTTTAGCTGAAAATCATAACCTATAAATGTAAACAAAGATGGAATATATCCTCACCTTTTCTGCAGCTTCTACTTTGTCTGCTGGCATTGTTTCTATTTGTTCTAACAATCCTACTAACTGGTTTTCTAAATTGGTTAACATTTGTAATGTACTGAAAAACAAAATACAAACATATGTATCAAATGCATTCAATTTTTTTGGTCAATTGAAATAGAAAATAAGCAATAAACATAGCTTTCGACCCATAAATTGTGTTGGTCAAACAAAAGAATTCACCTTGTGATCAGATGAAATTTTGTCACCTGTTTGGGTTCAAAATAAGGTTAAGGTTCACAGTGAAATATTTGTAAAAAATTTCATTACTTTTTTTTAATATCTAAAAATCCAATTTTTATGTAAACTTAAATGACATAGAAGTGAACTTTCAATAACACTTTATGTAAAAGTGTCAACCATGAAAAAAAGATTGATTGATTGCTTTATGTCCAGTGGCAAATATTTCATGCATGTTTAGGACTAATGAATAAAAGAAGTTGTGGGTTAATGAAACTACCTCACAAAAACACAATATAGCTTAAAATTGTATGCCTGTGTTCCAATGATATAAGAAAGAAATTTCAGCACAACTGATGACCTAACTTTTCAAGTTCATGACTGATCTTTTACACTTCGTGTTGACATGGTTTACAGGTATAATTTTTTTTTTTTTTTTTTTGTGGTATAAAGCATATTCTTCATAACAATTATTAACTTCTAATTCACTAAATAATTTGTAATTTGTGTACTGCTAACAACCAGAAGCTTATTAACATGTACAGGATATATGTAATAGATTTCTGGCTCATATAAAATATGTAAATTGTTGTTTGCTAAATATCCAGTTGCAATATTTCAGAGGCTAGTCCAGGGCAAGAACAAATTAACAATGAATACAAACTGCAAAATGAGATGACTGGGATGGAGGGCACGACAATTGCACTATCAATGGAAAAGAGTGTATGTTAGAGACATTAATATTGGCAAAGGCCAAACTACTGACCCATCAGGATCGTTGTATGGGTTCTTCAATGTGCAGAGAGTGTCACACTTTCTCAACATAAAGCATCAGATTTTAACCCTATCAGATGTGCATTGGTTTTGAACTTGTGTGTGGATTAAGAAAGTTGAATTTTCTTTTTTTTTCTATATTCTTAATTTCATACATATGTTTATGTGCTTTCCATAAAAATATAATGCAATATGCCCAACATTTCAGCTTGAGTGTGACAGTTTTCAGTTGGAGGGTATTCTAAAGGACTTGTGATTTATACCTCCTGAATGTAGGTTAACCTTACCTAATTTGTGCTTCATTATCTCCTATACATGTTTTATATACATCTTCAACTTTTCTATTTAATTCTAGTAACATTTTCTCCTGGTCTTCCTGTTTGAATTCTCCAAATGAAAACATTCTGTAAATGGAGTATAAATTTACATGAGTCAATACAGAAAATTAATTTAATAATAAAAAAAAATCAGATTCATTTGGAACTGGCTAAGTTATAAACATGAATAAAAATATCAGTGTTAACTAAATTTTTCTTCTTCAGAAAATGACAGAAAAAAATATATACTTTTTCCCATGAGACTTGAAATGTTTACAGAGGAATACAAAAAAAATTGTATTTTCTGACGTTGATCATAAACTGTGTTTACACTGTAGCTAAAAATGACAACAATGATAGCTATTAAAATGTCAACACAAAAACAAATGTTTTTCCATCCATAAAAGATTATGAAGACAAGTGATGTGACATGAAATTGACATAGAAAAATATATCACTTTGTTACTTTATTTAGGAAATAGACACCTGACAACATAAAGTATAAAATATTTTTTTTCAAGAATGGAAAAAAGTGGATAACCACATACAGTATAAACAAGGTGAATCGCTTAAAAATCACTCTTGCTGGAGTTGAGTGAATCAGGGTGATTGCTGGTGATTTTAAAAGACAACACTCTGATCTATGACCATGTCATATACTACCTATGTAATAAACAGAGAGATTTTCAGAGAGAATCACCAATAATCACCAGCATTCACTAAGAATTCACCACTCAACAGTGATTTGTAGCAAAATCACCTTGTGTGTACTGTATACTAATTCCTTTCCCATGAATCAAAACATAACATCCTGCCTCAGCTAAACACATTATCTTTTTTGTGACAATTTATTTCAGTGGATATGTTTCAACCTTTTACTTCCTTTTTTACCTGGCCAGATGTACTTTTATTTTATAAAGGTGCATTAAAAAATTCTTAACTGTTTAATCCAAAATTGCCAATAAAACTCTGGTAAGATAATAATTTAAAATTATTTGAGCTGAGTATTTTGAATGAGCAATTAAGATATACACAGCAATATTTTTTTTCTGAAATTACAAAGCATTTGACTGGTTGTAAGATGATATGTGTAAGGTTGAAAATTTTAGCTCTTATAACAAAATAAGTTGAATACCTCTTTAAATGGATGCAATTCATCCAACATAAAAAAAGAAAGTAGATGCAATTAAATGTGTTATCCTGCATGTGTTATATGGTCAGTTGAAATTTCAAATAACTCAAATAAAGTTTTTGGGCTTCATACAAATACATATCATTCATAAAACATGAATTTTCATAAAAATGACATATTAGTTTGAAGTATACATATCACCTATTTAGGGTCCAACATTTCAAGAATATAAAGTAATTTATTAGGGGAATATACACATTGTTACTTCCAAAATGTACCTTTTAATATACATAAAATTATAAATAAGTCGAGTGAACCAACACCTTCTGGCGATACAAGCTGATAGAGAAATCAGGATGGATACTGAAGAATGCTGCAGTTGTCTAAAAACCTCATAAATCAAAACTATAAAAAGACAACAACATCCTGGTTACTGCAAGGAAATTATTTTATTGTGGTTGACATACATGTTCCCCACATGAACCACATTTTATGTACTTAATTGTTTTTACAATCTATATATTGTCCTGACTCCTGATGACACCACTCTAGTGGTGAAACATGTCGACCACAATAAAATTATTTCCTTGCCGTGACCAGGATGTTGTCTTTTTTATAGTTGGATATAAAATTTTAGTTTAATATCAATATTATCAATATCTTGTTTAAATACTGTAAATTCAGAAATTATTGCATGCATTTATGAGGGGCCTGATGGGGGTCTCATCAAGATTCACGAGTTGATTTTTTTGTCAATCACAATTCACAGAAAATAAATTTCCATGATCATGGATCACGAAAATATAAAAAGAGTATAAATCTGTAGAAAAACAGATCACGATAGCGAAAATGCGCCAATCACGAAGAACGAAAATAACCCATCAGGCCCCTCATTTATTATCATGATTGTTAAACAATGAACTAAAATGTGAGATTAGTTCTTACTAGTTCAGGAAATGCATCATATAAATAATGCTATAAAAATAAAAAATAAAAATTGGAAGTTTTTATTTTTGCGAAAAACCTATCCAATTGCAATTTTTGCAATAATAAAAATGTCGCAAAAATTTAAGAATTTACAATATTTCAATATGATTGTTAAAACACATTATTAATGTATTTCCATCAACCATGAAGCAACAACCATCACTTTTTATCATTTTTATCTGTTTGCTTTAATTTGAAAAACAAATACATGTACATCATATTTTCTTATTTGATATATATATGGTTCAGACCAAAATACACTATCAAACATATATATATATATATTATAATTTAGACTGAATCAACCTGATTTAATTATTGAACAATATTCTAATATTAGTTATTATCACTGAATGTGGAAAAGACTTTGAGCATTCACTAGTTGCAAGATGCTTCAACAGTAAAGTTTCAATTAATATGAAAAAGAGACAAAATAAATGAAGGTATAAAAAATAAAAAAATAATCAAAAACTTTATTTTTTTTTAAAGATTTAAATTCAAAAAAATTTAATAAACTTGGTCTTGTCAGTGAGAATCACAATGTTCAAGTAAAATTAACTTGGTACAATGACTAGTTGTCAGAAAACATAATTTGAGACAATAGAATAACATCGTGCCATCAAGCATAGTTTTACTCCAATACACTTATTCTTATATAATTAGCTTACTGTGCACAATAACTTGGATGAAATTATTATCCAACTTTTTACTGATCATCAAGTTTGAGTGTTTGATAGTGTATCAAAGTCCATTCATTTTAATTATTAGATAATAGATATTGAAGTAGATTCTTTTCAAGATTAAAGCTTTTAAAATAATGTTTCAAAATTAACGTTTTAGCCTCTGAATCAGTATTTAAAAGATATCACAAACTTAAATTTCAACTTAACCTTTATTCATATTCAGTATCAAGAAGAATAAGTAACATAAATAATAACAAAATACTTATTTTCTTATTAAATTTTATAGAATTGAAAAGGGAATTAGAAATTCATAATGAGTGAATATTCCTGAAAAGAATCTAAAATGTTTAAGGATTCCTTTATATGTTTACCCCCATTCATCTGCTGTAGTTTTCACATCACTAATATATAAAGTAAACAACATAACAAATTGACTGATTATGTATGATGAGCAAGGAATACATAACTTATACATAATAAGAATGCTTTTTTAGATTCCTACAGGGACAACAACCATTGTACAGGGAGTTCAAAGGTCATATTTATAGTATGAAGAAGTAGTTTAAAAGTTAAAGTTTATTTTTTTCTATCCTGCAATAAATGTATTCATAATTATAAACTGATAAGTACTTAAGTTGATGAAACAATAAACACCTATCAGATATCCCCACTCCCCAAACTTTTCACTTAGGGAGCTACCATTTGATTTTCATGGGGGGGGGGGGCTAGGATGAAAAATTTTGTCCTGCATTTTTGTTTAGTTGTAATCTCTGTCCTGCCTTTTTATTTTTCACTCTATTCGGTCCTGCCTTTTTTTTTATTAGTTTATCCTGACTTTTTTTACATAAATTGTCATCCTGCCTTTTTTTCAAATTTCATCCTAGCCCCCCCATAAAAATCAAATGGTAGCTCCCTTATTTCTCAATAGGCTCTAATAATTACATATAAATAAATAGTATTTGCCTTAAAAAAATTACAAAATATCCATTAAACTTTCTGTAAGGAATGTATATAGTTTCTAAACAATAATAGGTAAAGTAGTTTAAATGCAAATTTTCAAGGTCAGTGTCTCATGCTTAGGTTCAATAAGTGCATCTTCTTATCATGCTAGAAATTAACATTTTCATGCTCTTATATGACACAAAAGGGGTCATATGGGTATGGATAATACAATACAATGCAATCAGCAAAATGGTCAGCCCAACCTATGACCTCATTTACACAGTTTAGATCCACCTAAATCTTAAAATATTGAATCTTGTTTGTTTCATAATTGCATATGTACATAATTATGTCTTTATCAAAATGAGTGTATAACATGAAATCATCAAACTTTGGCAAAATGATAAATTCTGTTTTATCATGAGCTATTTAAACATTTTCATATATCTAAACAAAATTACATGCTAATGTGGAAATTAAGTTAATGTAAGGGAAAAAAGCAAGTACTGGTACATAGTTTTTCTTAAGCAAAATTGATGTCAGCATTTTCGAAACTGTAATAGTTCATGTTAAAATTTAACAAGTTCTAGTAAAAACTGGTTTATGCAGAAATGGTTTCTGCTGTAACATGATTTTTTTTTCTCACAAGAAGCATTCATACATATGAATATGTTCAGTAAATTTGTAACATTTCAAAATGTGTTCAGTGTGCATATCTAGTCATGTTCAAGTCGTTTTAGCCTATTATACTAAAACAGTTCCATGGATTGTGATGAATTGATTGATTGTTGTTTGTTTAACATTCACTGGTAAATTTCATGCATATTCAGGATGACTGTGAATCAGGCTTTTGGGAAGCAAATTTTTTTATAGCAATTCCCTATTTTCTAAATTCAAGTTAAGTTAAATAGGTAAATTGCAGATAATAAAGTATTTTTTTCTCTTTTTATTATATTCTAAAATAACTTTGACAATTATTATTTCTATTTATTCTATAAAATTTCATACATATAATTTCATATATAGTTAATAACTATTTTATCAACTAAAATTAATAATGAGAAATATATATCTATCTACCCAAAAGGGAGACAATTCATGCAAATACTGTACACATGGGAGACAACCTTTTGAAAATGAAAATAGGGAATAAAGGATGATAGCTTGGAGGAAAGCTTGAAGGAGGTGTGTTTGATTTTTTTTTTTTTGTGTATATGTGTAATTACTTAAGTTGATAAGTGATCAGTAAGACTTAACTCACTTGTCTTCAAAATAACTGCATCCAGGTTGTCAAATGTAAATTTTTACTTATTAGTTCACATTAGGACATTAAACTTAAAGTTGCACTAGTACTGGTTCATAACATTTTTTATTAATAATGTCGAAACAAGTTTTTAAAGCATAGTTCCATTATATCATCAGATAAATGAATACCATTTTTATTGTGATAAAAACTCAATGACATATATTTGTAAATATACATACTTTGCTCTGATCTTTAAATCTTGTGCTTTGCTTTCTTCCCTTTTGATTTGATTAGTAAGTTTACTTATTTGTTCTTTTAATATAGCTGTCTCTTTTTCCCTGAAAAAAAAAATAATTGGATTAAAATAAAATATGGTTGTCAAATAAATAAAATCAAACCCAAATACAAGAAGATAAAACATTGATCCCTTAATAGTTTCTAAAAAAAAGTATCAACAGTAAAGTGTTCAAATTCCCTGGTCTTTGATAAATATAATAAAAACAAACTTAGGTACAGGAAAAAACATTGACCCCTTAGTTTAATTAATAGAATAAAAAATATCAACAGAGTAGTATCTGAATGCCTTAAAAGTTTGTTTTTTTTTTCCAAAAATTTATCACCTTCAAAAGCAGGTGTATATTTAAGTACACTTGTGTTGACATTTACCCTCATCCCTATCTTTTTTTCATAGTCTACTGTTTCAGAAGATTTTTTTGAATTACTGAAAATCCTTTGATACTTGGTATAAATAACATCAGGCATTCACAATTGCCTAAATCACTTAAATCTGATCTCATGTAAAAATTTTCGACTAACTGTTTTCATTGATCAATTCACCTTTTAACCGAATTTTCCCAACTGACAATTAGAACGTTTCTAACATGGACATGAAATGAAGGTTGGTAAATAAATACTTACATTTTAACCTTTGTTTGTTTAATATTTGTTTTCATTTCTTCTAAATTTTCCTCTGTTTCTTGACTATTTTGTATTAAAGATAAATTTTGTTCTTCAAGTTCAGCAAAAATATCTAACAGTTGCTGGGGACTAGTGAAGAACAATTCTAATTCCTACAAAAAAGTAACATAATCAATTTTTTTCAAACACTCAACAATTTGATTTGATTGATTGATTGGTGTTTAAGACCACTTTCAGCACTATTTTGCTATTTCGTAGCAGTCACTTTCAACAGACTCAACGATCTTGTCCTTGATAACCCATTTTTCTTATAAGTGGTTAATTCTATTTTAAATTCATCAAGAGCATTTTAAAATTTGCATGTGCTGAAAGCAGTATTACTTACTGTAGCCAGAACTTTAAAGCTTTTATGACTAAGAAATTTTGATTCAATCCATAGGCCATTTTAAATCGCCTCCTGGAAAAATTTACCCTGAAGTAATTAGTTACAATAAAACTAAGTAAAGGGGAATTAGCTGCCAAATTCATGTTCACCGATTTGACTCAAATTCTCATATTTGATTTATAACATAATAAAACGTTTATTCACAAATTATAAAAAGTCTAAAATAAACAATTTACGATGCATGGGCTCGATAATATGTATCAGCATTTCTTGTGTATTTTAGTCTAGACGCCATCTAATTAACCATCGAGATGACCTCCAATGACTGCTGACGGACATATAACCTGATATAAACATAAATATAGATATAAATAGATAGCAAACTGGTGCAATTGGATTTCTCTAGGTCTGTTTGATTTCATATTATAGGTTAAAAATTTATATATACCTGTATAAGAACAAGTTTTTGTAGATTGAATCAGTCAATCAAATTGTTTACCCTTGTTTCACTTTCAATGTTGACATTCTTTTACTTTTAATAACTGAACACGCCTAATTCATGCATAACCCATCTCTAGCTAAGGGGTTAAATTGAAGGTCACATGAATATGGATTCAATGAGGTTGGAGTATTCACTTGCAAGTGAATAATTCATCAGCTATATTTCTTACCTTATTTTGACAAAATTGAACCAAATTGGCTGCTTAAAGCGAATTATTATTTCACTATTTCAAACTCATTAATGATTGAACCAAAAAAATCATATTTTAATTTTTTTTTATATCTCGTAGGTAATGCCCCTTTAACACTGTACAGGATGGATTCTATACAAAAAGAGACTATTATAGCTGACCATAAACAAATTACAGAGCTTGGAAAAACTCCTAGAAATCATTTTTTTTCATCTTCAAGTAGGGGTCCAATTACCAATAGTTGAGTTTTTTACTGAATTTTAAATTCCAGCTATATCTTTGTCTTACTTCATTTCATATATTCAAATGACTTATTTGATATTTATAAAATTAAATTCATAACCACATGATTGTATCAAATAATTTTGTATTAGTTTACTCAAGACCTAATGGAAGAAATTTTTAAACAATTAACTACTTTTAATGATTCATATGTATTTTTGAAATTGAAATGCATAATGACAAATTAAATAATATTTCAAAATTTGAACTAAAGGACAAAATAGACTCAAATGCAGTATTTCCTAAAAAAAATATTCAGATAAGTAAACTATATACTTACATCATCATCTGATGATTCCTCTGCTGGTGTGCTGGCAGCCTGTTCTGCTCTACAACATATACAACATAAACAATAATAAAATGTTATTAATGTACCAAAACATCATATATTATGGCTATTTTACGAAATTTTCTTTTGATCTTACTGACTGATAATTTCCTTTCTCAGCACAGTAGAGTGATATGAAAAATTATCGCTAGAAACTAAGGGCACACGTGCCGTTGTCAATGAAATTAACAACGTCGTCATAGGTAAAATAGCGATAAACAGATTATCATTGGTCATCTCAACTCAATTGCTTTTCTCACTTTCGCCGTACCGGCTCAAGCGAGAAAACCAATTTCGTTGAGATGACCAACGATAATCTATAATTATACCATTATTTAAAAGTACTGGGGATTCAGTTATTTTTCCTAGATACCAATTTTCATGGTTTGAAAAAAAATAATATTTCCGTGTCTATTTGATTTTGTGGATTAGCCAAAACCTACATACAACTTGAGCCTATAGAAAATTTGAACTACATTGAACATTTCAATTCCTTGTTTACCTATACCTACGAAATACACAAAAATTGGTTTAACTTTACCCATGAAAATCGGCACCCCACTAATGATAATGAATTTCTTTACTGATTTTTAATGTTTGGTCTTTTATGTACCCTTTGTTAGTTTATGGATCAATATTAAAAGGCTAAGGGTTGAGATCATAATAAACTAATTTAACCATACAATATATAGATAGGCCTGTACCTAGTCAAGATTTTCATAATTTGTTGTTTCATATCATATCTTGATGTTTTGGGTCAAATTTAAAGGTTTTCAAATGAAAATAGATAAAAAATCAACAGGACTTCACAGAAATTTATAATTATTGTTAGTTTCTGGGAACGCCACATTTAAGCTTTTAAAAAATGCTTAATTTTAGAGCTAGACTCACAGAATATCACAGGAAGATTAATCTAAATAATATATGAATGTGCTACTGAACATGTTACAAGTAATATACATGGTCAAACAAAAGAACTTTAATCCATTTCAAATTATGTTTACATGCATTTGAAAAATAGGCAGAAGATACCAAAGAAACAATCAAAACTCATTAGTCTAAGAGAGAACCACAAAATCATGGCAAAAAAAATTAACAGCGCATGATACGCCCGTTGCTTTTCAAAGAATAATGTTCCATAACTCCTCAATGTCATATCAGAAATTTATAAAAAAAAGTAAAGGGAGGTTATTTTAATAGATATAAACCAGTCACCAAAGTTTCATGAAAACTGCTCAAAGCACTTTTGAGTTATTGTCCGAAAACTGGAAAATCCCCCTTTTTTAATGAATAAAACCCCATAACTCGGAAACGTAAATTCTAAAATTAAAAAAATTGAAAGGGAGCTCACGTCAATAGATATAAACAATACACTAAAGTTTCAGGAAAACTGCTTAAAGCATTTTTGAGTTATTATCCGAAAACTGGAATCCCCCTTTTTTAATGAATAACACCCCATTACTCGGAAACGTAAAATCTAAAATTTATTAAAATCAATAGGGAGCTCACGCCAATAGATATAAACAATTCACCAAAGTTTCATGCAAATTGGTTCAAGTGTTTTTGAGTTATTGTACGACATGTTGACGACGGACAGAAGGACTTACAACGGTATACCATAATACGTCCCGTAAACAGGCGTATAAAAAAGACAAAAACACAAAAAACAAAATCTTAAAAACACTATATAGAAAACTAAAGACTGTGCAACACAGGGAGCCCACTGAAAACCAGGGGTGATCTCAGATGCTCCTGAAGGGTTAACAAAATCGTGTAATCAAATTAATGCTACTGCTTACTTTTTAGTTGCTGAACCAGTTTTTTGTGTCTGAAGTCTTCCAACTGGTGGTTTCTTCCTTCCTTTCAATAAATCAGCAGATTTTTCTCCTGCGTCTATGCTACCCTTCTTTTCCTTTTTAGCAGCCTCTCTTTCTTTCTTTTTCTCTTCCCTTCTTTTATCTCTCCTTTTAATTTGTTCCTCTCTTATTTCCTGATGAAATATTAATAGTGTTAGTTTGAATCAAAAAAATTAAATTAAATCAACAAAAGGGACATAACCCTTAATGGATCAGAAAGATATTGTCAACAGTCCATCCCTGTTGTGGTTGGAACTGAATTTAAATAATGAAACAAAATATCTGTTGCTACATATATATGAAACGGCTTATGCACTACCAACTTATGACCAAAACATAAAATATAAATAATGTTTCTCAACTGATTGAGATACTTTTCCAAGTAATTTAAAAACACCAACAATTTTCTTGACTAATGAATACATGTATTACGTATCTCTCCTATGATACAATTGAAAATAAAAAAAAATTAAACTTAAAAGTTTTTACAGAATTAATTGTAAGGGGGGGGGTCGGAAGGCACTTTTATTAAAATTTTATGGGTGGTTGTTATTTTAGACAGATAGCCATAACAATTATATGAAAAAATCAATTACAATATTTTATGCATGGCAAGGTTTAATCAAAAGTGCCTTCTAACCACCCCCACCCCCTACATTTATTTCTTGAATAGCCCTTACTCTAAATTGTTCAAACAATAATAGTTTGCTCTGTATGTGGAACTTTAAATATCCAACTGAGGATCTTTCATCTACATTAATGATAGTATCAGGCCAATTTGTTATTGAATATAAAAACCACTAATACCACCCTGGTTCAGATTTTTAAAATGCTCAATCACATGGTTACAGTAATGGAAGTTTGTCAGATTAAAATCACCAACAATTTTTGCTCGTATATTATAGAATACAGAAAACCAGCAAATATCAACTTCTAAATTATTTGCTTTAACCAAGTATGGGATCCCACCAAAGTCAACCCACATTTAAAGGCAAGCATGCTACTATGAGACCAAATTTCACACTGTTGATAAAGTATTTTTTATACTTAAAAAAAAAACTCTTTGTACTTGACATTTTTGTGGTATAAAAAAGGAAAACTGAAAAGATTTTCCCAAAATAATCTGCAGTCACAGTTGAAGAAAAAATCATGTAAAAACATCTTATAGATTTATCTTGCTTCTCCTTCAACCAATGAAACTTATCATACATTATATTAATTAAATTCAAATACATGTATTGCAATTTATATAAAAACAAATATATGCATCCCATTGTGCAAATCTGTGGCATCAGAACATCCAAATTATTTAGTACATCTGATATTCTTTTAAAATTAAGCAAAACATTATCTTAAGTATGGAACAATTTCAAGTGTAGCAGCATTTTATAATGTTTATAAATATGTGCACCCCATCACACAAACCTGTGGTGTAAGAGTATCCAAGAATTTTTTGTACATATGATATTCTTTTAAAATGTCTTCAAATTTAGAGATCTCTGATTTTATTGTCATTATATCTGCATTCACTCTCTTTATTTCTTGGACTTTTTCCAGTTTGGCTTTGGTTTCATTTTCAGCTCTGAAGAAAAGTAACAAAAATTGCACATACCATTAGAACTATTCATTTTCATTTCTAACAAGGTTTCTACATGTATTATGAAGCATATAAAATTAGAAGTAATCATTTTTACTGTTACCAAAGTGATCTTGGTCAGTATAATTCAAATCACTATCATTATATCAGGATTCATTCAAGCATTTTCACAAAGTAACAATTTTTCAGTATGAAAATACTTTACTCATAAATTAAAGTTGTTTAGGTTTCTTAGAAAATGGAGGACTTTCAGTTTTATGAATCCATGCGTTTCATCTTCTTACATAATATTTAAGGGATAATATTTATTTTTTTATATAGATAAATAGAAAATGAATGCCACTGAAAAGACAATCCCAAACATCAACAAATGTGCCCTTCTGCTGTTTACTATTGCCTCAAACTACTTTCACCATTTGCACATTTTCATATCTAAATAGAGTGCTTTACAAGTGTTGTGTGAAAAAAGAACATACTATAGCAATCCTATATTATGAGACAGGTTTTGAAATGAATAGATGATTTTATAAATCTAATATGTTAAATCACATTCAGACATGTACGCATAAATTAACAATCATGAAGTCTGATATGCCTTCAATTCACATGCTATGGAATGAGAAATGTTATCAATTTATTCACCCTTAACTAAATAACCAAGGTATAAAATAGTCATTTCTGGCATTAAACTAAAAGATTCATTGAAAAATATGAAAAGAAAAAAATAACTGGCTCCTATCTTAAAAAAAATATTTTAAAACATAAACTGAATGTGGTGTAGTCTAATAATATTTTGTTTAACCAATAAAACCCAATAGAGAAAACTGCTTTTGTCTAAAAACAGGCAATAAAAGTTAAAATCTATAAAACATTAATGTGAAAAGATTACTTTTTGTTTTACAAAGTAAAAATATCAAGCATATACTTTGCAATTAATAATTTATTCTTAAATCTTACAGCACTAATTTGAAAAAGAATTGTTTTTTTTATTGTTTTTCATCTCTTTAAAAAATATTCAACCGTTTAACAATTAACATAGAATTACTATAATAATGAAACATATATATAAATTGCTCTTCTTGATGTCCAAACCCTCACAAAATCATTTCTAGAAAATCCAACCTGAGGTGTGACTTTCTCAAGAAATTTCTTGAACAATTTAAATTCTCTAAGGAGGTCTTCATAATTAGATATCTGAGATCTAATTAGACTCATCTCTGTTGAAAATGCTTTAATCATGGTCACTTTCTCTTGTTTTTCTCTCATTTGACCTTCATACCTAAATATATAGGCTATCACTGAAAACCATTCTTTCAATACATTCATGAAAATATGCTTTCTGATTGATTATTTGGACATGCACAAAAAATTATAAACATGTATTGTGTACAATTACAGAGTAGGTCATAATCTTGGGAAAAAAAGCCATTGTAGTACTTGAAGGACAAGTAAAATGATATAAATACGATTTTTTTATAAGTATTTTTGAATAGGTTTCAATATTTCAAAATCTAAACTATTTCTTGCAGGAAAAAAATGGATAACAAATGAGTGATTTTTGCTGTAACAATATTGTTTTTTTTCTGATCAGGGAAACTACTTACTCTCTAACAGCCTCCACAGATCCGGTGTCATTTTCTTTTAAGAATTCATCAAACATACTGGCATCTTCTTCTAAGTATAACTCTGCCTGTTCTAATTTTTTCTCTTCAGCCTGTGCTATTTCTTCTAATTTCCTTATTTCATCTCTTTTAACCCCTAGTGAATACTAAAATACAGGCTAAACTTTAAAACATAGCTCAAATGAATGTTTTGTTTTAAATAAATTACATATATTATATTTGATAGTCACAATCAAATGCAGAGATAGAATTCTGTAGATACAAATCAAGAAAATGTGTGTTGTGTATAGTACTGTGTATAGTACTTATAAAACAAAATAAAACAAGTATGTATCCATAGTACACAGATGCCCCACTTGCACTATCATTTTCTATGTTCTGTGGACCATGAAATTGGGGTCAAAACTCTAATTTGGCATTAAAATTTGAAAGATCATATCATAGGGAACATGTGTACTAAGTTTCAAGTTGATTGGACTTCAACTTCATCAAAAACTACCTTGATTAAAAAATTTTAACCTGAAGCAGGACAGACAGACGAACAGATGGACGGACGCACGAACAGACGCACAGACTGAAAAACATAATGCCCCTCTACTTTCGTAGGTGGGGCATAAAAATAACATGTTTACTTATATTGAAAAAGTCAAATCTATTTTCTATGGTAACTATTTTCATGATGTAGTTACAATGTGAAATGTAATGATTTATCCCCCTTTAACAGAATATTATTTTTGCCAGCCATTACTTAGTTGTTGTTTAGCAACAGAATAATAAACAAAAAAAATGTTTTCTTTCGTTAAACTTTAACAATCTAATCAAATACCTGCACTAAAAACATTTCCCTTTTCTTTTGAATATATTCTGCTAATGATTCTTTTTCTACATGTCGGTCTGGAAAGTAAGAAAAAATGTGATCAAAATATGCATACGTAACCACAGTATTTAAGCTTTTAACAAAGCTGCATTTTTTTTTTACCCCATCATTTGACATTCAATAATAAAGCCATAATTTACAGAGAACTACTACTGGTAAATCTGATTGTGATATTGATAAAACCAAAATGTTGGCTTAGAAATTGCTTTGTGAATACCAACAGTTTATAAAGCATGTGTATTCTGAATTTTATATTTTAGTTCCTCAATGCTCTTCAACTTTGTATTTTAATTGGTCTTCCATCTTTTGGTCTTTCAAGCGTCACTGATGAGTTTTTGTAGATGAAACGCGCGTCTGGCGTACAAAATTATAAGCCTGGTATCTTTGATGAGTTTTTTTATTATATGGTTAATTTTTGTATGATTTTGAGAAAAAAATCTGTAATTTGTATGCCTCCTCGGTAGGCGACAGGGGTATTAAGTGGTACCCTTGACCATTTATCTTTCCGTCTTTCCATCCCATTTTAGTTTGTTTGAAGCTTGAGCGGGGGCATTCGTATCCTCAGACACATTCTTCTTTTATTTTCAGTAAGATTTCACAATAGTCAATCAATTCATTTCTAACACTAATGAAACATACCTCTTGTGATATGATTTTGAAACACTTTTAAGCACTTTTGGGCTCAGTTTTATTGGTGTGACACCTTCGATAGGAAAACTGCTATCACAACCTCAGTGTTGACTGGCTAGTGATTACAGTAACTTTAGACCAGCCCCTAACATACCTCTTGTGACAGCTATTGTGAACTGGGGATCATCTTTTACAGCTACAGCTTTGTCTGAATCCTCTGCCTCCCCATCTTCATCTGAGTCAGCTGGTCTGATCATAGATGCTGTACGGAAGTTCACTTTAGAAGCATATGTTGTTTTCTCATGTACTTTCAATTCTCGTTGCTTCAACCTTTCCTGGAAATAAAATATGTGGTTAAGGTTGTAGAAATATGATTTTGAGGCATTGATGTAGAATTTTCTTTAATCTCAACCATAATTACTTGAAAGGTTGTAGAAATATGATTTTGAGGCATAGATGCAGAATTTTCTTTAATCCCAACCATAATTTCTTGAAACAAACAAAAATAATTCCAATTGATTTAGCATAATGCCATATAAATCATTTGCACATCATCAGATCAAATGTCAGAAACAAAAATGGCCTTAAATGTATTCTGTTTAGAATATTAACAAATATATTTCAAATGAAAATTTGTGAAAATCATAATTGGCCAAGTAAAATAGATTGATTTAGTTGATTTTTCTGAGGATTGTCTGAAAAATCTTGAATTTCAAAGCAGTTAGTTTTTATATTGCTAAAATAACAATCTTTCAAAGTCCTTTCTTCAAAAATTATTGAGAATGTTGATTATAATCAGGGATGCAATTTAAAATATCAAATACACTGGTTCAACTGCAAAAAACAATAATAATCAAAGAATAATGATTATATTACAACACACCTGTTTCTTTCTCTGTCTTTCTTTGTCTCTAAGGACAAATATGTCAACCTCTGGGGGCATCTTAAAGGGATTTCCTTGTGGAACCATATCATCTATAAAATATTTACATATTTGTAGAGGTTAAACTGTTTATACATATAACATTCAAAATACAGTACTGATTGCTTATGCATATTGCATTTTAATGGTACTGAAAATGACTGTTCTTAAATCATCTTAAAAATTTTTTACAGACTTTGACTTAATTAAACAATCAGCAGGTTTAATAAGTTGTTATTGGTAGGTCTTCATTATGATACTTTATCAATATTTTAATATATCTGGTCATATTTTTGCAGTAACTACATGTACTCCAGTACCTATAGTTGTTCAATAATTGCTGCTTTTATGGATGAAATACATGTAGGTTTTTTAAAATTTTACATGTAATTACATGAAATGGTACTTTGACCTATAATTGTTTACTTTTAACACATTGTGACTTGGATGGATAATTGTCTCATCAGCACTCATACCACATCTTCTTATTTATAACACTAGCATGATTAGTATAGGTATTTAATAAGTTGTAAATTCAGAAATTTTGTCATTCTAATGAACTAAAAAAGTGAGATTAATTAATAATCTAATATGAATAATAAAGGAAGTAATGCATTCAAAAATGCTTTTAAAGTTCCTAATGTGAGTTAATTCTAATTGTCAATTAAAATAATACATCTTCATTTACATGGTTTGCAATGACATCATAAAAGTTTCTGAATTTACAATAATAATGACTTTTTTTTTAATGTTTGAAAACATAATTAAAGAAAAAGCCAATACATGTAAGTCTGCATTTCGTTGCCAATTATCATAAAAATATAACTACCAAGAAGAAATTACATGTTAATTGTTGAAGACACTATAAGTTGACCTCTTGCTGATATGTTGTGGGGTTTCTATCTCATTGACCTATATCCCCAAATCTTCTTTTGTTTATATTTGTTTTAATTTTCTTTCAAAAACTATATTTATGTAAAATGATATCACTAAAAGAACTTGTGTCTACTAATTGTAGTCGCTTAAACTTTTTCACAAAAACAAGTATCACTAAAAAATATGAAAATGTTGTATAAAACTAGTGTTAGATACTTTTAATCATGGAAAAACAGTTTTCTAACCTTTTAGAATTGTACTTTGTTATCTTATGGTTGGGTTACTGTCTCCTTAAATGAATCTATTGATATTCAAAGTGACTGTTTAAAAACCAACATCATAACAATTCAAATAATATACATAATCAACATTTGTACCTGATAAAACAGATTTGTTAGATCCTGATTTTGCTGAATTTGGGAATGTAACTCTGCCTGACTGTCTTGAACCATCCTGTCCTACAAGTAATTATATATAACTGTAATATCAACATGATAACTTTTGATTTACTACTAATTCATTCCACGAAATAATTCACAACATTATAAAAACTAGAGGCTCTAAAGAGCCTGTGTCGCTCACCTTGGTCTATGTGCATATTTAACAAAGGACACTCTCCAACATTGTAGACGAGAATAGAATTCATGACAAAAATCTCTGTTTTGTTGATCTTGTATTGCTGATCATTTAGTCTGTTTACATGGTTTAGTTTCTCTCTATCTTCTTTAGTTTGTGCTCAAAACACAAAAAAGGTAAAAAAATCCTCATTTAAGGGCAATCACTCCTATAAAGAGTGACAGTTAACTATATCGGAAAATGTTGTTAGTAGATCTTGCCTTGCTGATCATTTTTGTGATTTAAAGTGTCTATTTATCTATTATAATTTTTATCATATAAGGTAAAACGCCAAAAAAAAATTGTAAAAATTGTCATTAAAAGGCAAAAACTCCAATAAGGAGTCATCGGACGATTTCCTCCAGTTGTCTTAATTATAGATCTTGTCTTGCTGATCATTTTTGCTTATTTAAGTTTTCATCTATCTATTATAATTTTTAAGATATAAGGCAAAAATGCAAATATTGGTAAAATCGTCATCAAAGGGCAATAACTCTAATAATGAGTCGACTGACAATTTCGACATGCAAACTCATTTGTAGAACTTGTCTTGCTGATCATTTTTGCAATTTAAAGTTTCTCTTTATCTATTATAGTTTTAAGATAATAGGCAAAATGAAAACATTTAGAGTGCACACGCTGAAATGTCTCGCCTACTTTTCTGACCATTGATTTTATGTTGATAGTCCTACATATAAAGTTTTACTACAAGTATCACATTAACATTTATGCTCCAAGAAAATGAGGTCAAGGTCAGATAAACCAAGCCGGAAATACATGTACACCTTTAATACAATCATTCCATACACAGAATATAGATGACCTATTGCTTATAGTATAAAAGAAACAGACCAAACCATGGAAATTCTATATTGACCAATGAACCATGAAAATAAAGTCAAGGTCAGATAAACTCTGCCAGACAGACATGTACACCTTAAAATAATTCCATGCATCAAACATTATGTCAAATATAGTTGACCTATTGCTTATAGTATCTAAGAAACAAATTTAACCAGGAAAACTGAACAATCAATCAGGAAAATGAGGTGAACGTCAGATGATACCTGCCAGACAGACATATACACCTTACAATCATTCCATACACCAAATATAGTTGACCTATTGCTTAAAGTTTAAGAAAAACAGACCAAAACACAAAAACTTAACATAAGCAGTGAACCATGAAAATGAGGTCAAGGTCAAATAAAACCTGCCTGACTGACATGTACATTGTAAAATATTTCCATACACCAAATATAGTTGACCTTTTCCATACGGTATTAGAAAAACAGACCAAAACACAAAAACTTAACATTGACCAATGAACCGTGAAAATGAAATCAAGGTCAAATAAAACCTGCCAGACTGACATGTACATCGTAAAATATTTCCATACACCAAATATAGTTGACCTACTGCATACAGTATTAGAAAAACAGACCAAAACACAAAAACTTAACATTGACCAATAAACCGTGAAAATGGGGTCAAGGTCAAATAAAACCTGCCAGACTGACATGTACATCGTAAAATATTGCCATACACCAAATTTAGTTGACCTACTGCATACAGTATTAGAAAAACAGACCAAAACACAAAAACTAAACATTGAGCAATGAACCGTGAAAATGAGGTCAAGGTCAAATAAAACCTGTCAGACTGACATGTACATCGTAAAATGTTTCCATACACCAAATATATTTGACCTACTGCATACAGTATTAGAAAAACAGACCAAAACACAAAAACTTTACATTGAGCAATGAACCGTGAAAATGAGGTCAAGGTCAAATAAAACCTGTCAGACTGACATGTACATCGTAAAATATTTCCATACACCAAATATAGTTGACCTACTAAATACAGTATTACAAAAACAGACCAAAACACAAAAACTAAACATTGAGCAGTGAACCGTGAAAATGAAATCAAGGTCAAATAAAACCTGTCAGATTGACATGTACATCGTAAAATATTTCCATACACCAAATATAGTTACCGGTAACCTACTGCATACAGTATTAGAAAAAAACAGACCAAAACACAAAAACTAAACATTGAGCAGTGAACCGTGAAAATGAAATCAAGGTCAAATAAAACCTGTCAGATTGACATGTACATCGTAAAATATTTCCATACACCAAATATAGTTACCAGTAACCTACTGCATACAGTATTAGAAAAACAGACCAAAACACAAAAACTAAACTATTACCACTGAACCATGAAAATGAAGTAAAGGTCAGATGACACCTGTCAGTTGGACATGTACACCTTACAATCATTACATACACCAAATATAGTAGACCTATTGATTATAGTATCTGAGATGTGGACTTGACCACAAAAACTTAACCTTGTTCACTGATCCATGAAAGAGGTCGAGGTCAAGTGAAAACTGTCTGACAGGCATGAGGACCTTACCATGTACACACATTCCAAATATAGTTATCCTATTACTCATAATAAGAGAGAAATTAACATTACATAAAATCTTAACTTATTTTTTTCAAGTAGTCACTGAACCATGAAAATGAAGTCAAGGACAATGGACATATGACAGACGGAAACTTCATATAATAAGGCATCTACATATACAAAGTATGAAGCATCCAGGTCTTCTTCCTTCTGAAATATTAAGCTTTTAAGAAGTTAGTTAACGCCGCAGCATCACTATCCCTATGTTGAGCTTTCCGCGACAAAAGTCGCAGGCTCGACAGAAAATGGTAAAATTAGTCATTTTGAGGACAATAACTCCTATAAGAAGTCGTCGGACATTTTTGACTTATATGGACAATAGGTAGAGCTCAACATTCTGAACATTTCTGCTCTGTCAGATTTTCTCTATTTACAATGGGTTTCAAAATAGTAGACTAAACTTGCATTTTACCACTATGTTCTATATTTAGACATGTATGCCATCTTGTTTGGCAGGCAGGGTCATCAGACACATTTTTTTTAACTAGATACCCCAATGATGATTGTGGTTAAGTTTAGTTATATTGTCCATGTTGTTTCAGAGGAGAAGATTTTTGTAAAAGTTAACAGACGACGGATGCCAAGTGATGAGAAAAGCTCACTTGGCCCTTTGGGCCAGGTGAGCTAATAAGTAGATGTGGTACATGTATGATTGCCAATGAAACAACTATCCAGTTAACTAGAGTTCAAATTGTTCTGCTTGCACAGATATCATGTGTGTCTTAGATGAAAGCGGACTACAGAAACCGCAATAGAAATTAACAAGCTTATCTGCATTATTTTATTGTTAATAGGCAAAGGTCAAATGAAACTGATTTATGTACATCTTTAATCTGATTATCATTATTCAAAAGATGACTGCTTAAATATTGATATTAATTTGTATTTAAATGACAAAATTACACTGTTGTTGTTAAGCATTTTTAAAACCGTTTCAGATTATTATTGAATAAATATAAATGTATGCTAAATTCTATTGTTCCAAAATTTATATTTTTTACAATCTGTTCAAGGAAAATATTTTATTTATGAAAAATTCTTTGTCTTTAAGACCAAAATTGATATAGGAAAGAATTCAAAAAGTAACATTGGGGGTACTTTTTCCTTTATCTATATCCTTATATAGGCACCAAACATTCATTTCTTGTGGGGCATATTTTTTAATGACTTTAAATTTCTTGAAAAAATGTATTTGAATCAGAAAGAAGTGGAAAAATTAATGTGTTTCCATTGAAATTTAAGGGGGGGAGGGGGGGGAGGGGTTGTCAAAACATTGATTTCCTGAGAAAAAAAACCCATGTTCCCCTACAAAGATTGAAAGAATGAATGGTCAGTGCCACTGCCTTTTCTTATATTATCCATCATCATCTCCTTGGATTAATAAAGAAAGACAAATCTATTTGATATGACCTAATAATAGACTAAATTTATTGGTTATTATAACTCAAATCTTTTCTTGCTTAATGCTTGAAATAAATAACTACTTACTAGACTTTTTCCCTGAAGCTTCTGTGTCAGGAGAAGGGGCGCCTGTTGGAGAGTCTGCCATTTTGTATCAATTCTGAAATTATATATCTAAAATAAGAAGTCATCAGTTTTGTGATCTCCTTGAAAAATCTTTTCCTATGGGATTTGTTTGTACATTTTTTTGTATCCTGCTCTAAATGCAATGTGCATAATATATGTAATACATCATAAACTTTTTGTATTTATATAAAGGTACAATATGAGTTTAATCGAAAATCTGATATATGAGACTTTGTAATAAAGAAAAACTTGATCTGGTCTTTATTATGTTCTGTTGTCACATATAATTATAGTATACTGATGTTACTGCTCCAGGAAAAAACTTATTTACAGATCAAGCTTTATTAATTAAAAAATCCATTCATTTTTGCTTGTACAAAGCAGACTCATGATTGTTTAATGTTTCCTCAGGACATTTATCATACAAAATGTAGCAAAGAAATTAATGAACGTCAGTTCATAAAAAATTTGGAAATAATGCAAAATCTGGACCATTTGATTCCTATAAATTAGAAAGTATGTACTGTACAACTACAGTTTTAGATAATATACATGTACATTGTAGCTCGATCTGGCTATGATTGAATAATCAGGCTATAAAAAATTATCTGCCTTTGAAAATTTTTAATGAAGTTTTAATTTTTCCCTTATTATCTGAAATGATAAAGAACTAATCTACTGGCAACTGCTGAATATAATTTTTTACTTTTACTGAAAAACTATTTCCCCAAAACTGATGTTATTTTTTACATAGAAATATTCAACAGTTTGTTTCTTTAACATGTTTAAAATGCCTGTTAAGTTTTAGACTGCACTATAAAGTATCAATGCAGAAATTGAAATGATGATAGAAATTGTCAAATGGACTGAGATAATTTTAATGGCTCAAAAAAATAATATAAATTATATAAAGGAAAGACAGGTAGCTTTTAGTCTACAGTGGTGTACTGTGTATCATTCTGAAAAAGCTGCGACATCATGGCAGAAAAAATATTTTTGGTTTTCGTTTTTATGAAAGATTTTTCATAAACATGTGATAAAACATCATAAAAAAGCATACTCATGATACTGTAAGTTTATGTCTGATCACACAAAAAAGAACATATGATCTCCCGCAAATTTGTATCTGATTATCATGATTATCATGATTATCCAAAAGATTGATGATAAGCATGATAAGTAAAACAAACATGCATCAATAACCTTCAGGAGCTCATAGGCTAGCATGACCTGCTTCATATTAAAGCCCAATAAAGCTACATCATCGTAACATGTATATATTAAAAGCTTAAATTGTATATACATGTACATTTGTATCCTAAACCTGTTTATCATAAATGAGTTTATACTCACATACTCCTGAAGGGAGCACAACAGGTTAAAGGGTCTATTCTGTGATGCATACTATGGTCTTGTAAACCTTCTGAGTTCAACAATATGCATTTGGTGACAATAATATTTCTTTTACGGTTTTATATCTTTCAAAATTTGTACAACTGATTACACCAAAAGAAAGCATATGATCATGATTATCCACAAATTTGTATAAATTATTATTAAAATAAATTCTTTCCCTACCCTGAAAAACCATCCAGAGCTTATCAGGTAGCACATGCCTTACATTAACAATTGCCTACTGCAGCTGTGACAGATGGTAAGTTTATTAAGTATGAAGTAGTAAACAACGACTCTTTCATTTTACTCTGTAATCTCAACTTTTAATATCATTGTTTTACATAATAATAATTAAACAACATTTACAAAAGATATAGTCATGATAGTGATGTTAACTATCATGAGTGTAAAAATGGAAAATGGTGCTCAATTTTATGTGAACATTTGAAGCAATAAAACTGTCACTAATACATCAGCAGCAATATCAATTATGTGAATTCTTTGGGAGCAAAATCATGATAAGGATCAGGTTCATAACTGGTAGAAAGGTCTATTTGGATGCTTTCGAGATGCGATATCCATATTTCCATGTTCCATAGGATGTGTCGGCCATACCGCCACATCGTCCATACCTTGTAAAGACGTATCGTCCATACTTTAAGTATTTTTTCCATTGGGGTTATAACATAAAATATAATAATACAACAAAAAAATATTATTTCATAGTTATAACATGAATATGATTTTGTAGTATTTTTATGTACAAGTTTGCTGGTTTGAAAGAGTCAGTATAGATGTCGACTATATATTTATTTTTACTTCTGTACACCTGCTGTTCAACAAGACAAGTAGACTCATAGAAGACTGGTTTTAAGTTAATGCTA
The DNA here is from genome assembly GCA_017311375.1 of Mytilus coruscus. Lineage (NCBI taxonomy): Eukaryota > Metazoa > Mollusca > Bivalvia > Mytilida > Mytilidae > Mytilus > Mytilus coruscus. The sequence goes on along the minus strand of CM029595.1, from coordinate 77,099,094 downwards.
TTGATAATTCATACATGTACTTTGAAAATTGATTTACAACTTTTCAACAGAGAGTACTGTTTGGAAATTTGCGCTGCTTGAACTATTGACATCATACAACCATCACTTTTGCATTGTGGCGTCAGATACTTTCTATTGTGACGTCAAAAATTTACGGGAACCTTTGTGGTGTCCAGTAATGGCGGACAAATAGCGATCAGGTGTATTCCATCTGTGCAGTACTGCGTACCATATTTTAATCTCGTAAGAACAAGAATTTCTAGACCCAATGTATGTTTCTCCGCTGGAACTCAGCATTGGTGCTATTGTTTTTATAGTGATCTCCTTTTGTATTTCCTTTACAATTTCTTGACAAAAGCATAATTAATACTTAAATTCATAAAAGAAATGATAATAAGCAATTAATTAACACTCTTCTTAAATTTTATAATTAATCATTAACTGATTACTGAAAACGATGGTCTTCAAAAAGTATGGTCTTCAAAAAGTATGGACGATGTTGTCCTATGGGGTAACAAGACATTTCGGCACCCAGACAAATCGGCACCCAAGTCCGAAGACATTTCGGCATCCATTTTGGACATTTCGGGACCAAGACAATTCGGCACCTCATTTTTTTAAATATATATATTAGGAAAAATATTGTTACAGTAATATTATAATCCGTAGATAAAATATGCATTACAAAAAAATAATCATCATTTAATTAAACCCTAAATGATTGTGTATGAATAAACATCATTTAATTAAATCATAATTGATTGTTAGATTATGTTGGTGTTTGAATAAACATCATTTAATTAAATCATAATTAATTGTAGTTATGCATTAATCAGTATTTTATGTATAAATCTGATAATTCCTCAATAGAGATCAAAAGTGTATAGCTTGCGTTTGCAGCTTGTGTTCTCGTTTGATCCTTACATCTGTAAAGACAACACAATACCTGAAAACTATATTTTATTGTTTTAATATTAAAAGCCATAAACACAAAAGCGCGTGCAAGCCATAATGAGTAAAAACCCAGAAACATATATAAAGGTCAACACTTTTGATGTATTGTATGTTTCTTGTCACTTGTGTATATTATGTTTGCATTTTAACCCGTCAGGGTTTCACTTTTTGCAATAAAGTATAATATATATTAGTTCCTGTGTATTACAGTTATCTATTGCCACGAGCCAGAACGAGCTAATTAACATATATATATAATTATTAATTGGATTAGTAGCTAGATAATTGAATTAACCTGAGTGGGAATTATTTTATAGTAGAACTAAAAAATAAACCTTATGTATTGAAAATATCTTTCTTATATCAATAACGTTTGTCTGTTAACAATATTATGTAGTGAACCATAAAAGTTAAATGCTGAAGTTGGTCGTTACAATAATATGTGTCTTATTGGAGATGAATATTATTTTGTTCTTGTTTGTCCAGCTTATAAATCTGTGCATTACAATTTTACCATAATTATAATAAATAAATATTATTAATATGCTACATGTGTTTTATTTATTAAGAATACTATCGAATAGAACTCTGCATTACATTAAAACTAGTACATGAATGGTGAAATCTATAAAATAAATGTTCAGGTACAAGAAAAAAGAATACACACAAATAAGACAGCTATCCAAATGACTATGCAGCAGTACAGTCTTCTCACAAATAAATAACAAAAAGAATAAACCACTTCATAAGATACTTCTTCAAAGATACCATATACAATATTGACAATAATGTCATAAATAGTGCAGGAATCAAATTGGTAATTTGTAAAAACAGTCAAACATAATTGCTATATTAACACTAAACTTGTAAATTGAGTTCATGCCCACATACATATACAGTGCCAGGTAATTTAAATTTTTGGTTCACTATATTATGATCAAGGATAAAATAATTGATTTTATCTTTATAAGGTGCCGATTTGTCTAGGTGCCGATTTGTCTGGGTGCCGAAATGTCTTTCTCGGGTGCCGATTTGTCCGGATGCCGATTTGTCTGGGTACCGAACTGTCTAGAATTCGTCCTATGGCTGATACATCTTTTCAAGGTACAATGTATGGACGATACATCCGATGGACGACGTGGCAGTATGGATGTTGCGTCCTGTATCGATTTGGATCCATATCACTATAGTACATGTAGTACTGCAAAAGCTTCTTTCTGGTGTTTTTTTTTTCAGGAATTTTTGGTACAACATCATAAAGGAATACACAATTTCCAGGAAATTTGTATCTTATTACACCAAAAATGAGCATACAATTTCTTGAAAATTTTTACATATTTGATGATCTTTGATTAGCGAAAAAGTATGTGAAGACCAATCTTTAGTTGCTTTTTATGAATGAGTTACACCAGATGACAAGAGGTCAATCGACATGACAGATGTCATTGAACAAATGGTTCTTACAGTGACGTAACAACACAAGCATTGTGACATATGATATTTACAGAAAATGCATGAATTTGAAAGTCGTCTATTTAGACAATAAAATATTTGTTACCAATATAACCTTCATTAGGTAGAATACCTGCCTCATATTATCTGTGCAATTTGCACAGGTGTATTATATCGTTTGTACAAATCTATTTATTTTAATTTTTAGCACTTCAGTTTAAACCAATTTCAAAGTTTAAGCTTTAAAAAAGAAGAAAAAACTTGCATGATTTCAAAATTTTATAAGTATTCAAATCAGTTCTTCAAAAGAATTAACAAGGGGACATTTGCATTATTGTAAAAGCTAAAGTTACCAATTAATGTAAGTTCAGACACCCACTGTTTACAATTTCCGTGGTTACAAACTCCGAAGTAAATTTTTCTGACAAGGGGAGTAAAATATTAACTTCCGGAATGGCTAACTTCATGGATTTCAACGTGCAGATTAGCGAGAAGAAGTCTTTAGCCAAAACGCTTGCTATGGCAGCAAAATGTAAATATCATATTCTGATAAAATCAAAATAAGGAATAATGCAATGTATACTTCTCTGGCAAAACTTGTGTATTTATGAAATCAATGCCACATTACTCCAATTCAGTTGTCCCGGCCTAGTCCAAATAAATTATTATGACGTCTTGGAATCGGGTCCGTTCGCCCCTTTCACGTTTGCTCCCATTCACGTTCGCCCCCTTTCACGTTCGCCCCCTTTCACGTTCGCACCCCTAACGTTGCACCCTGGGTCCGTTCGCACACTTTTTATAGGTTTTGTGTTGAATAAAATTGAGAATGGAAATGGGGAATATGTCAAAGAGACAACAAACCGACCAAAGAGCAGACAACAGCCGAAGGCCACCAATGGGTCTCCAACACAGCGAGAAAATCCGGCACCTGGAGGTGGTCCTCAGCTGGCCCCTAAATAAAATTGTGTACTAGTTCAGTGAAAATGGACGTCACACTAAACTCCAAAACATATAAATGAACTAAAATTAAAAAACATACAAGACTAACAAAGGCCAGAGGCTCCTGACTTGGGACAGGCACAAAATGCGGTGGGTTAAACATGTTTTGTGAGATCTCAACCTCCCCTATACCTCTAGCCAATGTAGAATAAAGAAACACATAGCAATACGCACAGTAAAAATACATTTTAATAGTGTTTAAGTATTAAATGTATTTCTATTAATTAGTTTTGTATTGTTTTCCTCAAAATAAAGTAATATGTTCTTAAAATGTATTGTTTCCTTTATTTTTTATTAATTATTTTGATGAAATGAATTATGAATAAAAGATTGTCATGAAGATTAAGGCAAAGTTCATTCATCTAAGACTTGTATTAAAAGAAAAGGGGGAAGATACCTAATCTTCTTTGATTTGATTCATACCAAGCTAACTACATGTTGTATTTACATCAAAGCTAGTTACAACAACAATCATGATTTTCAAACACAGAACAATAATACCAAATTTGGCTTTGTAAAAACCTATTTCATGTATTTACAGTTATCATACCTAATTAACACTTTAAAATAATTAATCATTAAATCACAAAAAAAATATTTCATTTAAAAATTCCCGAAATTTTTATTAATGAAAATTTAAATATTTTGATAAATACATCTAAAAAGCATCTAATACTTCAACCAGTATTTGAATAAAAATAGGGTGTAAACGAACCCAGGGAGCGAACGTGTATTGGGAGCGAACAGATCTGATACTGACGTCTTGAAAGCAGGCCATAATCTTGCCGGCGAAATGATGATTTAAGTCGCCAAGGAATTTTAAAAATCGCTAAAACTCGCCGGCCGACTGACTTCATGGCGAAGTCAAATCACTATCAAAATCGGTAAAAGGGAGACAACTTGTATTTTACAAGTCTCACAGATAAACAAAGATGGCGTCCATCAAGGAAAATCGAAATTTTCGAAACGACTCAGGACTAGTACTGTCTTGTTTAAATGAAATAAATACAACGGCGACTTTGAACATCCATGTATTTAACATTCAAAACTATTGAAACGACAAGCAGAGCGTCTGTTTGAGTTATATTTACGATGATTTTCATCGGAGGATGTTGCGTAATCACTCAGCTGATTTGTTTTCTTTTAATTTTATTTATCACGAGACGATCAATTTTCCTATTCGGTAGGTTAAGGGTGGGAATGAACGGAAGATTTTTTATATTCTTTCTTTCTGGTGTTTTTTTTCAGGAATTTTGGTACAACATCATAAAGGAATACACAATTTCCAGGAAATTTGTATCTTATTACACCAAAATGAGCATACAATTTCTTGAAAATTTTTACATATTTGATGATCTTTGATTAGCGAAAAAGTATGTGAAGACCAATCTTTAGTTGCTTTTTATGAATGAGTTACACCAGATGACAAGAGGTCAATCGACATGACAGATGTCATTGAACAAATGGTTCTTACAGTGACGTAACAACACAAGCATTGTGACATATGATATTTACAGAAAATGCATGAATTTGAAAGTCGTCTATTTAGACAATAAAATATTTGTTACCAATATAACCTTCATTAGGTAGAATACCTGCCTCATATTATCTGTGCAATTTGCACAGGTGTATTATATCGTTTGTACAAATCTATTTATTTTAATTTTAGCACTTCAGTTTAAACCAATTTCAAAGTTTAAGCTTTAAAAAGAAAAAAACTTGCATGATTTCAAAATTTTATAAGTATTCAAATCAGTTCTTCAAAAGAATTAACAAGGGACATTTGCATTATTGTAAAAGCTAAAGTTACCAATTAATGTAAGTTCAGACACCCACTGTTTACAATTTCCGTGGTTACAAACTCCGGAAGTAAATTTTTCTGACAAGGGGGAGTAAGAAATATTAACTTCCGGAATGGCTAACTTCATGGATTTCAACGTGCAGATTAGCGAGAAGAAGTCTTTAGCCAAAACGCTTGCTATGGCAGCAAATGTAAATATCATATTCTGATAAAATCAAAATAAGGAATAATGCAATGTATACTTCTCTGGCAAAACTTGTGTATTTATGAAATCAATGCCACATTACTCCAATTCAGTTGTCCCGGCCTAGTCCAAAAAAAAAAAAAAAAAAAAAAAAAAAAAAAAAAAAAAAAAAAAAAAAAAAAAAAAAAAAACCCCCCCCCCCCCCCCCCCCCCCCCCCCCCCCCCCCCCCCCCCCCCCCCCCCCCCCCCCAGTGAAAATGGACGTCACACTAAACTCCAAAACATATAAATGAACTAAAATTAAAAACATACAAGACTAACAAAGGCCAGAGGCTCCTGACTTGGGACAGGCACAAAAATGCGGCGGGTTAAACATGTTTTGTGAGATCTCAACCTCCCCTATACCTCTAGCCAATGTAGAATAAAGAAACACATAGCATAGCACAGTAAAAATACATTTTAATAGTGTTTAAGTATTAAATGTATTTCTATTAATTAGTTTTTGTATTGTTTTCCTCAAAATAAAGTAATATGTTCTTAAAATGTATTGTTTCCTTTATTTTTTATTAATTATTTTGATGAAATGAATTATGAATAAAAGATTGTCATGAAGATTAAGGCAAAGTTCATTCATCTAAGACTTGTATTAAAAGAAAAGGGGAAGATACCTAATCTTCTTTGATTTGATTCATACCAAGCTAACTACATGTTGTATTTACATCAAAGCTAGTTACAACAACAATACGATGTTGTCCTATGGCTGATACATCTTTTCAAGGTACAATGTATGGACGATACATCCGATGGACGACGTGGCAGTATGGATGTTGCGTCCTGTATCGATTTGGATCCATATCACTATAGTACATGTAGTACTGCAAAAGCTTCTTTCTGGTGTTTTTTTTTCAGGAATTTTGGTACAACATCATAAAGGAATATACAATTTCCAGGAAATTTGTATCTTATTACACCAAAATGAGCATACAATTTCTTGAAAATTTTACATATTTGATGATCTTTGATTAGCGAAAAAGTATGTGAAGACCAATCTTTAGTTGCTTTTTATGAATGAGTTACACCAGATGACAAGAGGTCAATTGACATGACAGATGTCATTGAACAAATGGTTCTTACAGTGACGTAACAACACAAGCATTGTGACATATGATATTTACAGAAAATGCATGAATTTGAAAGTCGTCTATTTAGACAATAAAATATTTGTTACCAATATAACCTTCATTAGGTAGAATACCTGCCTCATATTATCTGTGCAATTTGCACAGGTGTATTATATCGTTTGTACAAATCTATTTATTTTAATTTTTAGCACTTCAGTTTAAACCAATTTCAAAGTTTAAGCTTTAAAAAAGAAGAAAAAACTTGCATGATTTCAAAATTTTATAAGTATTCAAATCAGTTCTTCAAAAGAATTAACAAGGGGACATTTGCATTATTGTAAAAAGCTAAAGTTACCAATTAATGTAAGTTCAGACACCCACTGTTTACAATTTCCGTGGTTACAAACTCCGGAAGTAAATTTTTCTGACAAGGGGGAGTAAGAAATATTAACTTCCGGAATGGCTAACTTCATGGATTTCAACGTGCAGATTAGCGAGAAGAAGTCTTTAGCCAAAACGCTTGCTATGGCAGCAAAATGTAAATATCATATTCTGATAAAATCAAAATAAGGAATAATGCAATGTATACTTCTCTGGCAAAACTTGTGTATTTATGAAATCAATGCCACATTACTCCAATTCAGTTGTCCCGGCCTAGTCCAAATAAATTATTATGACGTCTTGGAATCGGGTCCGTTCGCCCCTTTCACGTTTGCTCCCATTCACGTTCGCCCCCTTTCACGTTCGCACCCTAACGTTGCACCCTGGGTCCGTTCGCACCCTTTTATAGGTTTTGTGTTGAATAAAATTGAGAATGGAAATGGGGAATATGTCAAAGAGACAACAAACCGACCAAAGAGCAGACAACAGCCGAAGGCCACCAATGGGTCTCCAACACAGCGAGAAAATCCGGCACCTGGAGGTGGTCCTCAGCTGGCCCCTAAATAAAATTGTGTACTAGTTCAGTGAAAATGGACGTCACACTAAACTCCAAAACATATAAATGAACTAAAATTAAAAAACATACAAGACTAACAAAGGCCAGAGGCTCCTGACTTGGGACAGGCACAAAAATGCGGCGGGGTTAAACATGTTTTGTGAGATCTCAACCCTCCCCCTATACCTCTAGCCAATGTAGAATAAAGAAACACATAGCAATACGCACAGTAAAAATACATTTTTAATAGTGTTTAAGTATTAAATGTATTTCTATTAATTAGTTTTTGTATTGTTTTTCCTCAAAATAAAGTAATATGTTCTTAAAATGTATTGTTTCCTTTATTTTTTATTAATTATTTTGATGAAATGAATTATGAATAAAAGATTGTCATGAAGATTAAGGCAAAGTTCATTCATCTAAGACTTGTATTAAAAGAAAAGGGGGAAGATACCTAATCTTCTTTGATTTGATTCATACCAAGCTAACTACATGTTGTATTTACATCAAAGCTAGTTACAACAACAATCATGATTTTCAAACACAGAACAATAATACCAAATTTGGCTTTGTAAAACCTATTTACAGTTATCATACCTAATTAACACTTTAAAATAATTAATCATTAAATCACAAAAAATATTTCATTTAAAATTCCAAATTTTTATTAATGAAAATTTAAATATTTTGATAAATACATCTAAAAGCATCTAATACTTCAACCAGTATTTGAATAAAAATAGGTGTAAACGAACCCAGGAGCGAACGTGTATTGGGAGCGAACAGATCTGATACTGACGTCTTGAAAGCAGGCCATAATCTTGCCGGCGAAATGATGATTTTAGTCGCCAAGGAATTTTTAAATCGCTAAAACTGCCGGCCGACTGACTTCATGGCGAAGTCAAATCACTATCAAAATCGGTAAAAGGGAGACAACTTGTATTTTACAAGTCTCACAGATAAACAAAGATGGCGTCCATCAAGGAAAATCGAAATTTTCGAAACGACTCAGGACTAGTACTGTCTTGTTTAAATGAAATAAATACAACGGCGACTTTGAACATCCATGTATTTAACATTCAAAACTATTGAAACGACAAGCAGAGCGTCTGTTTGAGTTATATTTACGATGATTTTCATCGGAGGATGTTGCGTAATCACTCAGCTGATTTGTTTTCTTTTTAATTTTATTTATCACGAGACGATCAATTTTCCTATTCGGTAGGTTAAGGGTGGGAATGAACGGAAGATTTTTTTATATTCTTTCATTAAAAATTGAAATATAAAAGGAAGAAAGACAGCTAATGGATAAGTTGATTGCAAACGTAAAACATAGCCAGCTTGTGATAAGCAGTGGGTTATTCATGACCAATTTGTTAATGAGGGAGATACATGTATCTCAACAAAATGATAAGAATTAGCTCTTTTTCGATTAATTAAAAATGTGATTGATAAATATTTTCATTTATATATAGGCTTACAATCTTTCACGTGATTCTCAATTTACAGCTGACATGATGTCCTTGACAGTCAATATTTTACAAAATTATTACATGTAATGATAAACATGTCAGGGGACTTACTAAAATGAGTGATTTTCTAAATCACTGATTCAAGTAACATTATTTCCATAAATGTTGGAAGTAAGAGTTGTCTTTCTTTAATAATCACCTATTCAAGTAGTAAACATTAATCACTAGAAGAAGTGATTTAATTTTATTGTAGCTTTAAATATAGAATACTAATGATTCAGGGACTAATTATGTTTCTAAAATTATCAGAACCAACATCTGTGTTGATAGGATGACCAGGTCATTTCAGGTGATGACCTTGTACTGAATCTAGGATAATGACATAAAAATCACTTGTTTAAGTATCATACCTCAATTTCCTTCCCAAAAATCACTTCTTTAAGTATCATTATTTTAAAAACCCCAACTAATTTCAACACCCGAACAGTGAAATTTTTATCGCGAACAGTAGAATTTTATTACATAATCTGAAAGATAAAACCTTGAACTTTACAGGAAAAATACTCCCACTGCTGGGAAAAATCTGTTAAGAAAGTATCAGTTCATTATGTAAAGCCATTATTATAGCATTTTTTCAACTAAAATAGAATTTGCAGATAAATGATAGCATCAAAGGCATAAACCTTGCTACAGAAAAGAAGCAAAAGTTCATTTTTTCAATTTTATTAATGAAAAGATATTATTTAAACCTATGTGTTTAAAATTTTGGTAAAACTACAAAATCACAATTTGTGACAAAACTTCGAATTTGCTACTCAAATAAGTGATTTAAAAATCACTTATTTCAGTAAGTCCCCTGACATGATAAACATTAAATTGCCCAGTCATTAAAAAGTTATCAAATAAACTGGGAGTCATATTTTTCTAGACTTTAAAAAAATTGAAGCAGATGCAAATGGGATTAATGCATGATAATATTACTAGGCAAGCAACATACTTAATTTCAAGTTGACAGCACAAAAGGTTGAATGAATAAATAACAACTACATTGTCTAAACCTTTTTATTAAGAATTTTCAATTCGTACATTGTATACAATATCATAATCATGTAAAACACTGCAAGTATATTTTTTATTGCACAAATAAAACAATTTTCCCTTAATGATGTTCACGAAAACACTATGCAAACGAAACGGTAATGGAATTTCACTTCTCCAAGAAATTGACCACTTCTCCCAACTCTCTAATGGAAAGAGAAGTCACTTCTCCCTCTCAAAAATCCTAGATTAGGCCCTGCTTGAAAGGCTATTTTATTTTATTTTCTGTGACGCCAACTTTAAAATAATCTTTCTTAGAAGTTTCTGGGTTGGAAAAAATTATATGTGCCAGTCAGCTGGTACATGTACGCCTTCTAGATTGATATGTGCAAGCCCACTGTCATGTATCTAGGTTGATGCTGCACAATCAAGTTTGTATATCATATTTATAATCAATTCTGTGATTTGAGCCCCTAAATACAAAAGGTATTTGGTCTGTTCTTTTATGTTTCTCTCAGCAACACAGAGTCTGTTCCCTGTCATTATAAATTGAAACGTGTCTTTATTATAATAAATGGTCATGAGTTAACAATTTCATGTATTGATTTTTTTAATGTAAATAAAAAGGTAAATTTATGGGAAAAACAACTTTTTTAAAACTAATTGATTTATCTCTTCAGCAGTTTATTGATCATTAATATCAAGGTTTTTTAAACTTTTAAAATACTTGATATTAAGATGTCATGCCAAAAAAAAATATATGGCTGTTTACGGTTACGCCATTGACCCTAATTTGAGCGCGGACCTGAATCATTTTATTTCTGTCGTAATTCGAAATTGTGAATATGACAGCTGTTTTAAGGAAATTCGTGACTCGTGATGAAATAAACACTTTGCTGCCATATATCCAAGGGAAATGAATCGATCATTAAAGATATATGTTAACTCAGCAGATGGACAACATGTACCACGGCAAGATGGACCGCATGATACAAAAGCATGTAGCAAAAAATAAAAAGAAAAAAATAAGGAAATGGCAATACAGACCTACATGTAACTACCCTACTTTTTATTTATGATGTAACCTTAAACAGACCAGGGATGGGGTAATCATAATCTGTAATCGTAATCGATTGTAATTGATTACATTTTTTCCAGTAATCGACAGTAATCTGCAATTGAAGACATTTTTGATTACATGTAATCGTAATTTAATCGATTACAGCAAAAATTATGATGTAATCATTGATTACTTTTCGATTACATTCGATTACTTTAGTAAAATAGTTTGATGAAATATAACCTATATTAAATGAAAATATGTATGTTTTCATAACTTTATAGTACAGATAAAATAGAATGTATTAAAATGACTTAAGAGTTTATCAACTCCCTTATTTCTATCTTTTGTCTCAAGCTGCAATATGATCAACCAGATCCCCTACCAAATTTTACTTTATATCTAGCTTTTGAAACAAATGGATTTATGTGCTTGTAAATAATTCAAGACCTTTTATATTAAAATAAGAAAAATAGATTTGAAATAATTATGTTAAAATATACCTGTTTTTAATTAGTAAAAAACAAAAAGCTAACTTAAGTCAGTATGAAAGCAAAATTTATGAAAAAACCTACAATATAAATAAGTGTTTGATGCAATACGATGTCATCTCTCATTCATGTTGAAAGCCAAAATTTCAAGAATTTTTGAATATTTTTGATCCTCAGTAAGAAAATCCATCTAGAAAACAACTGTCAACTTAAGATTTGGAAACAATGCTTTAAATGCTGCTTTTGGTAAAGTTCTAAATTTCCACAATTCAAACGTTGAGCAACATAATTGTGTTTAAATTTTATATTACTCAAAAACACTGTGCTGAACAAGGCAGGAAAGCTATGTTTAGCATGTTTAGTATGAGGAAAAAGGCTTCATCCTTATGCCTGAACACTTTTACTTCTATTAGTTTATTTGACACTTATGTATGTAGTATTTTAATGTATGGTTGTGAAGTACATTGTATGGGGTGTTCATAGAGCACCAAATGTAGAAAAAGTTCATTTGGACTATTGTAAAACATTGCTAGGTGTCAAGAGGTCGACTTCTAGTGTAATGGTATATTATGAATTAGGAAGATTTCCATTGTTATATGAGTGAAATTTTAGGATGCTCAAATTATGGTCTAAAATTCACGGTAGTGAAAATTGTATTATAAAGTCATGCTACAAAGAATTAGTCGCAAATAGTAATAAATGCAAAAACTGGGCAACTTGTATTAAAACACTGTTATATGATCTTGGTATGACATGTATGAATAATTATTGGGACAACCAATGGGTACTTTGTTTGGATAGTTCATTTTTACAATTAACCAGACAACGGCTATATGATCAAGTTAAACAAGAGTTACATTTTACACTTGAAACATCACCAAAGTGTAGAATATATAAGTATATTGTGTCAAATGTAGAATTACAGTGTTATTTACAAAAATATATTCCTATAATGTCTCGAAAATGGATAACGAAAATTCGTCTGTCCTCACACAATTTATGTATTAAAACTGGTCGTTTTTATGGAATAAGTAAAAATAGTAGGATGTGTATTATGTGTGATATAAATGTCGTAGAGGATGAATTTCATTTTATTTTACAATGTACAAATTATAGTGATATACGTAAGAAGTTTATCAAGAAATATTATTGGACTAGACCTTCAACTTATTAATTAGTACAATTACTTTCTGTTGAAAACACTAAGGAACTTTGTAATCTTGGAAAGTACTTATTCTATGCATTTAAGTGCAGAAACAATATTTAAGACATATTTATATTATATGTAGTCTGAATCTTACAAACTGTATAATATGTGACTGATATTTCTGACGTTTATATACGTGTTTGTTAACGCTATACAACTTGTAAATTGTATATTTATGCATACTATACTGATGAACTGTATTGTTCAAAGTAATAAAGAATTGAACTTACTTTATTATTTTTTGTAATTTTGTAGCATGTAATTGACAGTAATCGAAAAGTAATGTAATTACTTTTGATAAAATGTCGATTGCAATCGATTACATACAAAAATCAGAGTAATCGATTATTAATCGATTACACAAAATCCTTCATGTAATCGATTATTAATCGATTACATTTGTCAGTAATCTTGCCCATCCCTGAAACAGACATAAATTTTTTTGAGGCTTCATGGTACTACTATACAACACAACAATGTTACAAAGAAAACAAAAAAGTAATCAGACAAACACTTATACGTGTTATATATCCTAAATATGGGAGAACATTTAATCGGTCAAACAAACCTGAATTCTTTACCAAGCATCTTACAGTCTTAGCAAAAAGTTATGATGTTGTCCCATCTTCTCAAAGATGATAAGGGTTTACCGTTTGTTAGTGATTTGGGCCTAGAAATGATAGCATATACAATGTAAAACTGTGTTAGCTGATATATATGAGGCATGTGTTACCTGTGAAAGAGGACTAATGATCTGTCAGAACAAAAGTATAAAAGGAAATGACAATAAGACAGCTACCCAGTATCTTAACTTAAGTCTCATCATTTCATCTTCAACATTGATCAAGCAGCAGCACAATATGGCAGCTCTAAATCTTTTAACAATTATAATATTGTAAATTTCTGAATCATTGAAATATACATGTAATATGGCATTGTTTTTTATTATTTTAACAGTGGGCTACAGTATTGCTGCTGTAAATCATTGTGCACCAAGTATAGACAGTATTGTGAAGAAGAAGAAAAAGACAAAGATTATGTAAGTACTATAATGAGTTTTGTATAGATACATGTATGTATATACATAGAAAATAAAATTTTATATGCATATGAAGTAGAGACTCTTGTTAAGAAATTATGGATTTGAGAATTGAGTCTTTTTTATTTCATTTACATGGACATATGTGATTATTGGTGTAAATATAACTGGATCTTAATTTTTTAATGTTTGCTATAAGTATGAATAATCTGTCTTTAAGATTTTGAAGAACTTGATTGCTAACAAGTGCACATTCTTTACCAATGTTTACATTGAACATGCTGAAAGCACATATTTTATGTTTAAAAAGACAAAATGAAAGAGAAGAAGGGTATATGTCAGTGAGACAGAAATCCAAGGGCAAACAAAATATCGAAACTAGTATACAACTCATAAATTCAAGTGCTAACATTTAGCCATTTTGTTATCTTTAATATGTATTGTACAAGTCAGAAGAAGATACATCAGATATGAGTTTTTGCCAGTGTACAAATGAGTGAGAGGGAGATTTGACTTGCATTTGTGCACTTTGGCAACACATTTATTCCTATGTTAATTTTGTATGACTCTTTTTTTCTTCTGTTTGTGTAGCATACAATTCCATTACCAGAAGCTTTGAAAGTTGATGCAGAAACTTTAAAGAATATCATGGTAAGATATATGGTTGAAATTCTGTGATTGCATTACATTTTTTGGTTGCCTGCTGCTTTTGATTATTTTAGATACCCTTATTCATGCCATAATTAAGGATTTATCAGTATCATTGCTGGTAATGTTATATTAATGATAATATAAGAAGATCTTGTTTTAATCACATTAAACAGTAAAAAATTTACTGCATCGTTTTGATGATATTTTCAAATTGGTCTGTTCAATTTTGGCACTTTCCTTTAATTACCAGATTACTAAAGCACAGAATAAACCAAAATATCTCAATGTTTTAAGTAAAGGAGATCAAGCTCTTGATGGTATAGAAGCACTTATTTGGGCCCATCAGAAAGAACATACAAAAAGTAGTACATACTTCAAACAAAATAGATCCTCACATAACTATAACTTTACATTTTACACTTGAAACATCACCAAAGTGTAGAATATATAAGTATATTGTGTCAAATGTAGAATTACAGTGTTATTTACAAAATATATTCCTATAATGTCTCGAAAATGGATAACGAAAATTGTCTGTCCTCACACAATTTATGTATTAAAACTGGTCGTTTTATGGAATAAGTAAAAATAGTAGGATGTGTATTATGTGTGATATAAATGTCGAGAGGATGAATTTCATTTTATTTTACAATGTACAAATTATAGTGATATACGTAAGAAGTTTATCAAGAAATATTATTGGACTAGACCTTCAACTTATTAATTAGTACAATTACTTTCTGTTGAAAACACTAAGGAACTTTGTAATCTTGGAAAGTACTTATTCTATGCATTTAAGTGCAGAAACAATATTTAAGACATATTTATATTATATGTAGTCTGAATCTTACAAACTGTATAATATGTGACTGATATTTCTGACGTTTATATACGTGTTTGTTAACGCTATACAACTTGTAAATTGTATATTTATGCATACTATACTGATGAACTGTATTGTTCAAAGTAATAAAGAATTGAACTTACTTTATTATTTTTTTGTAATTTTGTAGCATGTAATTGACAGTAATCGAAAAGTAATGTAATTACTTTTGATAAAGTAATCGATTGCAATCGATTACATACAAAAATCAGAGTAATCGATTATTAATCGATTACACAAAAATCCTTCATGTAATCGATTATTAATCGATTACATTTGTCAGTAATCGTGCCCATCCCTGAAACAGACATATATTTTTTTGAGGCTTCATGGTACTACTATACAACACAACAATGTTACAAAGAAAACAAAAAAGTAATCAGACAAACACTTACACGTGTTATATATCCTAAATATGGGAGAACATTTAATCGGTCAAACAAACCTGAATTCTTTACCAAGCATCTTACAGTCTTAGCAAAAAGTTATGATGTTGTCCCATCTTCTCAAAGATGATAAGGGTTTACCATTTGTTAGTGATTTGGGCCTAGAAATGATAGCATATACAATGTAAAACTGTGTTAGCTGATATATATGAGGCATGTGTTACCTGTGAAAGAGGACTAATGATCTGTCAGAACAAAAGTATAAAAGGAAATGACAATAAGACAGCTACCCAGTATCTTAACTTAAGTCTCATCATTTCATCTTCAACATTGATCAAGCAGCAGCACAATATGGCAGCTCTAAATCTTTTAACAATTATAATATTGTAAATTTCTGAATCATTGAAATATACATGTAATATGGCATTGTTTTTTTATTATTTTAACAGTGGGCTA
The DNA here is from genome assembly GCA_017311375.1 of Mytilus coruscus. Classification (NCBI taxonomy): domain Eukaryota; kingdom Metazoa; phylum Mollusca; class Bivalvia; order Mytilida; family Mytilidae; genus Mytilus; species Mytilus coruscus. The sequence continues at coordinate 77,082,963 of CM029595.1, read as the reverse complement.
CAGTATTGCTGCTGTAAATCATTGTGCACCAAGTATAGACAGTATTGTGAAGAAGAAGAAAAAAGACAAAGATTATGTAAGTACTATAATGAGTTTTTGTATAGATACATGTATGTATATACATAGAAAATAAAATTTTATATGCATATGAAGTAGAGACTCTTGTTAAGAAATTATGGATTTGAGAATTGAGTCTTTTTATTTCATTTACATGGACATGTGATTATTGGTGTAAATATAACTGGATCTTAATTTTTAATGTTTGCTATAAGTATGAATAATCTGTCTTTAAGATTTTGAAGAACTTGATTGCTAACAAGTGCACATTCTTTACCAATGTTTACATTGAACATGCTGAAAGCACATATTTTATGTTTAAAAGACAAAATGAAAGAGAAGAAGGGTATATGTCAGTGAGACAGAAATCCAAGGGCAAACAAAATATCGAAACTAGTATACAACTCATAAATTCAAGTGCTAACATTTAGCCATTTTGTTATCTTTAATATGTATTGTACAAGTCAGAAGAAGATACATCAGATATGAGTTTTTGCCAGTGTACAAATGAGTGAGAGGGAGATTTGACTTGCATTTGTGCACTTTGGCAACACATTTATTCCTATGTTAATTTTGTATGACTCTTTTTTTCTTCTGTTTGTGTAGCATACAATTCCATTACCAGAAGCTTTGAAAGTTGATGCAGAAACTTTAAAGAATATCATGGTAAGATATATGGTTGAAATTCTGTGATTGCATTACATTTTTTGGTTGCCTGCTGCTTTTGATTATTTTAGATACCCTTATTCATGCCATAATTAAGGATTTATCAGTATCATTGCTGGTAATGTTATATTAATGATAATATAAGAAGATCTTGTTTTAATCACATTAAACAGTAAAAAAATTTACTGCATCGTTTTGATGATATTTTCAAATTGGTCTGTTCAATTTTGGCACTTTCCTTTAATTACCAGATTACTAAAGCACAGAATAAACCAAAATATCTCAATGTTTTAAGTAAAGGAGATCAAGCTCTTGATGGTATAGAAGCACTTATTTGGGCCCATCAGAAAGAACATACAAAAAAGTAGTACATACTTCAAACAAAATAGATCCTACGCATAACTATAACTTTCTCAGCAAGTAAAATATTTTGTTAATTATCATGATTTTGGTATCAAATGAAAGCTTAAGGACTTTGGATCAATGCAGAACTCCTGTTAAAAGTTTCATGAATTATAAACAAAATTATGAAATTAAAATAGGAGTTCATATTTGCCCTGTTGCTCAGATCAGAAGTACCTGTTTTTGTACTACCCATCTTCCGGGAACCAGTGCATTCTAATATGCAGTTAAAGGCTTGTTGAATTTTTAAGCATAAGGTATAGTTTTGATATGAAATGACTGTCACTTTATTTGAACTTAAGAAAAATATTGTGAGTGCTTGAAGTTGCAGAATTTAACATTGAAAGCAATGGGCTATGAATTAGTGGTGTTATTCCTTTTATGTTATACTCTTAATTACTTGAGCTATCAGACAGATCAGACTGAAACACATTTTATTTACTTTAAAAAGAATAAAGAATAAAAAATATACTCACCTCATAAGTATAAAAGTATAAAAAAAAAGAAAATGAAAAGAAAAACAGGAATCACCAAAAAAACCCTAATAGTACAATAATTACATAATAGTTATTGAAAAATTGGTCATTATCTACGGGCAGTCCATGTATCACGATAATGACCAGTTCTTCAATAACTATTATGTTTATTTCATTGAGGAACCATGTTTTTAAAAATTCTCATAAATTCAAATTGTTAAAACTAAACTCGAGTTATTGTACAATTTCTATAGGAAAGAGTGAAGACCAGTTATAGTGATAACTATAAGTCACTGCCATTCATTTAAGTGCAATTTTTCAGTATATGAATACAAAATAAAGTTTTCTATTATTTTATAATTAACGAATCGCAATTGCGTTTTATTAAAAGGGACATCACTCTAAACAGAGAAACCACGCCCCACTAGTCATTAACATGTAAAAGTCTGTTTTCTGGTCCGTTTTTTTCTGTTAAAGACCGATGGAATTTTTTACTAAAGAATAAAGAATGTCATGTGGCCCCTTGTTATCTAATAAGAGAAGCTAATTCTTCACCGATATAAAGTAAATCACATTAATCACCAAATCCCAACCACTACAAAATAACAGACATATAAACAAAGAAAAACAACAATTTTTTTTAAACCGCACACATTCCAGGTAGCCTGACTTAATAGTACAGGCACAAAATGTGGTGGTATTAAACTAGATTTAAGTGCACACCAACCTCCCCTTTACCTATTGAGACTGTATGTTGAAAACTAAAGCATATGATAAAGACCATGCAAAGGAGAGCTACCAATAGGATGACACAAAGTCCAGAATCAGATATCATAATAAAATATAGAGTGAGAGACCCATATTCGCCGCATAATTCGTTCATTTCCACTTACATCTGACCTACATTCGAATATTTGGAACTTTTTATGAAGGTTTCAGAAATTTGACTATATGAAAAAAATATTTGATTAAGAAATTATCTTCAAAACATTGGTTAATTGTTCTAAAAACGAACGCAAACTCAAGAGGAAATCAAGTTGTTCATGTACCATGGGGGACACATTTTCGCCGCAATGTATGATATGACCATCCTCATTATCCTGGTATATTATAAAAACGAATGTTTGCAATTACATGAATTAGCTTGAGAGATCATTCCTATAAGATTTTTCTCACAAATATTTACTTTAAGACTGCGCATGATTACCATATAAATCTTACATAATTGCCAAAGTCATTTAAAAACACCTGCCTATTTCTCAATATGTTCGAATAACCTTGGAAATGGGGTAAAGAGGAATATCAACAGTTGTAACATTACAAATAGCCTTTACCATCTATTTAGGCAAGTATTGGGTAAAGGCACACAAATTTTACCGAAAAAATAGCAAAACGGCGAAAATGTCTCCAAGGGGCGAATATGCGTCACCCACTCTACCTTGTTTTTTAGGTAGGAACAAAACAATTCAGACAGTTATCAAGATTTAGCACCATAATGGAAGATGTAGCACAGTTACAAAAATTAGTAAGTTTAATAAATTTACAGCAATTGATATAAAACAGAAAAAAATAATTACCATACAGTTTGATCATAATGAACAATGATTCAGTAAAGAAGAATATCAATATCCATGATTTGAGAAGCAAATGCTTTTAATACTTGTATATTATAGAATAACATGCAGACAGATTTTATGTTTTACATGTTTTATGCTGATAAGGAATCATATTATGACGTCATTCCTGTTGTAAAAAAAAATTGAAGAGCTATACAATTTTATTTACAATATAAACTGATGCATGTGTTTAAGACCTTGGCAGCTGGCTATAAAGCCCTCACATGGTCCGTCAGTAAACCATATCTGTATTAACAATTTATATGACACTTGAGTTTTATCTAAAGCTAATTAAAAAATTGTTACCATGGATACAGTTATAATATTATTTACAGAATACTCCAGAAATACAAGCATTTGATCTTGTTGCAGTACAACCTTTAACAGAAAAGATTTTCCATGTAAGTGAACAATAAATTTTTGTATAATATTTTGATTGCAAAAGGGGATATTAAAATTATCTGCATAATGTTTCATTAAGTATAGTTTAACCTGATAGAATTCCAAATGGAATGTTGTTTCACATTTGGCTTTTCAGGACCTTTTAAAGTGACTATGAGGTATGGGTTTTGCCCATTGTTGAAGGCTGAAAATGAACTTATAGTTGCTTACATGCACATCATTTAGACTGAATAGTTGTGTAATTGGCAATCATACCACAATTCCTTATTTTTATATGTGCCATAAAAAATGTGTAAAGTTGCATTGAATAATTTTTTTGGTCAAGCAACAAATGGACAGAAATACTGATCATTATTATTTGAGACTCAAAAAGAAATTAAATAGATATAAGAAGATGTGGTATGAGTGCCAATGAGACAACTCTCCATCCAAGTCAAAATTTAAACCATTATAGGTCAAAGTACGGTCTTCAACACGGAGCCTTGGCTCACACCGAACAGTAAGCTATAAAGGGCCCAAAAATTACTAGTGTAAAACCATTCAAACGGGAAAACCAACGGTTTAATCTATATAAAAAACAAGAAATGAGAAACACTTATGAACCACATCAACAAATGACAACTACTGAACATCAGATTCCTGACTTAGGACAGGTGCAAACAAATGTAGCAGATTTAAACGCTTTAGTTCTTTTAAATCTTTTCACTGATACATTGATTTCAGCACATCTGAGGTCTTTTCTTTACACATGTATAAAGTGGAACAGATTATGTGTTTATAGATGATTTTATACAGTAGATAAAAGAGATTTGGTTCCCTAAGAATCAAGTGATGAAAAAAAACATGACGAAATAATTTTATACTGATTTATTGATTGTTTTTCCATTAATGTCCAGTTGCAAATATTTCATGCAAGACAATTTTAATTCTAAAGTCACATTTATGGTTATTTATACCTTTATAACTAGAGACATAAATGAAGTAAAAATTAAAGTATTTCTTTTAATAGTTTACCATTGGATAAGGGGAGATAATAACTAACATACATAGATATAAGAAGATGTGGTATGAGTGCCAATGAGACAACTCTCCATCCAAGTCACAATTTGTAAAGTAAACCATTATAGGTCAAAGTATGGCCTTCAATGACAACTATTCTGTTAAAAAATCATCTAATATAATGAAGCACACAGAAAAACAATGAAGAAGTCTGTATATTATATTGTCAGATTACTGTGTCAATGTTGTATACACCACATCTCCTTTTATTTGTAAAATACTTAACATTACCAACTCTGGACAAGAATAAGAAAAATTATGTGTTTTAGTCTTGATATATTTTAATGCCAAACTCAGTGGCCAGGGCACACAGTAAATGTTACCCAAGTCTGTTGGTTCATCCATAAAAATCCAAAACTTGTTCCAACTTTTCATTAATGTGTAATGGTGAGTTTCAGGTAACATTTATTTTCCAAATGACCTACTTTTCACATAGTTAAAAGCTTAGAAATTGAAGGTTACATTCTTGGGGCATTCATGACATTCTGATACATCTATTTTCAGATATTTTTATTCATTGCCTTCTCTGAAGTAGATCATCAGTGGGTAGATTTACAAAAAATGTATGCAAATTTAAACATTTTCTTCATTAGGTTGCAGTGAGTTCACTCAAAATTGACATAATTACAGTAGATGTAACACAGAAGTTACCATATCCTATAAAAAGACCTTTAATTAATGTGGTAAGTATTTGCATTTTATAACATAGAGGTAATTATATACTTTAAATGGAAGACTTAATATGCATTTAATAGAGATGAAAATATATGACTGTAACAAGTGTAATAGTACGATATTCCTCCAAACGAGACAGTTAAATTTAATTTAAAAACCCAAGGCTTTTTGATCTTTTAAAATATTTTAAAATATATAACTTTCCATAGTAAAGAAATATCTTATTGCACTGAAATTTGGTGGTGGAATCTGTTTCTCTTATGGTTTTTATACGGCCGCAAAAAAATTTTTGGGATCGTATGATGTCGTCGTCGTCGTCTGCGGTTTCGTCCGAAGACACATTTGGTTTCCGGACAATAACTTTAGTTTAAATGAATTGATCTTTATGAAATTTTTTGAGAAGGTTCAATACCACAAAAGGAAGGTTTTTATTGATTTTAGGGATGATGGTCCCAACTGTTTAGGAATTAGGGGCCCAAAAGGGGTCCAAAACAAGCATTTTTTTAGTTTCAGAATAATAACTTGTGTACAAGTATTTTGATTGCTCTTAAATTGTACTTCAATGTTTAATACCACAAAAGGAAGGTTGGGATCTATTTTGGAGGTTATGGTGCCAACAATTTAGGGATTAAGGGCCAAAAAGAGGCCAAAAAGAAGCATTTTTGTAGTTTCCGGACAATAACTTGTGTGTAAGTGTATGGATCTCTCTGACATTATACCACAAGATTCCATATCACAAAGGGAAGGCTTGGGTTGAGTTTGGGGGTAATTGCCCCAAACATGCAGTAATAAGGGGCCAAAAAAGGGCCAAAAACAAGCATTTTTCTAGTTTCCAGACAATAATTTGTGTTTAAGTGTATGGTTCTCTCTGAAATTGTACTACAAGGTTCCATACTACAAAGGAAAGGCTGGGATTGAGTTTGGGGGTAATTGCTTCAAGGGGGGGATTCAAAAAGTTTGGAGGGGGGATTTTTTTTCCAATGTTTTTAAGGAGTTCATATTTTTTTCCAAGTTTTCAAATTTCAAATTTTTGAACAGTTTCAAGAAGAAATCATCAATTGCACAGTATTGCGCAATAGATTTGTAAGACCTTTGACCACATTTATTTTGTGTCAGAAACCTATATTATCAAAAATTTGATCACAATCCAAATTCAGACAATATCAAGCTTGAAAATTGTGTCCAGACTTGCCCCAACTGTTCAGGGTTCGACCTGTGTGGTCGTATCAGGCTGCTCTCAGCGAAGCATTTTATTAGACATTATATAGGCAAACTTTCTTTTTCACTGATTTTCTAAAAAGATCTGTTCTTTGATTTTGACATCATCAGGCATGGTAACTTTTTCATGACATCATTATAACAAATTTATAGGAAAGCAAGGAAAATTTAAGTCATAATTTAACTTTAATTAATGAAAAGTTCAAGAACTGAGAGCAAACAAACTACACCTTGAAACTACACCTTAATGATAGAATGATAATCAACCAGTGGTGGAAAGAATAAACTGGCTTAGAATTAAAGAAAAATATATGTATATTAGTACTAATTTAAGTCAGAAAAAGAAATGCTATTAATTTTGCATGCCAATGCTTCTTTAAAAACTCCAGTAATCCTACCCGATTAAAATCTTATACTTTTTGTGGTAAATGTAAGTTTATTTCTCATAGATCACAGGTAGAAATGTACATCTTGAAAAGACGTCCATTCGATGGTGAACACAATGGTTTATAATAAACGTTAAGGTAAAGTTTTGTTAAAATTCTATCAAAACTTACCTGAGAAATCTCTATCCATATGCATATTCCAAAGACATGCTTAAGCTTCAAGAAGAATCCTGAAAATAAAGGTTATACAAAAAACATTATGAAGAGCTTGGCTTGCTTGGACTTGAAATTATCTTATAATGATAAATAGAACAATAAAAAGACAACAACATCCTGGATTACTGCATTTCCTTGGATGTTGTTGTCGTTTTATTTTCATGAGGTTTAAAGAAAACCGCAGCATACTTCGGTATCCATCCTGATTACTCTACCAGCTTGTACCATTAGATGTATATTTTTTGCTTTGTGTTTGTGAACCCCTGCATCCATACGATCCACCTTTGCCAAACAAGCGTTGTGCTATACAACCACACCGCACGGATAACATCACAGACCCCATCTGAAATTGCTGATTTTCTAGAAAGAAAACAATAACCTACCACACACAAGATCCAAAGAAGAGTACAGCAAACTTTAAAATGAACTCAGAACCACAAGACATTATTATCAAAATAAGCTTCAAACATTGATAGTGTACCAAAACTGCAAATATCAAAAGACTTGCCAAAATTTTCACAATGCCCTACACATGCAACTACCATACATCTCACAATATTCCTAATGCAATTGGATGCAGTACCTCATTTAGAGTGAACTAGTTGAAATGGTACGGAATGTCCAGTGAGGTGTTGTCCATTTTAGAAAAGATACTGACAATTCATTATTGACTTTTACTTTCACTTTCATTTCAATGTTGTCAAACAAATAATTGTGAAGTAACATCTCTTTAACCTTTTTGTATACCCCACATGAACCTCATTATTTTGCATGTTTTGTACTTCAGTATTTGTTTCCTATTATTGAATTGTCCTGAAGATGCTACCGTTAGCATGGTAAGTGGCGAAACATGTAGACAAGAATGAAGCGTTTCCTTGCAGTAGTCCAGGATGTTGATATCTTTTTATAGTTTTATTTTCATGAGGTTTTAAGACAATCGCAGCATACTTCGGTATCCATCCTGATTACTCTACCAGCTAGTATGGTTAGAAGGTTTTGGTTCACTTGATGTATATATAATGATAAATGTTAAATATCTTGTGAAACATAGACATGATAGAATATTATTTTTAATAATGAAATTTCTTAATTTTTTTCAGGCATTAGAACGTGGAATATACTTTGAAATCCAGTATAGTCCTGCTATAAGAGATAGTACAAGTAGAAAATACATGATAGCAAATGCACAGACTTTGATAAGAGTTTGCAAAGGAAAGGTTAGTTAAACAAAATATGAAAGTTCTTTTCATGGTTCAGCAACTGCTTAAAAAAAGTGAATATTGTTTTTTGTCATGTGAATTTCTCTCTTATTATGAGTAAAAGGATAATTATATTTGGTACATGGGATTCTTGCAAGGTCTACATTTATGTCAGACTGGGTTCACCTGTTGTCATAATAATAACATGTATTTACTTATTTATATGCAGAAATTTCATAATGGTCACAAGTTATATCCACATGGAGTTTTCCTTGATGACCCATTTGATACTACCACTCAAGCATGAAATCAAATTCAGTACAATATTGGTTGGACCATAGCTAGCTATTAATGAAATTTGTTTTTTGAATTTGTGAGCTGTACTCATAGTTTTCTAGTTTTACCTGTGTGAATTGAATATCTGTTTAATTCAAAAAGAAACATTTGTCTCTTAATGGTACAATTAAGACATTTCCCTGAATAAGTTATTTTTTTCTCTCCAAGATTTACTGATAATTAATGGCGCATTTGTAACCAACTTTCCAAATCATTGTGTTATATGGTAAAGACAATTTGAAATTTTTTTAAAAATCATTTTCCCCTTTATACAAAATATGGTGACGGAGGACGGATTCCATTATGCTTTGTTGTTGTTGTTGAAGAACATATCCAAGATAATTTAAGACAAGAAACAAAAAAAATTTAATTTATGTAGCAGTGATGTCTGCAATGGGGTTCAAAAGTGAATTTCGTGATGATGAGCTGTTAAAGATCATTTCTATTTCAGAATGTGATCATTAGCAGTGGCTGTCAAAAGGTGAGTTATGTTTTCAAGGAACTTATACATGGAATTAATGAGGGGGGACCAATCCAAACTCAGTTGGTCCTTGACTTCTTTTAGACATGAAAATTATTTATAAAAGGAGACGTTGATTACTGGTAAATATTTGTCACCCAACAACATGATAAAACCAGGGCAGTCTTCTTACATGTGTATAAAACAAACATTAAGTAGTTTTTTCTTAAGAAAATTAGGAACATATAGGGAGCAATTTCCAACAGGAAAGCCGTCCTTTAAAAAAACCTACAAACCTACATGTGTATATTTGTTTCAAAAGAGTCAGCTGTCAGATACACCCTTTTTAATCTGTCCCTGTTTCATAAGTAAAATTTCTGTTTTGCATGTCTAATAATAAATTGTGAGATATATTTTCTAAAATGTGTTTTGGAAATGTTGTTGAGTTGAAATTACTGTTATATTGAAACTGGGATGATTGTTTTTCCATTCCTCTCTGAAAAGTTCATGCAGCGACTATGGTAACTGCTTTACATGTCTTTGATATTTAAAGAAAATGCAAACTGCTTGTTTTTCACTTAAAGCATTAACAAATAACCAGAAAAGAAATTATTTTATTTTTTATAATAGATGATACACTGTAAGGTTTTAATTTTCATGGCATTTATTTTCTTATTTTTGTTAACCACAGAGTGTTTGTATATATTTGCTATTGAACATGTTGAATTGTCCCTGGATTGAATAAAATACACAAATGCTGCAGAAAATTCCTCAATTCACTACAAGATCCTCAGTCATAAGAAAATTCCCACACTGCACTGCAAGTGTAAGATAGCACCATAAAAATTGTAGAAAGAATTGCTCATATCGCTTAGACATTGACACAGGTTGAACAGACAAAAAACAGTAATTCTACACATAGACAGTAACTTTGGTTTAGGATATGTGCAATAATATTAGTTCATGTTAGTGTTGTTAAAGTACTTTTGTGATTCCAATATTTCTCTCTTATTGAAATGGCACTTGTAAAATAAAAATGAAATTACTTAGACTGACACAAAGGGTAAAAGAGAAACATACATAACTCCAATCTGATTAAAATACAGATCTTTTGTCAATGATTTGCTTACAAGGATCTGACACATTCTGTTCTACTTTCTGATCTGGTAATTATTACATCAGCCAATGAAATATTTCTGCCTACATATTTTTGAAGGTGAGTATCATAAATCCAGAGGATCCCGAAAGGTATTTAAAGAAGAAAGTAGAATGGAGCATTATCAGATCTTTGAGACACAGGATCCCTTTTTCAGTCAGATTGACAAAACTAAATGGTACAAACACATCTGTAAGAAAACAAAAGCAATCAGACAAAAATCAGATTTAAGAAAATCAACATGAGATAGAGTCATCTGAATAAAGAGTCTTTCTGTGGATTCTCATAATATATAACAAATTTGTATATTTTTTAGGCAATGGATTTGAGAGGACCACATGATGTAGCTAATTTGTATCCTTTGACATTTTGATAGTCATGATAGTTTTATCTAATGGTTTAATCAACTCATGATTAAATTGACTGATAAGTTCTAATGATCAGATCAGGGAACATTGTTACAAAGCATCCATTTTTTATTAACAGGCCATTCTAATATTGCAACTAATTATGTCTTATATCTTTAAGAAAAAAAAAAGGAGAATATGAATGGTATTGTCTTCCTATGATTTGATTTTCAAATATTCTCAAAATGACATTTTTTTGGTACTAAAAGTCAGAAAGGGGGCTGTTAGATATTCACAAAAATCAGCAGTTGGACTTCTCATTTGCTATATAATTGAGAACATGGTTTGTAATACTACAGTTTAATGTCCCTAATGCAATGAATAAGATTTTTTAGTATTGTCAAATATTTAATCAATACCAGGAATTTGAACAAACAGCCCAACAATATCAAGTTGTACTTCAACATCACTGTTTGTCAAACGTAAAGTATGTGGAACTTTACTCATGCATATGGAAGAGCAAAGGGGGCATTGTCCATATCTTTTTAATTTGTTTTCTTTCTCCTGGCAGAAATAATGGTGAAGGTAGGAAGGTAAAATGATGTTATTTTAAAATATTTTGTATAGATTATAAAGGAAAATATTTTGGACTTCAATGTTGCTTAAAACAAAAATGTCTTTGAAATGTGTTTTATAAGTAGGTATGAAAAATAAGGGTAGGTACTGTGGCAGGAAATAGAACTATAATTTTTGGGGCCTTTGATCATAATATTGATATCATATTAGGGTTCCTTCATTGTTTATTTCACTCCTTTTAATCCTTTATTGAAGTTTTATCAGTAACTGAAATCCCCAAAGTGCACCTCAATGACATCTAGGGAATTGCTGACAAATTCACACATCCAACAGAAAAACAAAGATGACTAGTCATATTCTTGACAATCTAGAGCAATGCTTACCATGTTGCTTAATTGCTGATACTCAAGAGAAGAGGGTCTGGATGGGGGTCCTTCATTTCTCTATTCTTTAATTTTGTAGGTAATTTTTCTCTATTCTTTATATTTTTCCCAATTATTATCTATTCTTAATATTTTTGCCCATTATTGTCTATTCTTAATATTTTAGCACTACATTATTCTTTATTTTTTTCTTTTTTGGCCTATTTTCTCTATTCTGTATTTTTTTGTCCATTTTTTTTCTGTAGTCATGGTAGTATTGGTTCATTATTCTCTATTCTGTAAATCCTGGTCAGACCTTCAGAGAACAGTAATATTCTGTAGAATAAATATAGATATGATCCTTAACATCAACCAGAGGTTTATTATTTGGTATGTCACAGGAACAGGCTAAAGCTGCCATCTCAACTAACTGTCAGTCACTTTTGTTACATTCAGGTTAGTCAACTTAAATAGGCTTAATAGAAAAATAAGAAGATGTGGTATGATTGCCAAGGAGACAACTCTCCACCAGAGACCAAATGACATAAGGTTAACAACTATAGGTCTCCGTATGGCCTTCAACCATGAGCAAAACCCATACTGAATAGCAAGCTATAAAAGACCAAATGACAAATGTTAAACAATTGAAACAAGAAAACTAACTGCCTGATTTATGTACAAGACAAAAAACTAGTCTAATATAAGCTAAAAATACAACTGTCATACACTTTTGTTATATATATTCAGGGAAATAAAAAAGAAATAGACTTAAGCTAATATTAGACACTCATGGTGAACCGTGTACAGTATGACAGTATGTTTTTTTTTTGTTTGTTAAAGTAAAATATATAGAGTATATTATAAGGCAGTACTTAATGTTGTTTCTACACCTATATCTTCATAATACTTCTTAACTTCAATATGTTTAAGATTACAAGAAAGCACATATCAGGGAAAATTAAAAATCTAAACATATATGTACAATGAATTTAAAAAAAATGTTTTGAGTAAACATATATATAAGGGAGAAATATCAGTTAAATGGGTTCATTTGTCAAATGCAATATGGCAAAGTATTGATCATTTAATACAACTGTAGTGTATTTAAATATAAAAATAAGAAGATGTGGTTTGATTGCCAATGAGACAACTGTCCACCAGAGACCAAATGATGTAAAAGTAATCAACTGTATCTCAATCCTGGACAACCCCTATTACAGGACCTACCTATTGTATTTATTGTTAAATTGTTTATTAATGTTTTCATTAAATTTTGTCATTATAGAATCCAGAAAAATAATAAAGTCTACAGTAGGAGTTGTACATAAAACGAAACTAGCAGAAAAAGACAAATGGATTATAGAACAAAATGTACCAACAATTAAAAAATTACCAGACTGTACAAATTCTATAAATAAAAGTGAAAGTAAACTTACAGATAGTGAAAGTAGAAATACAGACATAAAGGGGGAGAATGACAACTGTAAATCTGTTAAACGAGTTTTAGAAGGTAGACAGCCAGAAGATGTTACAGAGGTTAAGAAATTAAAACTTGATGTAAAATGTATGCAGGCTAATGATATTAAATCTGATGTAATAAAATAGAAAATAAATAGAATTTAAAATAATTAATAATGCCTAAACCTTTTTTTGTACTAACAACAATTACAGGAATAAGATATGGAAATGACGGACTTAAAACAACTCTTGAAAATCAATATATCAAATATGTGTTTTTTTCACTATTTGACATTATAACAGTTGCTAAAGTAACAAATTCACACCTTCAATTATTGGTCTGTATATTAACTACTTGTTATTTTCTATGCCACTATGGTCCAATTCAAGAAATAATTTCATAATAATTTATTTACATGGAAATATGGAAATATGTATGCAACATTCTTCTTGAGAATCTTTACACCAACTACAACCAAATATGACAGAAAGATTGTTTGTGCAGTCCTTTTTGGTCATTTTCCAATACAACAAATGTAGAAATATTTCTGAGAACTATCACCATAACTGAAACAAAATTTTGCAAGAAGTTCCTTGCTCAGACTGAATGACATGACACATCGTTTTCAATTGGTAAAATCCCCAAGGGTGACATGAGAATAGAAATATGGTAACTTTCGGTCTTCTTCCTAATAGCAGTAAAAACCTTGCTAAAGGGGGGCATCCATTTGGCTCTGTGGGTTGTGTTAATTTGCAGCCAAGTCCAGTCAGAATGGGAAGTTGAATCCTATGCCTTGTGTAGAAAGAGTGCCATTAAGAACCCTTGCAACAACTCTTTGAGGGGTCCGTAGGTGGCCTGTCAATGATGAAAGTCCAATTTACCCAACTTCATCCTGGAAGATCCCTATTACAAGACCTTAAGCTTCCAATTGTATTTATTTTTAATTTGTTCTAGTTCTGAATATGCGTGAAATATTTGCCACTGGACATAGCAAACAACAATCAATCAATCAATTGGTCAACTTACTAGTATTTTGTTTTCAATAGTTATACTCATTGAACATCTATGTCTTGAGGTGAAATAAAAAAATCGTGTTGATTCTACATTGCCATTTACTCAAAACTTGCCTGCACACTGAGCAATATAGAGCATGACCTATTGTTGGCAAAAACCTCGGATATCTCTTTATGTCGTTTTTGGTTGAATTGTGAAGTTGGGTTACTGTTTTTATTTTTTATTAAAATGTATAAGACTTACAATAGAAAGATCAAAACTTCAGCCATTTTAGATCTATATACATCATTGATCAAATAAATAATAAACAGCTGCGTCACGAGCGCATGATATGCCCGTCACATTTTCAAAGAATAAAGTTCAATAACTTCTCAGTGTCATATTTGAAATTTATGAAAATTAAAAGGGAGCTTACATCAATAGATATAAACAATTCACCAAAGTTTCATGAGAATTGCTGAAAGCATTTTTGAGTTATTGTCCAAAAACTGGAAAATCCCCCCTTTTTTAATGAATAAAACCCCATAACTCAGAAATGTAAAATCTTAAATTTATAAAATTCTAAAGGGAGCTTACATCAATAGATATAAACAATTCACCAAAGTTTCATTAGAACTGCTGAAAGCATTTTTGAGTTATTGTCTGAAAACTGGAAAATCCCCCCTTTTTTAAGAATAAAACCCTGTAACTCGGAAATGTAAAATCTAAAACTTATAAAAATCGAAAGGAGCTCATGTCAATAGATATAAACAATTCACCAAAATTTCTTGCAAGTTGGTTGAAGCATTCTTGAGTTATTGTCCGAAAACTGGAAAATCCCCCTTTTTTATTGAAAAAAATCTCTAAAACTCAGAAAGTTAAAATCTAAAATTTATAAAAAACGAAAGGGAGCTCACGTCAATAGATATAAACAATTCACCAAAGTTTCATGCGAATTGGTTCAAGAGTTTTTGAGTTATTGTCCGACATGTTGACGACGGATGGACAGACAGACGGATAACGATATACCATAATACGTCCCGTAAACAGGCATATAAAAAGTAAATTTTTGTTGTTTACATTATTTATTTTCCAGTAAATGATCTTTAACAAGTTCATGAAGTTATAGTCATTTAAAATATTAAAAAAAATAGAACATGAGAAAAAATACATTTTTGTAAATTGTACAGGTACTAACAAAACTATAATGCATATATATGTAAAATTAATATCATACATGTTAAAAAAAGATCTTGCAGACAAAAATTGTAAATTGTCTGGTAATGACATTAATCTGCAAGCCAAAGTTGCAAAATAAAATAAAAAACAAACTTCTAAAATGAGTAAATTCCCTGGGAATATTTTCTTTGAACTCTTTGAACTTATTGTTTACAATATTTCTACTTTTAGCTGTTAAATTAATACATTTTGATTTAAAGAAAAATCAAAATAATTCCAATCATTAACAAATTCATTCATAAGAAACAGGAGAATTATCATAATTATCTTCAGCGGGCAATTTTTTCAAACTATTGGTAAAAATTCAAAGACATTTAATGATATTATTTTTATCACCAGTATCTGCTTTAGCTACTGAGACTAAGATGCCATATAACAAGGGGACTATACTTGATGAATAAAAAATGTAATGCCTAAATATTGTTCTAAACATCATTTGAAAGAAAAAAAATTCTTCCAAACATGGCTGCTCTACCTAGTTCTGTAAATAATATTTCTACACTTGAAAAAATAAGATCTTAAATATTTGAAATGCTTGTCAAACCTCAATTTTCATTCAACTGCTTAAAGTGAAAACAAATTCCAATTTCTCGATTTCTCTTCCACAATTGTGATATCACTGAATAAGATTTAAACTCGGTTTGTACATGCATATAATGAACAACATGACGGGTGCCACATATGGAGCAGAATTGGCTCCCATTCTGGAGCACCTGAGATCACATTCAGTTTTTGATGTGGTTTGTGTCTCAGTCTTGTTTGTCTTTTTTATCTTTTTTGTTTCCGTTCTCTAACTTAAGTTTGCCTCAACCAATTGTTATGAAACTTATACACAATGCTTATTACCACATAAAACAGATCAAGTTTGAATTTTGGTAGTGTCACTCTAACCGTTCTAGAGTTATGCCTCTTTATAAATGAAAAAATTACAAAATTTTTAGTTTCCATTCTCTAACTTAAGTTTGCCCCAACTAAACATTATGAAACCTATACACAATACTTATTACCACAAAACTCAGATCAAGTACAAATTTGGGTAGTGTCACTTTTATTGTTTTTGAGTTATGTTCCTTTATAATGTTGTATGCAAGCGGTGGCATCATCTGTGTCCCCATGGGACACATTCTCCATTTATTTTTTTGTCTTGATTTTGTGTGTCTGTTTTCCTCTAATGAATTTTGATTATCCCTACTGACCATTATGGTATCTTTCACCTCTTTTTCTAGTTTTTTTACAATAAAAAATCAAATCCACATTGTATCCCATACGATGCCATCGGAGATTGGGCAGATAATAAGACTTTTTATGTTAATAAATTGCTTCGCTAAGCGCAGCTTGATACAACCACAGAGGTCAAACCCTGTACAGTTGGGGCAAGTTTGGACACAATATTCAAACTTGATACTGTCTGAATTTGGATTGTGATCAAATTTTTGACATAATATAGGTTTCTGACACAAAATAAATGTGGTCAAAGATCTTACAAATCTAATGTGCAATACTGTGCAATACTGTGCAATTGAAGATTTCTTCTTGAAACTTTTCAAAAAATTTGAAATTTCAAAATTTTTGAAGAAAAAAATATGAACCCCCTTCTTTTAACCCCCTCTTTTGAGTAATTAACCCCAAACTCAAACCCAGCCTTCCCTTTGTGGTATGGAACCTTGTAGTACAATTTTAGAGAGACCCATACACTTAAACACAATTTATTGTTTTGAAACTAGAAAAATGCTTTTTTTTTGCCCCTTTTTTGCCTCTTATTCCTGCATGTTTGGGGCAATTACCCCCATACTCAATCCCAGCCTTCCCTTTATGATACGGAACCTTGTGGTACAATTTCAGAGAAATTAGTGCACTTACATACAATTTATTGTCCGGAAACTACAAAAATGCTTGGTTTTTTTACCCTCTTTGGCCCCTATGTCCTAAACTGTTGGTACCATAACCCCAAAATCAATCCCAACCTTCCTTTTGTGGTATTGAACCTTCTAGTAAATTTTCATAGAGATCCATTCACTTAAACTAAAGTTATATCCAGAAACCAAATGTGATGACACAAGACGCAGACGACGACATCATAGCATTAAACGAACCAAAACAAAATTTTGCGGTCGTATAAAAACTAGAAAAACAGTGACCAAAGCTCAAAAAATAAAAACCCTAATTCACAATATATAAAAGTTATGGACAAATTTTCATATTGGAACAATGCATACATCATTTGTACATGTGAAAAAAAGTGCTACACTAGAAATACTGAAAATAATAAAAAAAAACTATACATTGATTTTTGATATCTAACTGTTCAAATCATAACAAAGTATATTAAACGGTAAAGTATAATTAAAACAAAAGGTATTCAAAACAACACACAACATGACTAAATGATCATGATGATGTGTGATATATCATTTAGTAATGTAAATTTTAATACGTTATAGGTTGCACTTTGTAAATACAGCTGTATCTCAAACCACGCCTCTTTTGGGAGATATATATTATTCAATGATAATTTGATATGTTGACATACTGGTTCCCAGATATGATCTCTATGTTTCATCTCATAGAAACAATAACTTCGGACTGTTACCAATATAAAAACATACAATTGCTTTGAAAAATGAATTCTGAAGTGGGCAAAAAGTAAAAGTAGGGGTAGTACATAATTTTAGTATTAGTTTAAACTCTAACAAGTTCAGGGCATATAAATGTTGAAAATATGCCGCACAGCCCTATGTTTAGACCTTTGAATAAAATAGTAACTGCATATCAACTTTCCATTCTAGGATATAATTTTTCACGAAACTTCATAGTAAAAGTGTCACAGTTTTAGAAGCAAAGGAAGGTCCTATGGGAAATTGCATTGTCTATATTAACAGAAATGCAACCTATAGGGAATCTGTCTGTTCTGTGTTTTGCTTGCCTGACCTATTAATTTCTGTAGGGTAAATTCATAAATAAAAACATTTCACTTATACAAAAGTGACTTGAGACCATGAATAGACACACCCATTTATTTACGACAGTTCAGGTAGTAAAATGTGAACACATTTCACACTAAAAAGATTAGACCAAGTGAAAAGGAATGATCCATAAGTGAAAAACTTTTGAAGGATCCAAATGACTAAATAATACATTTGGCTGCTGACTGAGAGAATATATGCATTTTGTAACTGACTAGAGCAGTGAGACTTAAATCTGTAGTCCCAAACTGTGTAGACTAATTGTGTACAATTTGGCATTATTACACCCAATCCATAAGAAACTTTTCAAATCTACTGCAACCCTTCTGGGCCAATTTTTTTCCAGCTCCTTGAATTGGAAAAAGGTTAAGAAACTTCCATCAGGTTGAAGAACATGGATTGTATGATTTTCGTAATCTGCTATGTATAAATGACCCATTCTGTCATTTGTTACACCATCAGGCTGGAAGGGTTTTGGTCCTGCTGGTTTTGGAGATCCACTATAGGTAAACTTAACCTTTGTGAAATCCTGATTAAATCCTTGTATTGCTTTAGTTCCCCCATCAATGACTATGAAATCATCATTTACATTTTGAATAATTCTATCAGGTTTTTGAAACATTTCTTTTCCGTTTTGATTCTCTGAATATTCAGCCATAACTTTACCAGTGGGACTCAGTTTTACAATTTTACCATTAGTACCATTCTTATGAAGACAAAGCAGAACTTCGCCATTTCTTGTGACACACATACATCTAGTTATAAATGGTGATGCATCATAAAATTCCTGTTTCCTTCCACAAAAGGTAAATCTCCAAACTTTTGAACCTTTTTCTTCTGATATTAGTATATCACCATACTTTGTGATCTTCATATCTTTGAAATCAAAACCTACAAGAATTTTCATCTTTTCACCGCCTTTTTTGGTTACCAAATGTAAAGTTCCTGGACGTTGAAATCCAATCCATGCCAATTCCCCATGAACAGGAAAGACCGTCCCAACATGATGATAATTTGGAAAATGCTTTTAAAATCAATTGAGCTATTCAATTCTATTTGACCTTGAAATTCAGCACCTGAGCAAACATGGTCTATATAACAGACATTTTGAAAACGACCAATCATACGTGCCATACGCTTTTCATCAATCTCTATTGAATCAAATCTATATTCAGATGGTTTACCCAATGCCATTTCTGTTAAAAATGACCTATCAAAACAAAGTGGGTCAAGCCTATTTGTAGATGTCCAATGAAGCAAATCAGTATCATTATTAGATATCTGTTTTTCTACTGTTTCCATGTGTTTTTGAAGCTTGTCCTTGCATGCTGCAGCCTTCTGTTTACAATTGCCCAAAAGAGTTTTGTCGATCTTCTGCAATGCCTTGAATTCTTCCTCAAGTTTACACTTCGCTTCTTCAACTTTTTCTTTCACATATTCGGCTTTGTCCGAAATGGTTTGTACAATGGCTGATCTTTTCCGTTCTATTTCATGAAGATGCTGATCATTTTGCTTTTCTTCATCTTGAATTAATTGTAATTCATCTGTCATACTTTGAAGGTGATCTTTTAACTCCCTTCTTTTAATTGTGCATGTTCAGCGAGATCAGTGAAGTTGTGACCTTTGTGCATGCCAGTTACACATAATCTGCATGCCAGTGTTTTGTCATTTTCACAGTAGAACTGGTAAACTTGCATTGGATGATGAGTGCATGTATTGGTAACAGGTACTTGAGCTTGAGCCATTACCCTAAAAAAAAAGAGGCATAAATTGGTAAATTTTAATTTTTCACAAAGAGTGTACATACATGTACTTAACTGTCTTACCTGCTTTTCTGTAATCCCTCCCTGAAAAAATAAAAATAAATTTGCCCACCTTTTTTTTGCTTTAGTGCAATACATAATGCTGTTGCGTATTGACCCCCACCCCACCCCCAAAAAAAATTTTTAACCCCTTTTTGCAAAAAAATAATATTTGAAGAAATTTTCTTTTTAATTTCTGAAATCTGAAATGAGAAAAAAAATGCCCCCTCCCCTTTTTTCCAAAAAAATTTCTTTCCCTCAAGTATGGTCATAATCTCAATTCAAATTTCCAATGGAGTTTGCAACAATAATTACCCATCTAAATACATCATAAAAGACTTAAAATAGAAAATGACATACATAATCATGGCTAAAATTAATATTCCTTAATCAGCATTTAATAGTAATTTCTAAAAATAAATTGACAGCTAATCATCTCATTGCAATATAACATTTCTTTATACATAATTTAAAAGCAGTGTAAGGGAGGTAATCCACAATGTTGTGTTTGGATTACCTCCCTTACACTGCTTTTACATTGTCTTAAGTAATTGTCCATTAATCATGATTAACCAGGAAACCCTTGTTTTTTCCCCCTTTTTTGCCCCTAATTCCTAAACATGCTAAACGGTTTGAGCCATAAGGCCCAAAGCCAATTCTAACCATCCCTTTGTGGTATGGAAACTTGTGATATAATTTCAGAGAGATCCATACACCGTTTTACAAGTTATTGTCTGGAAACTAGAAAAATGCTTATTTGGGCCCCTTTTTGGCCCCTAATTCCTAACAGTTAGGACCATAACCCCCAAAATCAATCCCAAACTTTCTTTTGTGGTAATAAACATTGTGTTTAAATTTCATAGATTTCTATTTACTTTTTGAAGGTGATCTTTTAACTCCTTCTTTTAATTGTGCATGTTCAGCGAGATCAGTGAAGTTGTGACCTTTGTGCATGCCAGTTACACATAATCTGCATGCCAGTGTTTTGTCATTTTCACAGTAGAACTGGTAAATTTGCATTGGATGATGAGTGCATGTATTGGTAACAGGTACTTGAGCTTGAGCCATTTCCCTAAATAAAAGAAATTGGTAAATTTTAATATTTCACAGTGACAAGAGTGTACATACATGTACTTAACTGTCTTACCTGCTTTTCTGTAACATTATCCGCTGTGGATAGTAAACTTGGAATTGATAGTAAATAGCAAAAACAAGTTACCTATAGTATATTTATGTTCATATAATACACACAAACGTGAAAATAATTGAAATCAACAGAAAACAAAATAATAACAGATTTTGGAAAAAAGGGGGAGGGCTAAAAAAAAATTGTCTTGTCCCCAAGTACCTATAGCATATAACATTATAAAGGAACATAGACAGCTCCATAACAGTAAAAAATGACGCCACCCAAATTTGAACTTGATCTGAGTTTTGTGGTAATAAGCATTGTGTATAAAGTATCATAACATTTGGCTGAGGCCAACTAAAGTTAAAAAATAGAAACCGATTTCAGGAGGTACGAACGGGCAGACTTAATAGACTTGTATGCAAATTTGTCCTCCATTACCAACGTTTGGACTGACACTTTTTAAAAAGTCTGTCCACTTAGCATATATCTTATTGGCACCATAAGGGGCCAGGTCCCCCTGCGCCCCCTCCCCTGCCCCTTTAATCCGCCCCTGAGGACATTGCCGTGACAATTGAGAATGGTTTTTTTTTTATTGCTATTCTATTGTCAAACCATGAGCGATCTATAAAAAGTATACAAATCTTAGCAGAGTGTTGGACATATTTTTTGTAGACAATTTCTTTTGTACTTTCACTTTGCCATCATAAAATCGTCCTATTCAAGGTAAAGATGGATATTTTAAGTATGTAATTGAGCTAAAAAAATATTTGATAATGATAACAATGACTTTAAAATATATTCTAAGACTTTACCTCAAATCTTAAGAGTAAAATACAGGACCAGGCAATGTTTCAGACTTAGGCCGTCTAGCTGTCTCTGAAACTCACCCAAATACCGAACAACCTCCCAGCAAATTAACCAATCAGTAACAAGAAAAATTAAAACGAAAGTAGGAGCACATGTGGAGATAACTTGCGTTTACTGAGAAAGGTAACACTATTAAGTTTGGTTCAGTCTCAGTATAAAGGTACGAACTATTCAGGATTTTTTTTAAATAACATCTGGAATAACACAATTCACAGAGTCTAGCACCAATCAAAAATAATATGAAAATGCGTTTATTCATTTATTTACATACATGTAGAGGAATTGCTTGTACTGTTATAGGCATGCACTGGCTACGATTACGTTGAAATGTAACAATAACAAAAAAGTTATTAGTTGGTTACTAATTGCCGGAATGATTTGTTGGGTAGAGAACCATTAATCATGAATGTAACAATAGTATTTGTTTCTACGGTTAAGTTTAAGTAAATTGCGTTATTGTTACGTAAACTTTTAACCTTGTAGAGCTTTGTTGCTTAATTCTTTTATATACTTGAAAATAATAATAATAATAATAATAGTATAACTGAAGAAGAACATTAGTAATGTACGGAAATAAAATGATATTAAAAGACAACATAAAACAACCTCACATGTATCCAACAAAAAATATAAACATTTCAAGAAAAAAAAACATTTTCCCACCTGAAGCATGGCAGACATTGAAAGTTGCTATAACTTCAAAAAGGGATATTGCAGAGTGGAATAGTCCATTTGCCAATTACCGATTTAATTCTGTTATTACACACTTTTTAAACAAATTACTTGCCTTTAATGTCAATCGTAGTCTGGTTCTATTCCGGATAAAATTGGCTTTTGCCCACATAAAAACATGACAAGTTGAAAATGATATCTTGGGGTTTAACAATTTTTTATTGACAAATAACTTCTGGTATCAAAAGTATTTAGCTTAGCAACAAAATAAATGTTATTAAATGATTTGAAAAACTTAAAGGTTACACAAATTATGCACAGATAAATTTGCTCTTTTCGCTAGCTATCCATTGTCAATATAAATTAATGTCCCTCCTAAAGGAGACAACCAAAAAAAGGATCTCTTATTACAGGGTCAATTACAGGAATTGGCAAACAGACTTTATTCTGCAATACCAATGTGCATATAGCAATTGCAGTGTTTATGAATAAACGTTTTCAAGTTTTATTTTAACACTATTACTAGCCCCAGCATACATTAATGAAACAATAACACAATTACATAACGGTTGACACAAATAATATTGTTACGTTCATGATTAATCAGTTCCTAACCCAACCATGCATTCTGGCAATTAGTGTCCAATGTAACAATAACTTTTTTGTTATTGGTACATTTGAACGTAATCGTTAAGCCAGTGCCTAGTTTATATAAACAATAGCAATGGAAGTAGCTAGTGCTCACTCTTTCTTTCAAGATATTTTGTGAAAGTACCTTTTCTTGAGGAGAGCTATTATACAAACATATATTATAAAAGTATAGTATACACATGATACAGGACAACTACTATTAATTAGAAACTAGAATACAAATACATACATGCTTGCAGTTACTGGTAGTGAAATGCACAATTTCAGATGGTACTGCATGCAAAATGCATGGAACATATATAATCAAAGCATTATTATTACCAGTGGAGGGACCAGGGGGAGGGGCATAGAGGGTGTACTCCTGGCCCCTTTGCCCCCTTTCCCACCACCACCACCACCACATAAAAAAATTAATCTTGTGCTCTGCACACCTTCTCACGATTTATATGATTTTTTAAATCATCAAAAAAAATTTCGAGAATATTATATGACTTTTCCAGTATAACACCTCTATCAACTTGATAGACCAATATAAGCATTTAAGTAGAGTATTTTTTTTGTTTGAGGGTTAATACAGTGTGAAATAAATTAACGAAGAAAACATAAACAATTTGTTTTATACTTTTTATAGTTTATATCATCAACTTTTATTTCTGATTCAGAAGCAAGAGTTTATGATAGTTCAAATGTCATGAACTAGTAGAAGTTACTTCATAATATAAGTTCCAGGTGGAATAAATGTTCTGCAAAATTATTTCCACTGGTACATTTTTTAATATAACAGCATTTGTTTCTAACAGAATAAATATTTGTTCGAACAGGATCAGATATTATGGCGTTGTTTATAACAAAGTTTCCAAGTGAACTTCTTCTACGTGGAACAAATATCATCAACACAAATATATCTTACATGTGGATTATGCATGTCTTGCATAAATTTTTCATTTTTTGTTTAGGTCATAATAAATGAAGTCATTACAGAGACAAGGATGTTATAAACTTCATCAAATCACAAAATTTATCACTGGGAACATCATTGGTCATCCATACCTATTAATTAAAGCTAAGAAGTCCACCAGGATAATTAATCACTGCTTATCTGAAGTGTCGATAAGAACGGTGTCCACTGCTTCAATACATCACAGAAAATATGTGACAGTATTGCTTTCTGCAATACAAGGAACAAAATATTCTAATGGACACAGAGGATGGTTGTTCAAACAAAGTGTTAAGCTGTTTTCAACTGATACCATGTGTGAGAATCAGTCTGATGTAAAAGAACTGTCAAAATTATGGACAAAAAAGTTTGAAGAAATAGGTGTGTCAGAGCCTCAGACATCTGCAGAGCTAATTATTGCTCATGCTCTTGGAAAGAAAATGGTAATACACATACATGCATAAAAATAAGAGATGTAGTATGATTGTTAATGAGATAACTTCAACAGAGACTAAACGATCTAGAAGTAGTACACCATATGGCCTTCAACAAAAAACAGAAACCATACCAGCAAGCTATAAAAAGGCCCTAAAAGGACAAATGTAAAACAATTTAAATGAGACAACAAAAGGCCTGATTTATGTACAAAACAATAAACGAAAAACACTTTTGATGTAAAGCAACAAAAGACAACCACCGAATTACAGGCTCTTGACTTGGGACAGACACATTCAGAAAAAAGTTTATTAAAACCACCTACCATAAGATTAAAAGTCAACTCATGGCAGCTCTCCTATTTGTATGAATTGCAAAATAATTAATGTGAAATATGGTTAACAAGGAAAAAAGCAATATAAGCATTATAAGCATGATGAGAATAAAGGTTGTCATGGTTGTAGATGTGCAACCAAAGTTAAAAAGTAAAACACTGACACTATTTGGTATCATCCATAAAAGAAAATCAACCATTTATCATGATTTATTCATTGATATTTATTAGTTAAAATAAAAGGAAAATATACCAAATGTGCATTCTTTTGTTCAACAAATGACAAAATTGCTTAGTTTTGAAATCTGTATTTGTGAATGGAAAATATTAAGTGCATTCCACTTTGAATTGTATACAAGCAATAAAATTTGTATAATGATTTCTTTACAAATGAGTGATCATTTTTACTTTTTCACAAACAATGTTTTTACAGATGCATGAAGTCCCAACAGAATATACAGTTGACCTTTCTACAAATTTAGTTATTCAAGAACTATGCCAAAGGAGATTACAAAGGTTAGACTTGAATTATGCTTTAGGGACTTTCCATCATTATTAGATAACTAATAACATAAACAGTACCTTAGTTTTGTACTGCATCAGATCCATGTTTTGACAATAAATGTCTGCATTCTATGCCATCAAGTGGTCGAATTCAGAAGAAATTTTCAACTATCACCAAAGTCTCTATTTTTGATAATTTTATTTAAAGGAATTTTGCCAAACTTGCATTGCTGCCAAGAACAGTATTTTCTTAAGAACAATTTGTCGTGTGTTTTTCCTGTTTAGATGACAGTCTAAATAAGTGACTATTTATTTTCAGGCAAGGATTCATGAATTTTTATTTAAAGGCTCTTAGCCAACCTTGCATTTTTGCCAAGCATTATCAATCTTATATCCCTTCCCAATGTGTTTATCATGTTTGGATGACAATCTTAAATATACTTTTAATAACCAAGATTTTAAGGGAAGGCACCACAGGCACTTTTCTCTAAAAAAAGACTCCATATATTTTAATATATCACAACTAAATCCTTATTAAAGGTTAAAAGACAGTTATTCCAATAATATTGTTATAACCTTAATAAAACTAAAATTTTAAATTTGACTTCTCTTAATATAATATTGAACTAAAAGTCAGCTAAAAGTTTTTATTTTTTTTTAAATAATTTTCAAATTTAACAAGAAACAGGGGCCATATTTATGATATTTAGGCTTCATAGAACCTTGTCCTTTTCTACTTCCAACATCCATTCATGTTTAGGTTAGTTTTGATTTACAACTTTTAATTTATGTTTTGATTAAAGAGGCAAAAGATACCAAAGGACATTCAAACTCATTAGTCGAAAATAAACTGACAACGCAATGGCAAAAAAAGAAAAAAAGATAAAAAGATAAACAACAGTATACAAAACACAACATATAAAATAAAGACTGAGCAACACGAACCCCACCAAAAACTGTAGTCCATTTCAGGTGTCCCAAAAGGGTACTCAAATCATGCTCCACATGTGGCACCCATTGTGTTGCTCGTGATAAATGTTATATACATAGTACATGTATATCGAAATAAAATAACATTGTTGCATTTTTTCCTATGACTGTGTATAATGTGATAAAGTTTGAATTTAAGGGTACCAGTACAGTACATCATTGGAGAGTGGGATTTCCATGATCTTGTTCTGAAGATGAAAGAACCAGTATTTATACCCAGACCAGAAACTGAGGTAGGGATTCCGATTGGTAATGTATATTGCTTTAATTGTATGAATTATCTCCCTTTTGAAACTAATTATATTAAAAGGAGATTATTTGTTTTCTTCTTTTGGCTTTAGGCCATTTGGACACAACGTAAAACTACCAACAGCCAAATCATGACAAACCCACACACAAAGACAAACAGTAACAAATATTTGAGCTGGACAGCTTGATTTGGTACAGGCACAAAATGTGGTGAGGTTGAAACTATTTTTTCCTGTAATTAAACCTTCCTATTAATGAAATGATAAGTAGATGCAATAAAACTTGTAGTAAAAACCTAATTAATGCAGCAATCATGCAACATTATAGCCACTTGATTGAGCTAAGAAGTGAAAAATGGCACTTAATTTGGAAAGTAGTGTCAAAATGAATTATGACAATTGTTGTAGGCTAACTATAGATGTTGACTATTTGTAAAAAAGAAATATGCAAGCTATTTTTTTTTTTTTTTTTTTATCATTGGCAAATAGCCATTTTATTTCCTGTTCGTCGGTGCACAAACCCCAAAAGAATTTTAAAAGTTGTGAGAATTTTTTTAATTTCAGGAACTGGCTGATTTTGTATGTGACTATATAAGATCTAATAACCTTCAAAATGGAAAATTTTTGGACATAGGATGTGGGTCAGGAGCCATATCATTACACGTATTGAATTCATTCAAAACGGTAAGATATAATATATTTTATTTTAATCAGTAATTGTCTTAAGTCATCTTCTATACCCTCAGAAATAATGCAGAACACACATTGTGTGATAATCATGATAATAGCTTTATTCTGTCTAATTTTTCACTGACGTTTGAACTTTTAGTTCAAGATTTCCAATAATAAAAATAAGAAGATGTGGTATGATTGCCAATGAGACAACTCTCCACCAGAGACCAAATGACATAGAAGTTAACAACTGTAGGTCAAGGTACAGCATTCAACAATGAGCAAAACCCATACCGCATAGTCAGCTATAAAAGGCCCAAAATGACAACATTAAAACTATTTGTCGAAAGCATCTCAACAACTGAATGTTTTAAAGTGCATTGGCTGCTACTTTACTAAATTAAATAAATTGACCATTTTCCACACATTTATTTTATCTAATTTTAATTTTTGTCCTTTATTGGCATGGCATTTTTGCAACAAATATAATATTACCACTAAATTAGAAAAAACTCAGGAAAGGGCTTTATGATTTATATATGAAGACTTATGCTAGTTCATATGATGAACTACTTTTAGACAAAGGTTCCAAAGATGTATGCATATCATGGTGTAACTGAATGTTTAAAATTTTATATAAATTGTAACCACCATGTTTACATGATTTAGTACAAGTATTGAAAGATTGTAAATATAATTTTAGATATTCTAATAATGTAGATATACCTAGGGTTCGAACATCACCCTATGGTAAGAACTCTTTTAAATATGCAGCTGCCGTTTTATGGAATGATCTACCTGATGATTTTAGAAAAATTGCTAATTATTTTAGACAGTTCAAAAATATTTTAAAGCCATGGAATGGAAATAACTTTATAAAGTGCACAGTTTGTGCAGATTATTAATTAATATATATTATGCTAAAATTTTTACCATTTAGATCATACCCTTTTTTAATTATATTTTATGCTATGCATTTAACCAGCTTTTAATCACGCCTAGTTAACACTTAATATATGCTTTTAGCTTTAACACCAGAGTAGCTTATCAAGCTTATAGTCTGCTTATTACCACCATGCTTTTTAAGTGCTTCATTTTGTGATTTGTAATTTATTGCATGTGTATTATGTGTTGTATTGTTATAAATGTCTTGTATGTCCGTTAAAAGCTCATTAGAGCTTAATTATGTTGTTTCTGTTTGTATACTTTGCCGACTCTAAATAAAGCTTTTTTATTTATTTATTATAAAGGGGCATTATACTTTAGATCAATAATGTAAAAGTGACGCCACCCAAATTTGAACTTGATATTTTAAAGTTTTATAACATTTGGTTGAGGTAAATTATGAAGTTAAAAATGGAAACCTATTTCCAAATATATATACAAAAGGGCAGACTTTAAATAAGTCCATAAAAATTAAAAAAACAAAACACCACTGACAGTCTTCAAAATAACTGTATTATTGTGGACTGTTGGTTTTTGTGAAGGAAGCTGGAGTACCTGCATGGAAAGGACCATGCACATGATGCATGCACTGCACAACGAGAAAGTAAAAACAAATTATTTTTTTGTAAATTTAGGAAAAGGGCGGGGGCATATAAATACACATATGCATAAATGTAGCTCCATAACTGGCATAAGGGACAAGGCCACGTGTCCCCTCCCCTAAATCCGCCACTGAAGAAACATTGCCCTGACAATGTTATTGTTATTCTATTGTCAAACCATGAGCGATCTATAAAAAATATACATATCTTAGCAGAGTGTTGAACACAATTTTTGTAAACAATATTTTCTTTTGTACTTTCACTTTGCCATCATAATCGTCCTATTCACGGATGGATGTTTAGTACATAATTGAGCAAAACAATATCTAACAATGATAACAATGACTTTAAAATATATTCTAAGACTTTACCTCAAATCTAAAGAGTAAAGAACAGGACCAGGAAATGTTTCAAACCTCTGAAACTCGACCCAAACACCGAACAACCTCCCAACGAATTAACCAATCAGTAACAAGTAAAATGAAAACGAAAGTAGGAGCACATGTGGAGATAACTGTTGTTTCTGAGAAAGGTAATTTCACTGTTTAGATTTCCTCATTCAGTATAATGGGACGAATTATTCATTTTTATACGTCGTTTACGGGAGGTATACACCTTATCGCTATTCCCGGCTGACCCGGCCGCTTGAACTTTGGCGTCATACAACAATCACTTTTCCATTGTCTTGTGCCAGTTGTGGCGTCAGATATTTTGTTTTATGACGTCAAAATTTTACGGGAACCTGTGTGATATCCAGTAATGGCGGACAAATAGCGATAAGGTGTATTATGGTATACCGTAGACCGTCTGTCCGTCCGTCGTCAACATGTCGGACATTAATTCAAAAACGCTTTAACCAATATGCATGAAACTTTGGTGAATTGTTTATATCTATTGACGTGATCTCCTTTCGTTTTTATAAATTTCAGATTTACCATTTCCGAGTTTTGGGGTTTTATTCATTAAAAAGGAGGATTTTCAAGTATTCAGAGTGGGTCTCATTGGGGTCTAAGCGTGACACGGATTACCGATTTTTTGTAAGCGTGACACGTGAAAGTCAAATTATTGTGCCGTGAAACGGAAATGAAGTCTAGCGGGACACGGAAATTACAAAAAATGAGAATTGCTTACGACATAGTGTAAGCGGATACGGAATCTGACAAAACAGTAAGCGGGATCCGGGATCAGAACCCCCAATCAGACCCCTTCAGACAATAACTCAAAACAATTTCACCAATTTGCATGAAACTTTGTGAATTGTTCATATCTTTGACGTGAGCTATCTTTCGCTTTTTATAAATTTCGGATTTACCGCTCCAGAGTTTTGGGGTTTTATTCATTAAAAAGGGGATTTTCCAGTTTCAGACAATAACTCAAAAAAATTTCAACAATTTGCATGAAACTTTTGTGAATTGTTAATTCATATCTATTGACAAAATGATTGACGTGAGCTCCTTTCGCTTTTTATAAATTTCGGATTTTCCGTTTGAGTTTTGGGGTTTTATTCATTAAAAAGGGGATTTTCCAGTTTTCAGACAAAACTCAAAACAATTTCACCAATTTGCAAGAAACTTTGGTGAATTGTTTATTTCTATCGACATGAGCTCCTTTTGATTTTTATAAATTTCAGACTATACGCTTCCAATTTATGGGGTTTTATTCATTACAAAAGGGGATTTTCCAGTTATCGGATAATAACTCAAAAATGCTTTCAGCATTTTTATGAAACTTTGTAAATTGTTTATATCTATTTTGTAAGCTCCCTTTTGATTTTTTATAAATTTTCAATTTTACATTTCTGAGTTACAAGATTTTATTTGTTTATAGTCTGACAACAGATTTACTAAGTATTGCACAACAGTACAGTGTATTGCACAACAGCAAGAAATCTTTCATATAGCCAATTTCAAGTTCTTTGACTACATTTATTCAGAAACCTATAATATATCAAATATTTAATTACAATCCAAATTCAGACCTGTATCAAGCTTGAATATTGTGTCCATTTTTGCCCCAACTGTTCAGGGTTAGACCTCTGCGGGCGATCCAGCTGCGCTCAGCGAAGCAGTTTATTTTAAACATTTCATCTGGAATAACACAATTCACAGAGTCTAGCATCAATCAAAAATAATACGAAAATGCATTTATATTAAGTACATTAATTTACATTATAATTTATATTATAAAAGAATGAGTAGATATTTATAAACAACTCTCCACCAGAGACCAAATGACATAGAAGTTAACAACTGTAGGTCAAGGTACAGCATTCAACAATGAGCAAAACCCATACCGCATAGTCAGCTATAAAAGGCCCAAAAATGACAAATGTAAACAATTCAAAAGAGAAAACCAAAGGCCTGATTTATGTACAAAACAATGAACGAAAAACAAATATGATATACAGCAACAAACGACAACCACTGAATTACAGGTTCCTGACTTGGGACAGGCACATACAGAATGTGGTGGGGTTAAACTAGTTTCTTTTTTAAAGATGTGGTTAGGGCTATTTCAGAATAATGTATGCATATGGAAGTGGTTGGACACTTAAGTAGTCACACTACATGATATTTTTTTCTGTAAGTGCATAGCTGTCAACTGACCCTGATTTTGCTGGTCACACCCAGTAATTTAAGATTTCACCCGAGATTTTTCTATAGTTCCCTGGATGATCAAATAACCTGTAATTTCAGCATTTGACCCGTTTTCACCCGTATTTTTGTGCCTTAAGATTTTTTACATAAGCGATTTTCCTTTGAAATACCTGCAAAATCCATAAGGTATAGTAGGTAGTATTTCTACAGGTGGATAATACATATGAAAACAAAAGTTATGGGTGGTAGGGTAAAAAAACACCAACACCAACACCAACACCCCCCCCACATACATTTTATTCCTGGTTTAGCTCCAGTACAAAATTAAAAACAGGTAGTTTAGGATCCATGATGTCATAATATATGTACATTAATTATGAAAACATCAAAAGTACCATTCTGTTCTTAGATAGAAAAAAATATTTTAATATATGCAAAGTCAACCATGTCCTTTAAGGGGTTTATGTTTAATTTATGTATTAGTCTCAATTGTTATGGTCGTTTTCTTTCAGATCACTGGGGTAGCAATAGATAAACATAATCATGCCTGTGATTTAACAAAAGAAAATGCCAGAAACCTAGGGCTTAATAAACGACTTAATGTATACCAAATAGATATCTTCCAAAAAGGTAACGATTCAAAAACCCGCCCAGAATTAAAAAAAAGCAATTTGTTTTTTACTTGCATGTTAAATATATTTATGCAGTAATATACATGTGAAAGTAGCTACTAAGGTTGGTTACTTATAATTACAGTCGACTCTCGTTATCCTGAAGTCAGCCGGACCAGAGAAATATTTTGAGATACCTGTAGTTCGACTCAAACGAAAACCGGAAGTTTGACAGTCCAAGGGACATAACTCTTGCTTAGCTTGGTAAGGCTAAAATAAATCCGGATGGGAAGGGGATCGATATTCTGGTCTGAGATCGATGTTTTTGTATGTTATGGTCTTTTATAATTATAATAACATTTTATGTCTCTTATTTATTTCTTTGTACAGTTACAATTTGTCCCTGTGGCGTCATTTCCAATCGATCTTAGCATTATTTAAAGTTGACAAAATTATTCATTCTCGTATACAAGAGATTTTAGAAAATTTAGATTTCTTTCAATTTTCTTTCGTTAAAATATTTTTCTGCAAGAGAAAATACAAAAAAAAAATTAAAGAGGCCAATTGAGTAATTTTGGGTTGATCACCAACGGAAGTCTTAATCCCCACTTTATACACAGCCAAGCTCATTAGTGTATGATTACGATTAATTGTTTTTAAAACATTTTAAATAGTTTTTCATTAACTATAACAATGTATCACTAATTATTTATCATGGTGATTAAAGATAATCTTAGGTAAACACTTGTGGAAAAAGCATGTCATAAATCAATACAGTGGTCAGTGACCGGAAATTTAATTACACGTGTATTGTCAGATTAACTCTTCAATCCATTTAAATCCCTGAGGTCATGTTTTGACATGTGTTTTGGTTCGAGATAAATAATGAATTTTGAATGGTTTTGTTAACCTTGGGACCATAAATTTAGTTCGAGTCAACTGAAATTTCGACTCATCCGAAATTTCGAGTCAACCGAGTTCGAGACAACGAGAGTTAACTGTAAATGTAATTTATATGTATATAAAAGTGCATTAGATAATACATTGAGAATCATATAAAATATAGGTATAAGGGTGGCATGCTCAAAATATAATGTGTTTGTCAATATTAAGATTCAAGTTAAGGTATAAAAAGTTTGAGGGAATAAATGTTGTATTAAAATGAAACCTTTTGGATAATACGGCAAGATGGATCTTTAAGTCAAAAGGATGGTGTGCTCTCAATATCATAGTTGATTGATTACATTTTTTGTTCTTGTAAATACTAAGGTTAAAGTTGAGGTTGAGTGTTTTATACAATCCAATTGAGAAGTCATGTCAACAGATGTGCAAGTACTTTGATTTGTTGAAAAAAGATACTAACATTATCGATTTTGGGTTTTTAATTTGCATCCAGGTATTTCATATTAGTGCAAAAACATATAAGTTACAATACAGGACAGAAAAAATCACGCAATAAAACAAATTTTCTCTCTACTGTTCATGCCATGATCTCTTCTTTTACTTACATTCTTGGTGGTCTTGTGGTAGCGTGTTCGCCTTGAGTGCCAAATGATGTGGGCTTAAATCCCGGACGGTTCAAACCAAAGACTTTAAAATTGGTTTTTGCTGCTTCTCCACAAAGAACGCGGCAATAATTAGACTGGTCAGCTCAGAGTCTGAATGATGTGTCCGGGTAGGGTGACATGTCTTCCTGAGGACTGTTACCTTGTGTACTAGCCCATTTAAAATCCGGCTCAGAGTGTCGGTCTTGTACAAAGCTAGGTACATATTCATATTACATTAACATCTTTTTGTCCTGAACATACATTTAAGTTGTCACTTAAAGTTAAGCAGCTATATCCATCATCATAATCTTTTCAATTTTCAGATACAGTGGAGAAATTACAGGAATATTTACCATTTGATGTTGTCATCAGCAATCCCCCCTATATTCCTACTTTAGATATAGATAATTTGGAACCTGAGGTTGAGAGGTGAGTCACTAGATTCAAAGAAGACCATATTGGTTTTCAGATCTTTTGTAGCTTTAAAAGGCAGAACAAGATTTAGTAACTTGCAAGGCCCTCAGAACTTTGTTGATAATTGATTACTTTACATGCATAAATGTTTCAAACAGATGCCATCATTTTGGTTGGCAGACAACAATTACAAGTTGTTTTAAAGTTATGTTTTATTCCCCATATCCCATACCAATGTCCACGACATCACATGCATTCCATGATTAATTGATTGGTGTTTAACGCCTCTTTCAGCAGTATTATGCTATTAAGGGCATACGATACAGTTTTGATCCCGTAATGAAATTTTGATGAAAATTTGCATATAGGCTATTTTTTACTTATTAAATCAAATATGCAATAAAAAATATACCATCATGTGATACTTTTTGAGTAAATTGAGGTTGAAATTTCAGATATTTCCTCAAAATTGGATTTGTGGGTATTTTTCCTTTCGACAGAAATACATAACTTTTTGTTTTAAAAGATAAACACAAGCTGGTTTTGTTAAATTATTTGTAATTTCTGTTTTATATAATTGTTCTATAAATTTGTACATTTTATTTTTACAAATAACTCGTATATATCAAATGTTCATGAATGTAGAAAAAACGTCATTTTTTGCTGTATATTTATCAAATTTAAAATAATTGCTGTATTGACTTTTTCATGAAAATTGGAACACATAATCTTCATACGTAATCAAACCAAATGTCATTTTAAAAAAGAGGGGTCCATGAACTCGTTTTCAAGTTAAATCAGTTTAAATGATAAAAATCAGTCAAAAACTGCATCATTTCCCGAGAAGTCACAGTTTGACGTCGCGAAAATAACAATTTACATTAGCAACGTCATTACCTCCCCTGTAACTGTATTGTATGCCCTTAAGTGGCTGTCAGTTTTTATTGGTGGAGGAAGCCAGAGAGAACCACCTACCTTCTGTAGGAAAACTGACAATCCTAGTCAATTAAGATTGGAGTCAAGCGCACCTGCCATGTGCGGGATTTGAACTCACAACCTTAGTGTTGACAGGCTAGTGATACAGTACAGTAGTTCAACTACTTAAACCACTCAGCCATCGAGGCCCCTTCATTCCATGGCAATGTAACAACAAAAATTTGTATGGATATTAAAAACAAACAACAACAAAATTTGATTTAACTCCTAATTTTCTGTTTTCATACACACAAATTTTTTGCTTTCGTATTATGTTATGGCGATGTCTGCATCGTTGTCCGAAGACTTTTTGGTTTCCAAACAATAACTTGAGTATAAGTGTATGGAACTCTATGAAATTGTGCCACAAGGTTCCATACCACGAAAGGAAGGTTGGGATTGATTTTGGGGGTCATGGCCCAGACCGTTTCGGAATTAGGTGCCGAAAAGGTGGAAAAAAAACTAGGAGTATCGGGTTTCCAGACAATAACTTGAGTATAAGTCTATGATTGTACTGTTTGGGTTTAGTGGTAGTACTTCTCTTTGGTGAATTATAGAAAGACGTGTGTATATTTCAAACTCTCTTTACTATACTGACTAGAGACGTTATGTATACAAAGCGTAATAATGATATGACGTTACAATACGTTACGTTAACAGTAAGAGTTGCATAAGTTAGTGTCTCTGTATTGCGGCTAATTCGTAACACTCCGGCCACAGGAAAGTGAAAAGGAAAAAACTTAATACATAAAATCGAAAATTTCAAATATTCACAATGAATTAAAATCACTTTAAAGTCCATGTATTTAATAAAACGAATTACTTCTTTAAAGTTCATATGAAGTAATAAAATTTACTGAACAGTCTCTTTCACAAATTATAATGTCCATTGTCGAATCTTTAGTTTGGCCTCTTCCTTTGATCGGCGGAATTTGGTAGCATCTTTTGTTGGCAAATATTCAGCAGAAACCTCAATTGGATATAGTTTCGCAATCGGGCGTTTAGTAAATCTATTTTTCGTTCGTAGATTAACGGCTCTGACTAATTTATCGTTTCCATGTATTAATTCATCAACGACAGCTAATTTCCATGTAATTCTCAGTGACTGATCATGTATTTGTACAACATCTCCTACTTGAATTGTCTGATTGTTGTGACCTAATGTTCTATGATATTCCCGTAATGAAGTTAAATATTCGTTTTTCCATCTTTTTCGAAAATTATCAATTATTTCATGTTGAAATTTTAAACGTTTATTCAAATTTGCATTATTTAATGGTCCACAATGTTCTCCATTTTCACAATAAGTCAATGGGTACGGTAGACAAGTAATCCTTCGACCATAGAGAAGATGAGACAGGGTTAACGGATCTGGGTCTGTAGAATCTGAAGATACGAAGGTTAACGGTCTATCGTTTAACATAGCCTCGATTTCAGAAATAACTGTTTGTAAAGTTTCTAAGTCTATGCAAGATCTACCCAGCACTTTTTTGAGACAAATTTTAGTGAGACCAATCATACGTTCCCAAAATCCACCGAACCAGGGTGCTCTCTTTGGAATAAATTTCCACTTAGTTCCATAAGTACTGAGATTTTCGTGAAGAGAAGGTGAATTGGTCAAATTTTCAATTTCCTTACTGGCGGCAATAAAAGTTAACGCATTATCCGAAATAAGTGTTCTAGGAAGCGACTTTCGGCTGGCAAATCTCCTAAACGCTAACATAAACGATGATTCTGTTAAATTAAGAACTATATCCAGGTGAAGGGCTCTAGTTGAGGCACAAGTAAATAGACATAAATAAACTTTGAGCTTCGTGTTTTCACTATTTCTGACATAAAGCGGTCCTGCAAAATCCACACCAGTTACAGAAACAGTACGACCTCTTGCACTCTTTCTTTTGGTAACGGCGGGTCCGGGATCGAGTAGGCTTCCCCTGTAACTTTACGGCATGTGACACATTTTCTTAAAATTGGCCTGACGCATTGACGTATCCTTGGTATCCAGTATGTTTGACGAAGATGTGTAACGGTACTACTTATTCCACTGTGCAAATGGTTCTCATGAGCGTCCATGATTACAAGAGATGTAAATTGGTGTTTGGTAGGTAACAAGTAGGGGTATTTTGCGGTATCCTTGATTAATGCATTATCGATCCGTCCTCCACATCTGAATATTTCATTTCCATCTTTGTACAGTCTTAATTGTTTTACTATTGACGATCGTTTACCGACATTTTTATGTATGTCCGGAAAATTAGTTTCTTGTGCATTCTTTATCCATAAGATTGTTGCGTCTTGAATTTCATCCACGGTTAGCGATGAAGCTTTTCGGTTTTTCTTTTCCGTTCTACAATTCCTTATAAATCTAAATACACAGGCAGTTATCCTCAATAGCTTTTTAAACTATTATGTCGCGTTAGGTGGATAATCCTATGAATTCCGTGTTCATTTTCATTAGTATCTGTTGTTATAGATAAAGTTGTATCGTGCTGTTCCTCATCCTCGTAAGTCGATGTTATCAAGGTAAATGTGTTCCCATTCCAACTTGGCCATTTGTCTTCATTTGGTATCCAATTTGGTCCTTGTGTCCAAAACGTGTTTTTCGTAATTTTATCAGCTGCGGTGCCCCTTGTCAGTAGATCGGCGGGATTCATATCTGTTGGGCAATATCTCCACTGTTGCGATTTTACGATTCCTTTTATTTCTTTAACACGATTTTCTATAAATTTCTTTAATGGTTTGGTTGAAAATATCCATTTCAATACAATTTGACTATCCGACCAAAAATTAACTTCCATGTCTCCTAGGTTTTCTATTAAGTGTTGTGCTAATCGTGCTCCTAATAGGGCTCCCATTAGTTCTAGTTTAGGCAAGGTTATTTGTTTCAACGGAGCCACTCTATTCTTCGACATTACCAGTGACGACTGGTTTCCCTTAACGATATATGCACATGCGCCATATGCTCTCTGGCTTGCATCGGTAAATATATGTAATTTATTACCTGGTGTTTTATCCACGATATTTTCCTCTGAAAAATAGTATCTTGGTATACGTATAGTTTTGGCTTGTCGTAACTCACGGACTATGTCCATCCATTTTGTCTTTAACTCTTCTGGTAAGGTTTGGTCCCATTCAAATTGTTTCTCCCACAGTGTTTGCATCAAGATTTTAGCACGGGCTGTTACCGGACTTAGTATTCCAAGCGGATCAAATATCCTCGAAGATTGTTGTAGAATGTCACATTTAGTTAAACATGTCTGTTCATCAAATGTTACGCTGTCCTGAAATGATATAGTATCAGTTTCATTGTTCCATCTCAACCCTAAAATCTTCACTGTGTTGTCGTTGTCTAGGCAACCTTCTGTACTGGCTATTTGACACAATTTCGGGTTATTTGAGGACCAAGATCTCAGATTAAATCCCCCTTCTGCGAAAAGTTGTCTCGATTCCCGATAAAACGATAATACTGTGAAAGTACTTTTATTCGTTGGGAACCAATTTTCGTGGTTTTCGTGGATGACTCTATCCACGAATTTAAGTGTCCAGCGAAATATAACAACTGATATCCAAATATAGACAAAGAAAGATCCCCATGTACATTTGACTACATGGATACGGCCCATATAATATAGATAATACATCGAATATTGGCAAATGCACTATGAACTACAACTTCTGGCAGGATTATACCCATTTGATCTTTAAAAAGCCTAAACTGTACACTTTTAATCTTTTAATTCATAAAAAAAAAATGATTGATGAAAGTCAGATCTATTTCAGGTGATGATATGCTATGATGAAGTGTTCATTCTATATCCTCTAATTCTCATACGGAAAATAATAATTTCATATTGGGCTTACTTTTGATAAGAATTTATTTTATAATTCAAGGTACATTTATAGCAATTGTTTATGTAACTGTTTTCTTTAAGTAACATGTTTATGGTCTAATTAACACCTTTGTGGTCTTTAATCTGTTGATCACTGCTCGGGTTAATTAGTGTCATATAACTTCTGATTACACGTGTGCATCAATTCAAATGTTTACTTTGCAATTTCCTTCAATCGAGACAATTTTTAATCATGGATTAATCATCTCATTTCTGAAAGCAATTATTTTATTTCAAACGTGTTGAATGTTGTCAATTGAAGACGAACAAGTAAGTGAAAGTGAACACCTTATTTTGCAATGTCCACAAATCATTGTAAAACATCATATTGTTACTATAAATTATCTTCGTTTCTGATGGCTACAATTCTTCACTCAATTTGTTTTTCTTCAGAAAACTAAAATCCACAATTTAAAACCCACGAACATGTAATTTTGCTCAAACCACGAAAATTGATACCCACAATTAAAGTACTTTCACAGTAAGCTATCTTCATCTGGAAAACTAGATAAAATGTTGTCGACATACAAACCATTCTTTATTAAATTTGTGAGAATTTTTTAATTTCAGGAACTGGCTGATTTTGTATGTGACTATATAAAATCCAATAACCTTCAAAATGGAAAATTTTTGGACATAGGATGTGGATCAGGAGCCATATCATTACACATATTGAATTCATTCAAAAGGTTAGATATAATATATTTTATTTTAATCAATAATTGTCTTAAGTCATCTTCTATACCCTCAGAAATAATGCAGAACACATGTAGTGCGATAATCATGATAATAGCTTTATTCTGTCTAATTATTCAGTGAAGTTTGAACTTTTAGTTCAAGATTTTCAATTATAAAAATAAGAAGATGTGGAAAGATTGCCAATGAGACAACTCTCCATCAGAGACCAAATGACATAGAAATTAACAACTATAGCTCTCAGAACAGCATTCAACAATAAGCAAAACCCATACTGCATAGTCAGCTATAAAAGGCCCGAAATGACAA
Source organism: Mytilus coruscus (assembly GCA_017311375.1). NCBI lineage: Eukaryota > Metazoa > Mollusca > Bivalvia > Mytilida > Mytilidae > Mytilus > Mytilus coruscus. The sequence continues at coordinate 77,042,870 of CM029595.1, read as the reverse complement.
ATGTAAAACAGTTCAAAAGAGAAAACGAACGGCCTGATTTATGTACAAAACAATGAACGGAAAACAAATATGATATACAGCAACAAACGACAACCACAGAATTACAGTCTCCTGACTTGGGACAGGCACATACAGAATGTGCTGGGTTAAACTAGTTACTTTTTAAAGATGCGGTTAGGGCTATTTCAGAATAATGTATGCAAATGGAAGTGGTTGGACACTAGTAGTCAAACTACATGATATTTTTTCTGTAAGTGCATACCTGTCAACTGACCTGGATTTTGCAGGTCACACCAGGTAATTTAAGATTTCACCGAGATTTTCAATAGTTGCCCGGTGATCAAATACTGTAAACAGGGAAATTTTCGCGGCAGTTTTATTTTCACTATTTTCGCGGTAAGAAACGCGAAAATTTCAAGGTAACTCTATTCATAAGATGAACACCAATACATGTATGTATATGAATAGGATATGTAGAGGACCACTGTATAACATGTATTTTACAGACGACAGATCAATACCTCAAATCATAATTGTATTTCTAAATTAAAAGCATATTCAGATATTGGGCTGATTTTTGGTATGTGAGTTTACCATGATGAGTTACAGATCAAGTTTAAGTTTCGTTCGCTCTGCTAATTTTGCCGAAATTACGGGCTTTGGACTTTGATAAATTGTTGAAAATCACAGTTATACAGACTTTTTTAAACGCCTTCAGATATTGGGCTGAATTTTGGTGTGCCAGTTAACCATGATGAGTTACAGATCAAGTGTAAGATTCGTTCAGATCTGCTAATTTTGACAAAACTATGGGCTTATTCTGTCATTCCGTCATTTTGTCATTCCGCAACAAATAGTTATACGGACTTTTTTCTAAATGCCTTCAGATATTGGGCTGATTTTTGGTATGTGAGTTAACCATGATGAGTTTCAGATCAAGTTAAAGTTTCATTCTGCTCTGCTATTTTTGCCGAAATTAAAGGCTTTGGACTTTGATAAATTGTTGAAAATCACAGTTATATGGACTTTTTTTCTAAATGCCTTCAGATATTGGGCTGATTTTTGGTATGTGAGTTAACCATGATGAGTTACAGATCAAGTGTAAGATTCGTTCTGATCTGCTAATTTTTGACGAAACTATGGGCTTATTCTGTCATTCCGTCATTCCGTCATTCCGCAACAAATAGTTATACAGACTTTTTTCTAAATGCCTTCAGATATTGGGCTGATTTTTGGTATGTGAGTTAACCATGATGAGTTTCAGATCAAGTTTAAGTTTCATTCCACTCTGCTATTTTTTGCCGAAATTAAAGGCTTTGGACTTTGATAAATTGTTGAAAATCACAGTTATATGGACTTTTTTCTAAACGCCTTCAGATATTGGGCTGATTTTTGGTATGTGAGTTAACCATGATGAGTTACAGATCAAGTGTAAGATTCGTTCCACTCTACTAATTTTTGCTGAAATTAGGGACTTTGGACTTTGATAAATTGTTGAAAATCACAGTTATCCAGAATTTTTTTAAATGCCTTCAGATATTTGGCTGATTTTGGTGTGAGTTAACCATGATGTGTTACAGATCGAGTGTATGTTTCAGTCCGCTTTGCTGATTTTCATGTCGTTTCAACACATCTTGTTAGATCTGCAGTACATCCACTTCCTGTTTGCTGATAATTTGAAATTTAATTACTTATTGATCAAGGAAATTTTTCATCAAACTAGTATTGGTCTTGAGAGTTGGATCCTATCCATGCATGTTTGTGTCCACATGTGTTGTTGAAATTGCAGATTTTCAATTTTTGAGACGGGGCCATTCGTGTCAATCCAACACATCTAGTCTTTTTGAAATACCAGCATATTCATAAGGTATAGTAGGTATTATTTCTACAGGTGGATAATACATATGAAAACAAAAGTTATGGGTGGTGGGGTAAAAAGTGTTGTCCACCCTCCCTCATACATTTTATTCCTAATTTAACCCCAACACAAGATTAAAAATATCTAGTTTAGGATCATGATGTCATAATATATGTACGTTAATTATGAAAACATCAAAAATACCATTCTATTCTTGGATAGAAAAAATATTTTAATATAAAGAAAGTAAACCTTGTCTTCGAATGGGTTTATGTTTAATTTATATATCATGTATATTAGTCTCATTTGTGATGTTCATTTTCTTTCAGATCACTGGAGTAGCAATAGATAAACACAATCATGCCTGTGATTTAACAAAAGAAAATGCCAGAAACCTAGAGCTTAATAAACAACTGAATGTACATCAAATAGACATCTTTCAAAAAGGTAACGATTCAAAAACCCGTCCAGAATTGAAAAAAAGTAATTTTGTTTTTTACATGCATGTTAAATATATTTATGCAGTAATATACATGTGAAAGTCGCTATTAAGGTTGGTTACTATAGGATTAAACGCCTTTCTAAAGGAATTTATTGGTGTATAAACTGGACCAATTCGCTTACAAATAAATAATTTCCCCACCCGTAACCTCTATCACACGTAAATTGTATATTTGTGTCACTGAAGAGAGATATATAATATTCATAGATATTTTGTTTTGTTTACCTACTGCTTCCCAGATATGATCTCTATGTTTCATCTCATAGAGACATAACTTGGGAATATAACCAGTAAATATACACATGCATAGCGGTCAAATTGAAATCTCTGGAAGACCCAATGTGAAGGGAAGGGTAGTACAGAATTTTAGTATAAGTTTAAACTCTTAGAAGTTCGGGGCATATAAATGTTGAAAATATGCCGCACAGCCCTATATTTTGACCTTTGAAAAATAGTAGTGCATATGAGCTTTCCATTCTAGGATATAATTTTTTACGAAACTTCATAGTAAATGTGGTACAGTTTTAGCCGTAAAGGGAGTTCCTATGGGAAATTGCATTGTCTATATTTACAGAATTGCAACCTATAAGAATTATTTATTATTAAATGTAATTTATATCTATATAAAAGTGCATCAGATAATACATTCAGAATTATTTAACATGTAAGTAAAAAGGGTGGCATGCTCAAAATAAAATGTGTTTGTCAATATTAAGATTCAAGTTAAGGTACAAAAAAGTTCGAGGAATAGATGTTTTATTAATATGAAAGAGATGGATCTTAAAAATTTAAGTCAAAAGGATGGTGTGCTCTCAGTATCATATAGTTGATTGATTACATTTTTGTTCTTTAAATACTAAGGTTAAAGTTGAGGTTGAAAGTGTATTATACGATCCAAATGAGATGTCATATCAACATGAAAGTACCTTGATTTGTTGAAAAAGATACTGACATTATCGATTTTGGTATTTTGATATGCATGCAGATCTTTCATATAAGTTCAAAAACTATATCATATTATTATAAGTTACAAGACAGGATAGAAAAATCACACGATAAAATAACTTTTCTCTCTACTGTTAATGCCATTGTCTTCTCTTACCTTCTCGGTGGTCTTGTGGTAGTGTGTTCACCTTGAGTGCCAAATGATGTGGGTTGGAATCCTGGATGGGCCAAACCAAAGACTTTGAAATTGGTATTTGCTGCTTCTCCACATAGAACGCGGCAATAAGGAGTAAGAGCAAGGACTGGTCAGCTCAGAGTCAGAATGATGTGTCCGGGTAGGGTGACATGTCTTCCTGTGGTCTGTTACCTTGTGTACAAGCACTTTAAAATATGGCTCAGCATGTTTGTCTAGTACAAAGCAGGGTTGATAATCATATTACATTAACATCTTCTTGTCCTGAATATACATTTAATTTGTCACTTAACGTTAAGCAGCTATCCATTATAATTTTTTCAATTTTCAGATACAGTGGCGAAATTACAGGAATATTTACCATTTGATGTTGTCATCAGCAATCCCCCCTACATTCCTACTTTAGATATAGATAATTTGGAACCTGAGGTTGAGAGGTAAGTCACTAGATTCAAAGAAGACCATTTCAGATCTTTTGTAGCTTTAAAAGGCAGAACAGGATTTAGTAACTTGCAAGGCCCTCAGAACTTTGTTGATGATTGATTACTTTACATGCATAGAATTTTCAAACAGATGCCATCATTTTGGTTGGCAGACAACAATTACAAGTTGTTTTAAAGTTATGTTTCATTCCCCATATCCCATACCAATGTCCACGACATCACATGTATTCCATGATTGATTGATTGATTGATTGGTGTTTAAAGCATCTTTCAGCACTATTGTGCTATTTCGTGGGAGTCAGTTTTTATTGATGGAGGAAGCAGGAGAGAACCACCGACCTTCTGTAGGAAAACTGACAATCCTAGTCAATTAAGATTGGAGTCAAGCGCACCTGCCATGTGCGGGATTTGAACTCATAACCTTAGTGTTGACAGGCTAGTGATACAGTACAGTAGTTCGACTACTTACACCCCTCAGCCATCGAGGCCCCTTCATTCCATGACAATGTAACAACAAAAATTTGTATGGATATTAAAAACAAACAACAAAAAATTTGATTTAACTCCTCATTTTCTGTTTTCATACACGCAAATTTTTTGCTTTCGTATTAAGTTATGGCGATGTCTGCGTCGTTGTCCGAAGACATTTTGGTTTCCAGACAATAACTTGAGTATAAGTGTATGGAACTCTATGAAATTGTGCCATAAGGTTCCATACCACAAAAGGAAGGTTGGGATTGATTTTGGGGGTCATGGCCCAAACCGTTTCGGAATTAGGTGCTGAAAAGGTGAAAAAAAACTAGGAGTATCGGGTTTCCAGACAATAACTTGAGTATAAGTCTATAGATTGCTATGAAATTGTACCACAAGGTTCCATACCATAAAAGGAAGGTTGGGATTGATTTTGGGGGGTTACCGAACAGTTTGGGAAAAAGGGGCCAAAAACAATACTTTTGTAATACTTTGTTCTAATATCAAATCTCTTATTTATTTTCAACAAAGATTACAATACATAATTGAAATATGTCACATAGGCTGTGGCCAGATCAGCTAATAAATAAAAACAAAAAGGCTGATATTTTTTTCCTTTTCAGATATGAGAGCAGAGATGCTTTAAATGGTGGTGAAGATGGACTGGATGTCGTTAGACAGATCTTGTACTTGGCTCCACAATTCCTTTCTGTTGGAGGGTAGGCAAATATTCAGTGCTATTCTAATGCACTTTCTCAGAATTTTTTTACTAATCCTTTCAGTATTTTACAGTCCTTTTATAATGCTATTATGATGGAACTTTTCAATCCAACTTTTTTATCATAAGATCAAAAATTGGTTTAATTACAGATCCTGTATTCAAGCTTTGCTTACAAGGATCTGACAAAACTCTGTTTTACTTTCTGTTCTGGTAATTATAACATCAGCCAATGAAATTTCAGCCTTCAAATTTTTTAAGGGGTGTATTAATCTGACAAAACCAGAGGATCCCGAAAGGTCTTTAAAACAAAAAGAAGAATGGAGCGTTTTTAGATCCTTGTAAGCTAAGCTTGGACACAGGATCTGCATTTTAAGCAGATTGAGAAGACCAGCTTGTAGAAGTGAATTCAAACTTCAAATTAAAACAAAATGGCCTATTGAATTTTAAAGAACAAATACCCTAAGATAAACACAGTATATAGTCTTTATATTCCCTGCTTGGAAAAAAATGAAAAAGAAAGTATTTATCTTTAAATTCATGTGGGTGTGCTTTTTCTTGTTAATTTTAGTTTACTATAGTTTTTGTCTTACCTGTGACAAAAGAAAGGGAGGTCAAGGATAATGATTGTAAATTCAATAATTGTCAAAATGGAGCACAGATTATAGGTTTAGAATTTTTTCTTTCAATTTTGAGTTACTTTTTCTCAAACTCAAATTCATACCAGAAGTCACTACATAAACAAAACTGTGTCAGAGGTATTACAGCTTAAACTTCATGAAATTTTGTATCTGTTTTGTATAAAGAATTAAGAAAAGTAGCATGCAACATATTTTAAATTGAAATGATTTTGATGACTTTAAACTGCAAATTACTCAGGATTTGATCATGCTACTTTCATTTTTGGAATTGGAATATAAACTTGAAGTTTGAAATTGATTATGAATTCCAAGTGAGTTCAGACTTATGATACCAGGTTACTTCTGACAGCTTCAATTGGCAGTAAATCATTTTGTGACTTCACTCACGGTTCTAATTGCTTTTTTATGGACAACTTGTTGTCCAATATCTAGGGAGATAACTCATTGAATTTGCTGTTTCATTTTTCAGGCAAATTTGGTTGGAAGTTTACCTGGATGAACCAGAAATGATCAAGGAATTGGTAAAAGAAAACAAGTCCATTAAATATCTTACAACATTGAAAGATTTCACAAAAAGGTATATACATACCAAATATATTTTCTGGCCTTTTGTAGAGTGCATGCACAATATTAAATGTGAAATGGTATCATTGGAAGTGAATAATTGAAATGGCTGACCTAAATTTTCTTAAATTTGAATTTTGACATGTGTTTTTGGGAAAGAAAGGGTATTACATTTGAGTTTTTATCCTAAGAATAACCTGAACTTATGATTTTTTTCTTTAAAATTAATTATATTGATAGATTAATTATATAATCAAAGAAGTCTTTCTTTGTTTATATAAACATTTAAAAGCACTACATGTATGTCAAAAAGCGAAGTTTTGAAAAAAATATAGTTTGTCTTTTCTTGAAAGAAACATTCTAAGTGTAAAAACCATATTCTGGAATAAAACAAAGTGTTTAATCTCAACAGGAACAATATAAAGTCCGTCCTTGCTGTGAAAAGACTCTGGGCTATTAGAATGTTTTGTGCTTTCATTTCGTACAGTCATCCACAATTTGGCGGTATTAGACTCACTGGTGACTTTATTTTCAACTAAGTAGTTGGCCAAAAGTTTTCAGCTTTCATTCTCAGTAGTATTTATCATTAAATCATCTACAAAACTTTCTCCATCCTCCTGCATGTCCGTGATTAAATCACTTTCCCATTTCAGTTGACAAATTTTTAATTGTTTTCATAATCATTAGAAAATTAAGAAATAATTCTTTCATGCCATGCTCTATGCTCATTTTAACATGGGTAGGCATTATATTTGTCAATATCTTTATACCAAGCTTTAAAAGATACATGTAAACTTACTTTTTGAATGGTTTTTTTTACTGTAAATTCAGAAATTATTGCGATGTTTTTATTATTGCGAAAAATGCGACAGGGTTATAATCGCAATAATTTAAACTCGCATTTTGAAATTTTTTATATGAATTAAACAGGATTTTTCTGAATATCGAAAAAATTAAAATCGCATTTTAGTCTAAAATATCAAAATCGCAATGTCCATTTTGATTTCTGGCGTTGTTAAAAACACAGCTGATGTTGCAAGTTCAATTGTGACGTCAATCACATGCAACCTATGTTTTATTGGAATTAGAACATGACTTTGTTTCCAAAGCGAAAAAAGAACGTCATATTAGAATTGAAATGTTAGTTTAATGCACATATCACAATACATTTGACCTAATAAATGCTCTTACTACTAAGAGCACCCTCTCTGCTTAGCTATCATTGTCACCTGTCATAAGTGAATTCTGTTGAACTGAGCTAATTAAAAAATTTAACAAAGGATAAAAAAAGCCATAGGGTATATGGCACCTAAGCAGTAATCTAAGGAGCTCAATAAATTGGAAAAAGACATCTAGAAGGCAACATCCAGGCTTTAAAAAGTAGCTACAAAAAAATAGTAAGGGGCATTATGTTTACCAGTTTGTGCATCATTTTATACATCCCATATCAGGTTAAAGCTTTGGTAGAAAGTGGTTTACTATAGAGTTGTGGTAACAATAACTTGAAAATTAGAACACATGTTCATTTATATATGCTGTGCCTTTTAAAATATATGTCAAATTAGGGAACCAGAAAGGGTCATATGTCCCAAGAACACATGTTCTAATTATATTGATTTTTTAACCTGAAAAATGTCCAATAAAGTCATTGAATGATTCTTCTTTTGAAGGGACAGATTTTGTGTTTTACAAGTACAGTGACAGATTCCAAGAACAGATGTTACAGCTCATGAGAATTTTGTGGTTTAGTAAAATTTTCAGAAAGATCCGATAATTATTTTTGCACCTGTTTGTTTTGAGATCATCATCACATCTTAAATGACATGTGAAGGCACAAAATTACTGTCATGTGTCTAGACGTGATGACATTGTCAAAATATTTATTCTTAGTTTATCAAGAATGCCTTTATTTTATATGATATATTTTACTTTTTACTTTTCTTTGTTAATGTGAAATAAAGTATATAAATACATTTTTTTTTCTATATCCCCCTAAAACATTGTTTGTTTGTGCAGTATATTAGGTATCATTCTACTCCACTTTCTGTCGATCAATAAAATTGAGAATGGAAATGGGGAATGTGTCAAAGAGACAACAACCCGACAACAGAACAGACAACAACAGAAGGTCACCAATAGGTCTTCAATGCAGCGAGAAATTCCCGCACCCAGAGGCGTCCTTAAGCTGGCCCCTAAACAAATATATATACTAGTTCAGTGATAATGGACGTCATACTAAACTCCAAATTATACACAAGAAACTAAAAGTAAAAATAATACAAGACTAACAAAGGCCAGAGGCTCCTGACTTGGGACAGGCGCAAAATGCGGCGGGTTAAACATGTTTATGAGATCTCAACCTCCTCTATACCTCTAGCCAATGTAGAAAAGTAAACGCATAACAATACGCACATTAAAAGTCAGTTAAAGAGAAGTCCGAGTCCGATGTCAGAAGATGTAACAAAAGAAAATAAACAAAATGACAATAATACATAAATAACAACAGACTACTAGCAGTTAACTGACATGCCAGCTCCAGACCTCAATTAAACTGATTGAAAGATTATGTCTTCATCATATGAATATCAGGCACAATCCCTCCCGTTAGGGGTTTAGTATCATACCATCATAAAATATATGAGAAGAGCATAACCTGTGTCATGCCAACAACTGGTTTTTAAATAAATGTGTTTAGTTCCGATGCAAAGACCCTATAAGTGAATCAATATTAAAGCCAAAATATGCAATCTTTAATGACCTGACAACAGTATCGTAACTATATCCCTTCTTAATAAGTCTATTTAAAGGTTTTGTTAGCTTCTGAGGTGAATATTGACATTTCTGCATGCATGTCTGTGTTAGTCTCTCTATCAGCCCAATTTTGTATCTTCCTGTTTCACTAGAATTGGTCATACCCTTGACACATGGCAATATCTTGAAAGTCAAGGCTACAGAAGATGATTTGATTATTTGTTGCTTAATGTGCAGTGGCAAATATTTCATGCATGTTCAGGAAGAGAACAAATTAACAATAAGTACAATAGGTAGGTTTTGTATTAGAGGCTGTCAGGAATGATGGTCGTGGAAATTTGAACTGCCACTGGACAATAAAGGTATATTGGTGAGGGACAGAAATTTTTCCTCACAGCAGGCCAGCTACAATCCCTCAAAGAGTTGTTGCAAGGGTTCTTGATGTATAAAGCGTTGCAATCTTTTATAACCAGCCATCAGATTTAATGTCCCCATTATGACTGGACAGGGCTGCATACTTGTAGATCCTGCACAGCCAAATGAACGCCCCACTTTGGCAACTGTTTTACTGCAGGTAGGAAGGAGACCAAAGTGACCACAGTAGATGAATATATTGCCTGCTTGGATTCAAACCACATTTCATACAACTTATGCGAATGACCTTGGATTTTGTAGGTTAAGGTCATAGCTGGTATACATTTATATGAAATGTTCTCTTGTCAACTTGATGAAGTATAAATAAAAAAAGATGTATAGTACATGTCAATAAGACAACAACCCAACAACAAGAGTGCACACTTTGAAATGTCTCACCTGTTTTACTTATCATTGAATTTATGTTGAATGTTTGTAAAATGAAGGTTTTACTACAAGTATCACATAAACTTAATCTTATCAATGTTCTATGAAAATGAGGTCATGGTCAGATGATGATGATGGATCGCTGCTTTTAACATCCAGCGGCAAATTAATATGCATATTCAGGACAAGAACATGTTAATGTAATATGTATATTAACCCTGCTTTGTACTAGACTGACACGCTGAGCTGGATTTTTAATGTGCTAGTTCACAAGGTCACCTTACAAGGACACATTATTCTGACTCCCAGCTGACCAGTCTTTCCTCTTACAATAATGCCGCGTGCTAAGCTGAGAGACAGCAAATACCGATTTTAAAGTCTTTGGTTTGACCCAGCCTGGGTTTGAACCCTGCCTGACAGTCATGTACACCTTACAATCATTCCATACATCAAATACAGTTGGGTCAAGATGCGTATTAGTTTCTCCATAGGCGGTAATGGTAACGTTTTCTTCTGTTGCTCAGTCCATATCGTTAACTTGGATATGTATGATGGCTCGTTTCAAGCTGAGACATTTTCACATATGTGGTTAAATTTTCGAGTGCAGTGAGATTACTTTTTCAGTAATTAGCAAACCCGAGTATCCTTTCGTGATGCGGCTCCTCGTGGTAAAAATCCCATTTTAACACAATAAGTTCTTTGAAAGTTTAATACTTTGAACACATTTAATAGCTCCATAGTTTTTACACATTTATTTTGTGTTCCCTACTTTCTAAATTAACACAAATGGTTCAGCTCAGTCATTTGTTTATCATAGAAATGTGTCAACTATCACTACACAGAGATTTTTGTTTACACGTGACTTTTGAGTTCCTCATTTCAAGGCGCATTAGGATATTGTCCCATATTGAAATCCATAGTGCTGATTTTTCCAAATATTTTATGTGATCTTCATCGGTATGACATTCTGAATAAATCTGTGCATTTTGTCCATTTCTGAAAAAAATAAAGTTGTTTAGGCACTATAAGGCAATGACACTTTTATCGCTATATTCATTTATTTTGAATACAATGTGTATGTATAATTAATTTCTTCCAGTATACCTTCACTAGTCAAAACAAGGACAAAACTTCTGATGATAACCTTAAATTACAATACACAGACCCTGTTAAAGCATTCTATAAAATTTTCTTGTGCCTAAAAGTGCATTTTGACAGAGAAATTATGCAAAATGTAGATTTTATAAAAAATACAACACCAAAATAATTATTCTTACTAGTGGAAATCTGGTATCTAATACTGTGGAAACCACTCTATACTACTGGGAAAGTCATTCTTATCATATAATTAGAGTGCAATGAAGTGCAAATTTTCAAAACTTGTCCTTTCACATAATTCTATTTGAGAAAAAGGTTTTTACATGGATTTCAGTGAAAACCTTTATCAGTGAGAAATCCACATGAGGTATTAAAGGAAACATTGACATCACATGTATTATGGCGTCATTAAATAACGACAGATCAAAACAGTGCTAAATATAGTTTGCAGTGTTACATGAGAAACAGTTGCCGCAAGATTTAACTCGAAATATTGAGTCGAAAAGATCAGTAACTAAGCATTTTCATTTAATATCAAGACCATAGCAACAGTTTTCATATTAGCATATTTCTTACATACCGACTGTAATTTCAATTGCATAAATACCATAAATAAACAATTTAGAGCTTGCTTAATAAAACAAAATGCTTACCAGTTATTCAGGACTTTTAAAACCTCTAGTTTGCCATCTCATGTTAAAAATAATGATATGTCTGGAACTGAAATAAGACAAAAAATTTACTCAGGCTGTGTTATCATTTAATTTAAATACATAAGTATTATTGAGAGAAAAAATCTTATTCTTGAAAGTTTTATCACAAAGAAAGAAAAACGCTTCTGCCTTGTGGCTAAGCCACCTTCATTTAAACCTTTTATATTAGAAGCAATGAGTAGTAGCTAACTAGCTTAATAGTTGAATAGTCATGATAGTTGCAGCAATATTGTTTTCAAAAAGGTTTGACCCTCCCCCTTTTTCACTGAGAAATGACAATATCTTGTGTTTTGCTCATGTGCATTAAAAATAATAATTCATGATTTTATTAATACATGTACATGTTTTTTCTGTTTATTTGCATATGATATCTACTGACCAGGGGTCAAATCATAGGATAAAAGCACATGTGATGATGTATCTCACTTTACTCATATGAAGTGTGTTATCTCCCTTGATTATCAGTTATTCCTGTAGACCAGAGTGATAATTACATAACAAAGACTATATTGTGTCATGTTTACTTACAATTTAATAATATTAAGTTATTTCTTGCCTTTTCAATTAAATAAACAATTCCTTTCGGATGTCTCGGAGGTAAACAAAGTTATGATTGTGCCTAAAAAGTGTTCAGCCCGTGCCAGTAATGCATTTTAAAAGCGAAAATTTCATTGAGTTTTGCTGATCTTTATCAATAATATTTATCTTAAACCATTTCTGATAACTAGGTATAAATAAAAACTACTAACCATTATTTTCACAATTTTCTGTGGTGTACAAGGTGAAATTATCTTAAGATATCTCTGGAATTATTCTTAGAAGATGGGTCAAGATGCGATTAGTTTCTCCATAGGCGGTAATGGTAACGTTTTCTTCTGTTGCTCAGTCCATATCGTTAACTTGGATATGTATGATGGCTCGTTCAAGCTGAGACATTTTCACATATGTGGTTAAATTTTCGGGTGAAGTGAGATTACTTTTCAGTAATTAGCAAACCCCGAGTATCCTTTCGTGATGCGGCTCCTCGTGGTAAAAATCCCATTTTAACACAATAAGTTCTTTGAAAGTTTAATACTTTGAACACATTTAATAGCTCCATAGTTTTACACATTTATTTTGTGTTCCCTACTTTCTAAATTAACACAAATGGTTCAGCTCAGTCATTTGTTTATCATAGAAATGTGTCAACTATCACTACACAGAGATTTTTTGTTTACACGTGACTTTTGAGTTCCTCATTTCAAGGCGCATTAGGGATATTGTCCCAGTTGACCTATTGCTTATAGTATCTGATAAACTGACAAAATTACAAAAACTTATCATTGACCAATGAATCATGAAAATGATGTCAAGGTCTGTTTTTTCTGTCAAATTTGCCCTAAATTTCAATTTCAAAATGTGTGTAAACATTTTTTAGCCCGGTGACAGTCTATTTATTTTATCCTGCAACTAAATGACCGTTTTCCAGACTTTGGCAGTTGTTCCATTTTAACATTTAATATCTTCACGGGAAAAACCTACCACAAGGGACCATCTTGATCTTTGTGCTAGGTGTTGACACTTTAAACAACTGTCGAGATGGAAAACAACAAGAAATAAAAAAGATGTTCCTTTGTCAACCTTAATCCTTTCTTAAGCAAAATGCATGATAAAAGCTTGCATATTTAGTACTAACTGGTACAAAAAACAAAACAAATATGCATGATAAATACAAAACTTTTTAATTCTATAAACAGAAGAATATGTTAATAATGAGCAATATAAAACAATCAACACACATGATAACAAAGCTTTTGTATACAACAGTCATACTATGGCATGTATAACAAAAACAACATTGTACTTTTTTCTATAACCAAGCAGGCCTTACAATGGATATTATAGGATCCTAGTCTTATGCTGGATTTCTTTACACAGAAAAAATCACTAGTATTAGATTTTGTTTTTTACATTTTAGATGTGAAAGGTAGTTCAAGCTAAGGCAACAATTTTACACTATGTACCAGATCAATTTATTTCTTTAAAATATTAAATCAGCCTCAAAAATATGAAATATGATATGGAAATTCATGTTCTGTCTGTAGCCTGTATTTCTAACCTACCAGTACACATAAACTACACTGCATATCTAACATGTTGGCATGTGCTATCAAACTATATAATCACAAAATTTCTTCCAAGTAAATTAAGTATTTTGCTCTATTAAAAATCCACTGAAACCACTTCTATACCCGACTGCATAAGCATGAAAGTTAAGTGGAGAACATTACTATTATGAAGATAAGCTTCTATTGGTTATTCACACGAATTATCGGCCCTCATTAGCTAGATTTTAATAAATCGAATATCTCAAACAGAGACATTCAACAATTTTAAAAAATACATTCTGAAGTTTGCCCAAGTATTCTTAATTTTTAAAATAAAGCATCTTCTATTTAAAACAATAGAACAATGTACTTAATAATGTTTTCTGTAAACAAAACGAGGCTGTTTCTTCTTTTAATTGAATTGACAAATGCAGAAATTGTGTTGCAGTGTTAAAACATTCAAATGTACATATTTAATTAAATAAAGATGCTTACACTATAATTATTTTTTTAGTTCAGTTAAAAAGTAAAGACTATATTTTTAGAATGATAGTACTTATTATCAAAAAAAATATGCAGGCAAAAAAATAATTATTGGTTTAGTGTTTCACATTAAATTATGATTGGTAAGTTTGGATTTTTTTTTAGTTTTTAATTCATAAATCTTAAAACAGTGTCTCTTCTAAGTCCAGTTCTAGTACCAAATATAATTCTTTACCAGAGGTGTGCCATTTGTAATCTGTCAATAAACAGTGACAATGATCAGCATGGTTTTGCGGTTTATTTTGATAAATAGGGTTAACAGTTAAAACAACTCGTGTATTGGTGAAAAGCTTTTTCTAAAATATCGGTATACATAAGTTCGAATTTGGAACTCAAAATTTGGCTTTTTAAGGAATCCTTAAACACAAATATTTGTTTGTGCTTTATCAAAACTATTCACAAACAAAATTTGATAATTGTTGTATAAAATACCTTTAAAAAATGTTTGTGGGTTCATGTACTATAAATAGACATGCAACCACAGATTTAATTATTTAAGTGCAATATGAGTTTCCCATATTTACAAACTATGAATTACAATTCATTCAAATTATTTTTCCTCCAACACCAAAATTTAGTACTGTAATGTATATTATGCTTTTCAAAAATAAACAACAGATCTATATACGTAGCAATAAGTCAACACTAAACAATTTTTAAATTACTGTGGTGTTGAGATAGTTTCACTTTAAACATTAACACTGCTGTAAAAATTACAGAATTATAATTGTTAAATGAACTATTTTTAGAGTTCATGCAACAAAGAAATGCTATAAAATACTCAATACATTAAAAATAATATTTTTTTCGGAATGTGATGACAAGCAATACAAATCATACTGTACATTGTATTATGTAGGAAAATGTGTACACCAAATATTTACATCAACTATAACTATCCTTAAATTAGCTCCTACATTAAATACACCCACTAGTTTCGACCCCATCAACATTTCTGCCTTCATGTTCACTTTTCATTTTCTGAAATATTCATTTTGTAGGAATTCTGTATAGCTTATAAAGAAAGAAAAATGCAATCCCCTTCCAGGGCTTCATAAAGATAAATATTGCATAAGTCTTCAAAAAAAAAGTTTGATGTTCAGAATAAATTTTCTACTTCGAAAAAGTACTTTTCAGTACTTGAATCATTTAAACGGAATTTATGTTTCTTTATTTTGTTGTGTGGATTTCTTGAAGAACATACAAATTATGACATAGAAATATACATTGCACTCATAACTCATATGCTTTATGTGTATAAGGCACAAAAAAAATATCAACATCAAAGTTCAGCAATTTAAATGACCGCTTCATCCAATGCATACAAGAACCTGACGATTGATTGATTGGTGTTAACTTCACCTCCAGTGGCAAATATTTCAAAGGACAGAAATCTATTTATCTTATTCATGCCAGTAGCAAGTGTAAAATTGCTTAACCTAAGTCATGTAAGTGGACAGAGATAAATTCCCTACAATCATTAATTGTTAATTATAAATATGCTTTAGTTCCACTGTAACTGCTTACAGGAATGGATTTCAAAGATTTTCAACAAAATTAACAATAAACTATGCATGGTATATCTATCCTAATACAATTATTTGTCCTATTATAGGAAATGTAAGGTATATATGTCTATTAGACAGCAACCCCAAAACACAAACAATAAAACAAACAAAAACATTTAGAGGTCTACAAACACTTCAAAAATAGACATGTATCTTGACCATTTGCCAACCTCTAAATTGCTTTAAATGCATATGTCTGGATAGCTGAATAAATAAGTTCTACCAAGTGCCAGTTGGTACAGTACACACAGAGAGTTTGTAATCCCAAACTCCATACACATAACTATTCCTGGTGTGACACCAGGAAACTCCGACATCCTCCTAAATTCTCGGAGAAATTTGGGAGTATTCCCTCCGACTTCGCGTAAATTCGCTACCTTTTGTTTATTGTATTAGTGACATCTCTCCCAGTCCGGTGACGCGGTGTCACACCAGGTAATTTATTGCCCTAATCCTTCTGATCTATGCCGGCACACGACAGTCAAGGTATGTGAGATTTCTAATGTAATTAAACAGTTGTATTTCCTGTCTATTGATAATCAGGTTATATATCTGATTGCTTGAAACAAATAAAAGATTAAAAAGCAAAACGTTATTGTTAATTCTTTCAATTACACTGTACATTTAAAATTAGTTTTATTAAAACAACTATATTTGATTTTGACCTTGGTTTTTGTCAGTAAATAAATGTTTAATTTACAAAGAGATATATATAATTGTGTAAAATAAACGGAGACTAACGCTGAATAAATGTGGGCAGTTTGAAGAAAATTACACGTCTCAAAGTTTTGTATACAAGTAAAAAGAAAATATTATTCACTATTCGTTATGCTAATAAGTCTCGCCATTTTCATTTTACGATTACATAATTGCTTGAAAAAATAAAAGATTTAAAAGCAAAATGTTGTTAATTCTTTCAATTGCATTAAAGTTTTATAAAAAAAAACTATACTTGATTTTGACCTCGTTTCTTTTTATCGGTAAATTATATTACTTACGAAAAGAGACATACTTGCTTAAAATAAACGGAAACTAACGCTGAGTATAAAATGTGAGCAGTTTAAAGAAAATTACGTGTCTCAAAACTTGTATATGCAAGTAAAATGAAAATACTATTCACCATTCGTTATGCTTAATAAGTCTACGGCATTTTCTCTTACGATTTGTTAGCATTACTTTAGGATAAATAATACATTTCGCTACAACAGGAATACTTCTATTGCTGCATCAACTCGTCATTGCATTAATTCATTTACGCACAATGAATGTAAACTTTGTGTTGTATTTAGGACAGTGATCTTTAAATATTTTTAAAGGAATTAATTGCCGTGGGAAGACGATACACATCTCTGTGATCAACAGTGCGTGGTTGAACCTTGAACTTGACTTCGCTCACAATATTGAATGCTAAAAATAGTGACATCAATTTTGTCCACGAGATTTTTATTTGGCGGAAATATTATCACGTAACAGTAAACTCAGGTGACCTTTCTGGATGACCGTGGGAAAATTCATTCAGGGTATAAATTTGCTTTGTAATGATTGACATTTGTGTGCGTTAAGATTGAGGCTCTAGAAGGTCCTTTTACAATTGATTAACTGGAATCTAAAATATAATCCTTTTCTGAATAAACAAACACCAGCCTTTTATTTTTATGTTTCTCAGTCAGCACAGAACGTAAACCTGGACATTATTTATCGTCCATGGTCAACAATATACATTAATGGTAGATGAAAACACGATGCATGTCGTTCAGTTCCTGTTAGGCGTTGGTAGAGATCCTCTGTGAAAATGTGCAGATTGTTAAAATCCGATCCACATTGTTTCTTTTTTTCACGTATTTCTTTCACGATATAGTTTCATTTTAATATTCTATAGTAATTGTTGAAATACTTCTTTTTTATTTCGACAAGAACTTTTAACGAGCAGTAAAATACGGATTGCGCCCATCCAATTTTATTTTAAATAATAAAGGATCAATAACAGATCATAACAGAGATAAACAACACATGATTTTTCTTCTTCATATAATTAATTAGGTTGTGATTATTGTGTTGTGTCTGGGCGGGAATGTCTCTTAGTGATGTATTTCTATGAATATAGGGCACATTGCATACAAAACATTTTCCTTCGTTCAACAGAGTTGTCACTTTACAGTTTCTTTTCTGAATTCAAATAATTCAAGTCGGTAATGTACGGAGGTAGTGAAACAAATATTTTACATTGCAAAATAAATCGAAAGTAACAGAGTTCACTTGTTGATCCGATATATTAACTCTTGGGTTAAGATTAAACAAATTACCGTTAAAACAACATTTTGTTTTAAGCCAGTTGATTTTATATATTGAACAATTAATGAACCGGATATTGCTCACTGAGTAGGTCATAAAAGATACTAATTGTGGTAAAATCGTCTTTGTTGAAAAACACAAATTATGACCTGACGGACTATAAAAAAAATACAAAATAAGTGTTTTATTCGTATTTTTATTCGTTGGTACGCTTTATTTCAAATGACAATGACATGGGACAAAACGTACAAAGAATAATTATCTTATTTTGAATGATAATGTCACATTTTATCTGTCAAAGAAAGGACATTTTAATACCGTGTTTTAAAGCACACAGGTGCAATCACGATCGATTAAATGTACATAGGTAATAAATCTGGCTAATCCGATTATGTTGTCACGCGTCATTAATCTTCAGTACATCCGATGGGCAATAAACCAATTAACAGCCACGCGGTGTTGGGAGAGAATCTTTGGAGGAAATTGGGAGTATAATCCGTGATTCGCGGTGTCACACCGCTACACTCAAATCGGTGATTAGAGTTCGCGATTACACACTCTCTGTGCGTACTGTAGGTGATGTTTTCATTCAAATCTTATATTGCCAGATTGCTGTCATTTTTGTTTTAATTCAACAGACACTTTGTCTTTAGATACAAAACTAATTTTTCGGGTAGGATTGCATAAAACCATGAATACTGTCACTGTCAAATCAAACCCAACACCAACCCATCCTTAAAAATAACACCCCAGGACTTGTAATGTATTAGGATGTATATAAAATTTTCAAACTTTTGAAAGAACTATATAAGCTAATCAACAAATATGCAGAATCTTAAATTATTAACACGCTTCGATTACTCCTTGCAGTATAAAATGATCTGCATATTCAAAGCTGATAAAACATACATGAGGTAAAAAATTACAATGTAATAGAAATGTTTACATTCAGCCATAAAACAAACTTTTGAAACTAACATATCAACAAATACTGCTCTAAATAATTTACAATAAATATTTCATGTCTAGCTTATATAGGTAAATTTTGCTTTTCAACATCTTTTGATATTTAACGAACAATTTTACTCGTGTTGTTACAGTAAAAAAGTCAAACAATAGTCAAAATATAACAAAGGTTTATTACCTAGAGAATTATTTAAGATGTTCAAATATTTTAATATTTTACGTTCTTGTTAAAAAAGAAATTTTGTGTTATTTATGAAGGCAACAGAGTTTTTATTTCATTAGCAGTCCCCAAAAAATAGTATGAGTGTACCTTTAATTTCTCGACTAAAGTCAATTGCTCAAATTTGGGTTAATATATTAAATCAATTACTTTCTCGACAAAGTTCAATATTAGTTTCCCATTATTTTTGAAAATCTGAAAAAGTCTTGATTGCCTATATTTTTATTTCAGAAAACGTTTCAAAAGGTGAAAACTGGTATTTCAAATTTTTCTTTTTTGAATATTCAAAAACTTTGGGAGACTAATCCCATGCAGTGCATACCAAATACATAAATCATGAATCAAGTTTTTTTTTTTACATTATCTAACTCAGTAGACAGGAACAGTTGTAAAGTAAATGAGACTGTTCATTACAGTCCAATACAGAAGAACACTAAAGCTTTTTGATTCACAACATTTGTTCATTAAGGAGGCTCGAGGGTATAAAAATTTCAGAAAAAAATTAAACATTTTATTTTTCATTACACATTTTATTTATTACTTTATTAGTTGTTACTTTATCATAAAGTACAAAATTCAATCCAATAAATCAATTCGTTTTTGCCGCAGATGAGTATTAAAATGTATGTATCATTGAAAAAGCTCCAAATTATCTCCCTTTGGTGCAAAATTGCCATTTTTGGTATTAAAATTGAAATATCTTTTTAAATCATCGGTGACCTATATTTTTATAATTATTTTCAAATAAGCTGTTCTTAAACTAAACTATTGTAAAATTTCAGCGATTTCTGTAATTTAGTTCTTTTTATTTCGATATTACCTCTTTTCTCCTATTAGTTCAACAGAAAATAAGTACTTTTACAAAATGTATGCTTCTTTCAAGGCAGATTGTGAGCGTAAATGGACGGTGACCCCATTTTTATTTTATTTTTCTATCAAGTATAAGATAAAGTTCATTCATAGAAAAATACAGCTATATTAAGAAAAAAAAATTGATTTAGACCCATGAGCCCCTTCAAAATAAATATAAATAGATATATATCATCATGTAAACTTTTTCACATGATACATAATAAATAATGACCTTGCTTATACAGGAATACATTCAAACTTTCCTATTCTAAGATATGACTATGTTATGAATATAATTACATGTTAAACCATTGTCCTGATCTATGCACTACTGTGGAACCCCAAGGTTGAAGTCAATAACAGATCTTACTCTGCCACCCCAAAGAAAATTGGAACCATTCCTTGTATTGGTGAATATTAAATCATAAATTTGATTGTTTTAAACGCAACCTTTTAGCACTTAAATTTTGAAAAGTAACATAATTAGAAATACACTATTTTGTTCTTATGAGGCAAGAGGGATAGGGCTTGAAACAAAAGAATAAATAAACCCTGAGCTTGTGAGAATGATCTATGTTATGCTGAAAAGTCCATAAGCCTGGGCATGTAACTGTCCAATACAATTATCTATCAATTTACATTTATTGGGTGGTGGTGTCTGCTTTTAAGAGTGAGGCATATGGAAATCCCGAACAATTATGTAAAAGGAATGTAAATTCTGTAATATTTAGGCAACAATACTGAAATGAAACTGAACCACTAACCAAAACTGGTTGATGATATAGTAGATAACCTGTGAAATTGATAACTTAAGTGAAATTGATAATTTAGGTTTCATGTCAGTAATTAATCATCTATATTTAACCATGGCATGATTTATCTCCATTACAAATGTATGAATCAGATGAGGTTTCTGCAGGCATGTCAGTGCACATTTACCATGAATTTATCAAGGCTACCCTTAGTAAAAGTTTAAAAGCAAAATTAGTATACTTTTTTTCAGCACAAAAATAGCCAAAACTGCAAATACATCAAGCATTATTGAAATGTTTTTACCGATAAATCTTGACCAAGTAGAGGTCAACAAAAAGACATTTGACAAATATCTAATGCTGAAAACATCATCACAGAAAGTAAAATGAATATCTGTGAGGAGAATTGGCATATGTTTACTGTGACACTCTGGTAAAGAAGTTTTTTCACCAAACAGACATCTATATTTAAAATCATGTTCAGTGTCCTTAAAAAGATTTCAAAAAGCCACTTAACAATACAAATGTACATCTATATCCCACAAAAACTTGTTTTGGATGTTATGGTACAGAAAACAATGGAAATGGCAGTCATTTTGAAAACCCTTAATGTCAACTTTGGTATTAATTTTCTTTCCACCAAAAGCTTCTGAAAGCAATCTACAGTAGAACTTTAATCAGTACATTAACATATATAGATTATACAGATAAATATCCAAACTAATTACACTACTATCAGGACTATAAGAGCAGCTTTCAACCATTTCCAAACTTGTAAAACTTTTTAAAACGCAAATTCACCATTCTACATTTTAGAAGGAGCAGACCTGCTGTTATACACAGACAATCTATATTCTCTGAGGATCTGTGGAAGCTTCCTGAGGAGGTTTTGATCTGACCTTGAACCATGGTGTCTCCTTGTAAAGGAACCATAAGTTGCCTGCCCACACCAACATATTCAGAAACCCAAAAATCTGAAAGATAAGACAAAGTTACTATAAATGTTTTTCAACCATCTAATTTTTGAATTGTTTATGCTATAACCAACATAAACACTGTGTATCCTTTAACTGTACAAGCTTTTATTAGGTTAACTGATATTTTCCCTAGTCAAATTTAAAATTAATGAAGTGTAAGCTAGAAAACAGTTAAACCTGTCAGAATTCTACAAGCTTCTAAGTTATTGCGAACCAAATAAAACTCTTTCCCAGAGTCATCTTCTCTTGGTCAAGGTATTTAAACTTTTGTCAGTTCAATTGTTCCATTGAATAAAAACAATAGCTATTGTTCTATGTACCGTAGTTTATTCACTGGCATCTTTAAATTTCTTCTAAGAGAAATCCATCACTCATTGATTAATTTACCTGAGTAAAAATTATTTTCTAAGCAGATGAAAATATATGTTTCTACTCACAAAACTGCATGTGATGTTGTATTTATTTCTGACCAAATTTGTAGATTGTTCCTATTGAAATTTTCATTTTTTTTTTTTGTGTGCTGGTTTAGTTAAAGAATACATTTAAGAAGGCCTTATTTAAACATCGTCATTTTCCAGTTTTTATTTGTCAAACACACACACAAAAAATTCAATAGGAAAATGATGAAAATTTTGTAAGAAATCAACTTTTAATGTTTAAATCAGTGTTAACATTAATATTGAACAGACTGAAAATATATTATTGATATTGAATAAATACAACATCACTTGCAGTTTTGTGAGTTGATTACATACATTTTCATCTACTTAGATAATTTTTGCTTCAGGTAAATTAATCAATGAGTGATAGATTTCTCTTAGAAGAAATTTAAAGGTCCCAGTGAATAAACTACACAAAGAACAAGAGCTTTTGTATTTATTCAACAGGACAATTGAACTGACAAAAGTTTAAATACCTTGACCAAGAGGAGATGACTCTGTGGAAGAGTTTCATTTGGTTCGCAATAAAGCATGTCATCAGCAATGTCATAAATATAGACCAAAACAAGTAGAGTACCCAGGATAGATCCTTGAGGTACACCTACCTTACCCTAGCAGCAAATTGTATCTTTCACTGTAACAAGTTGCTGTCTTTCTGATATATACTGATGTATCAAATGAAAAAAAAGGTTACATACTTTATCTCGCAAGTACATTTTATAAGTAAAAGACCTCTCAACCAAACTCTATTAAATGCTTTCTAATATAAACATGATAAAAGAAAGTGTCTAAGGACACGAATGCCCCTACTCAAGCTTTGCAACGAAAATGGGACGGACAGACATCTACATACAAAATCATGAACTTTAATCAGTACATTTACATAGATTATACAGATAAATATCCAAACTAATTATACTAATATCAGGACTATAAGAGCAGCTTTCAGCCATTTCCAAACTTATAATCTATGTAAATGTACTGATTAAAGTTCATGATGTATGTAGATGCCTGTCTGTCCCATTTTCGTTGCAACTGGAAAGCTTGAGCAGGGGCATTCGTGTCCTTAGACACATTCTTCTTTTATCATGTTTATATTAGAAAAGCATTCAATAGATGGAAGGACGGAAGATCAAGGGTAACACTTAATGCCCCCATCGCCTATGGCAGGGCCATAATAAAGAAAAATAATTAACAATAAATTCAGCAATTTTTCCATTTGTAAAGGGTCATAACTGTAGAACGGTAAAAGTGTCGCCACCAACATTCAAACTTGATCTGTGTTATGTGGTAATAAGCATTGTGTATAAGTTTCATAACATTTGGTTGAGGCAAACCAAAGTTAGAGAATGGAAACCAATTTTGGGATGGACGTACGGACAAGGGTAAAACTTATAATGCCCCCTCTGCTACAGTGGTGGCATAAAAAAGGTCATTGATGTTTGATTTATTGTTACAATAATCTCTAAGTAATCCTGAGCTTCATTTCAAGAAGAATTTAAAGCTTTTTGATATGGCTTTAGTGTTTTAGTGTCAAATTATACTGTTTCTGATTATAGGTCATGTAGGTATATTTGTGAAGAAGCACTTACAATGCACTATCATTTGACTGTAGATGAGTTTCTAATCCATTTTATGAATGAACTGCCCAGGTTGACCTGGTATCATTGAGGGAAAATGTGTCATAGGACACATTGTGTCATGAAGATATTTTCTTTATTACCTTAATTTCATTCCAGGAAAATGCATTAATTGGAAAAAATGCAATAATTGGAAGATCAGGTTGACCTGGTATTGAGCCATATGATATTTTCTTTATTACCTTAATTTCATTCCAGGAAAAAGCATTTTCAATAATTGGAAGATTTTTGGTTTTCTTTGTTTTGTTCTTCTTTCTTTTTTTTAAGAGTTGCTAGCTATAGATGACAGAAAGACCTATAAATAAAATTGCTTTTAGGGTTCCTTGCCAAAAAAATTATAAGGATTGTTGGATTATTGTTTTTGTAACAAGCTGGAAAATATTGGTTTTTACTGGTTTCAGCTCAAGCATTATACATACTGTGCATGAGTAGTGTGTCATTTGTAATACCGGTATGTCAATAATTAACATGGCTTTGATCAACTTTGTCACGTCTTTTGATAGAATTTACAACTGAAATGTTGGTGAAAAGTAGAAACACTCAAACATCGATAAGGTCTGAGCTTAACACTAGTCTGTCAGGAAGCCTTAAACACACAATGTCATATTTTTTTTATTTTGCCGGAATGTGTTGTGAACAGGAATTTAATTAATTTCTTCACAAAACTTGCATTTTCTCATATAACCCTCCTGAAAATGATATATATCTGTTTAATTACACCAAAAATCAATAGAGATGGCTTAGTAAAACATTTTGATAATTCCATTATTCTTTTGCTATCAAGACCTAAGCAAAAACAGCAACATTTAATGAGGGTCTTGATGGGGGGGGGTCCTTCATTTTTATCTTATTCTTGAATTTTTTAGACCATTTTTCTCTGCTCTTTATATAAATTACCCATTATTCTCTACTCTGTATTACATTTGCCTACTTATCACTATTCTTTATTTGTTTGCCCTTTATTCTGCACTTTTTGCCCCTTATTCACTATTCTGTAAACCCCATCCAGACCCTCTTTAGTACATACACTATGGGTACAACAGATGCAATAGGTAACAAGGAACAAAATCTGCTATACACAATTGCAAAATCCATAAACTGTTAACACAAAGATATGTCTTGCCTATTTGTTATTTTGATAATGCAAATGTTGAAATTAAAATAGCAATACTTTAACATGTAAGTTATGCAAATATTCAAAGTCAATGAACCATGGCTGAAGGTACAGGGCTAAACAATTTCCATGGAAATGAAATGTGCCAAATAATACAACTGCATACCAAATACCATTGACTTTTCATAAGTTGTTCCCTTTAAACAAACCTAAACACAAACACATCCAATCTTTTATGGTAATATTCTTTGTAAAGCACTAAAATGTCAGTATTCACCTCAGAAGCTAACAAAACCTTTAAATAGACTTATTAAGAAGGGATATAGTTACGATACTGTTGTCAGGTCATTAAAGATTGCATATTTTGGCTTTAATATTGATTCACTTATAGGGTCTTTGCATCGGAACTAAACACATTTATTTAAAAACCAGTTGTTGGCATGACACGGGTTATGCTCTTCTCATATATTTTATGATGGTATGATACTAAATCTCCCCTAACTTTGATATAGATGATTGGAGGGATTGTGCCTGATATTCATATGATGAAGACATAATCTTTCAATCAGTTTAATTGAAGTCTGGAGCTGGCATGTCAGTTAACTGCTAGTAGTCTGTTGTTATTTATGTATTATTGTCATTTTGTTTATTTTCTTTTGTTACATCTTCTGACATCGGACTCGGACTTCTCTTTAACTGACTTTTAATGTGCGTATTGTTATGTGCGTATTGTTTACTTTTCTACATTGGCTAGAGGTATAGGGGAGGTTGAGATCTCATAAACATGTTTAACCCGCCGCATTTTTGCGCCTGTCCCAAGTCAGGAGCCTCTGGCCTTTGTTAGTCTTGTATTATTTTACTTTTAGTTTCTTGTGTATAATTTGGAGTTTAGTATGACGTCCATTATCACTGAACTAGTATATATAATTGTTTAGGGGCCAGCTTAAGGGCGCCTCCGGTGCGGGAATTTTCGCTGCATTGAAGACCTATTGGTGACCTTCTGTTGTTGTCTGTTCTGTGGTCGGGTTGTTGTCTCTTTGACACATTCCCCATTTCCATTCTCAATTTTATTAACTTGTAAACTATGTAAAGTCAAGGAACTATAATGAGGAGGTGGGGTTTTATAATCTCCATGAAAATGAAACTTGCAAATTAGTTTAGTTTGTGATTAGGTCAGTTTAAGATGAACAGTTAATGTTAAGTCAATGATATTTGGTGTGCAAATGTATTGGCATTTGCAAGTTTCATTTTCATGGAGAATATTTGGTCCTTATCCCTTAGTAATGGTCTATTGACTTTGAAACTTTTGCTTAGTTTACATGGAAATGAGATATACAACTGCATACCAATTATCATTGATCTACCACTAACTGTTCCCCTTAAACTGACCTAATCACAAACTAATACAAGAAAACTAATCAACAGTTTCCAAGTCAATAGACCATGACTGAGGGGGCGGGGCCAAATAATCTCCATGGAAATGAGATTTGCCAATGCTTATTCAGCTGCATACCAAATATCATTTACCTACCACTAGTGGTTCCCAAAAAACTAACTAATCACAAACTAATACATGTAAACTAAGCAAAGTTTCAAAGTCAATAGACCATGACTGGGGGGCAGGACCAAACAATTTCCATGGAAATGAGATATGCCAATGCTTATACAACTGCATACCAAATATCATTGACCTACCACTAGTGGTTCCCCATAAACTGACCTAATCACAAACTAATACATGTAAACTAAGCAAAGATTCAAAGTCAATAGACCATGACTGAGGGAGCGGGGCCAAATAATCTCCATGGTAATGAGATGTGCCAATGCTTATACAACTGCATACCAAATATCATTGACCTACCCCTAATGGTTCACCACAAACTAGACCTATTCACAAACTAATACATTGTTGAAGCTGCCGCTGGAAACAGCATACCTATGTCTTGCCTTTTGACTCCGTCAAGGCGAGACAATTATATGAGAGTCTGGGTCCCTTATTTCCTTTTTTCTTAATTTTTTTAGAACATTTTTTTCTATTCTTTATTTATTTTGCCCAAATGTTATTCTCTATTCTGTATATTTAGCACTCCATTAAAATATTATTTTAGCCTATTTTTCTCTATTCTTTTCTTTTAAGCCTTTTTTCTGCACTTTTTGACCAGTATTCTCTATTCTGTAAACCCAATCCGGACCTTCCTATATTGCAATACCAATCAGAATAGCAGAATAAATTCTGCCATACTAATGATAGCAAAAATAATTGTTTTGAATGGAAATTGCGAACAGATCAATTAGTACCTGCTGTAGGGACAGCCGTTAAAGGCCACAAAAAAAGAAGCACCTCAATGGCAGAGCTCTTGAGTGTTAAAAGAGTGATCCTTAAAAATATATCCAAGCCGTTATGAAATATGAACTACATTCATCTGAAAACAGAGAAAATACATGAAAAATACACAAGCTATCAACCAATTAAAAATTCAGGAAACTTACATAAGGTGTAATTATATAAGAAATACTTACCACTGAAACATTCAAGCTAGCAAAATTGGGGAACTCTGTCTGCACACACTGATTTGGAGCCTTACAATCCGCTCCAATCTCATCGAACTGTCCACATTTATCAAAGTCAGTATAGTACTTCAAATTAACTAATCCTTGTGCCCAGGCTGAAGATCCAATCAACCAGAACAGGGTAATGACTATAGAAATTATAAAGTCCTACCAAAATATAAACAGAAATCATTATTATATTTTGCTTTTTAGAAGATTTTAAGAAAACAGATACTGCAGAAATCTTAATTTATGTGGGATTAAAATTTTGTGGTTTCAGCTCTAAATTTGACTTCATGAGGATCATTTTCGTCGATATTATCTATCAACAAATTAAACAAAATTTAAACCTCAATTAAAATTTCTGCTTTTAAAGTAGATGAAAAATATATCAGTACACACAAAATGATTGACAGATTGATTGCTATTGGCTTTACATCCAGTGGCAACTATCGCATGTATATTCTGTACAACACATGAAAATGATTCAGGTAAAAAGCAGTCTTGAAAGTCTTGCTTGATCGGAGCTCTTAATCTTGACTGATTACACTGTCGTAAAGAATAAAGAGAGATATTTCAGAGTGATTCAGAATCACCCATTATCACAACCATTTTTTTCAAAATAAGGGTTTGTTTTTTACTGATATTACTCCTCATGTGACTGTTATGACCAGAAAAGTATGACTGGGTCAGAGAACAAATATAGTAAAAAAGATCTCATAAAAATGGATTTTATTCTTAATTATATAACAAATTGGCAAACCAACATTTGGTGTCCGTTTCAGCTGGATCAACAGGCAGACAAGAATAAAATTTACAGGACATGTCCAGAAAATACAAGTTTTTGAACCAGTGCCTACGGTCAACATAAGGTCATCAAATACTATACTTACTGCAGTGACTATATTGGTGTTAGACCGATAGAGTTCATCAAATAGCAGATATAATGCTAAGGCTGCTAAACAATACAGGAATACAACTACTCCTACAAACACATAGAATTCTGCTGATGACTTTGCTCCTTCCAACAATGCCATTTGGCTAGGGCCACTTGGGGGTGTAGTGCACAATGGCACCATAAAATATTCATTATGCAAGCTGAAATTTAATGAAAAGAATTTAAATGAGTCATTAAATGACTTGTACATGTTATACTTTTTACTGTACAAACAATTTTCTTTTTGTCGTTTTAACAGTGAGTAAATAATTGTCAAATTCAGTTATTTTCTCTAATTTTGCCTCTGTGACAGCATACCAGAGGCAAACATGTATGATGACATTACAAAGAATGACCTCAGTTAGTTTTTTAATTTTATGACATGTATAAAATCACCATAAATATCTATAATAAACTTTTAACACAGAGATATGTTTCGCCTTTTTGTTATTTTGAAAGTAAATTGCAAATGTTGAAATTAAAATAGCAATACTTTAACTTGTAAGTTATGCAAAGTCAATGAACCATGACTTAAGGTACAGGGCCATGGAAATGAGATGTGCCATTGCTAATACGACTGCATACCAAATATCATTGACCTATCACTACTGAATCCCCGTAAACTGACCTAATACATTGTTGACGCCTGAAACAGCATACCTATGTCTCTAAGTCTGTCTCATTGACATGTATCAAACACCTCATTTTATTCATGTATTTTTTCTTTTGATAATTAAGCTATCTGGATTCATAACTTATACTTAAGTATCCACTTTATTCTTTTTAATCAACCTTATAATTTTCTCAAAACTTACTCATATGGATAAGCAACCTGAATTCTTTCAGTTGCGGTGGTTTTATTCTGTGTTCCATTTATACAGACAGCATGAAAACCAATTCTCTCATCCAAACTAACAGTTGTTGCAAAAGCAAATATTGATAGAATCTGAAATGAAAAAATAAAACTTTCATTAAATTTTTTTTCAAAAGGTAAATATCTATCAGTATGGCTTCTTTACACATTCTAAAAATCTGCTTTGATACTGTAAATTCAGAAATTATTGCAAGGTTTTTATCAATGCTAATATAATGCTACTGGGTGAGAATCACAATATAGAACTCACATTTTGATATCTGATCCATATATATGTATGCAGATTTTTCCTGAAATCGCAATAATTAATTTCACATTTTGGTCCATTCTTCAAAAATCACAATAATATACGCACACAACAATTTCTGTATATACAGTATCAAAAGGAGCAGATTCACAAAGGGTTAAGATTTGAAAACTCATATAACACACTGGATTAACATATGTCCAATACCTCACGGTAGCCAGTGTAGGTGAAGTTTTGGTTTCAAGCCAACATTAATTATAATCCACTATTATATACAACTGTAAAAGTATAAGAGAGCTAAATATTGACTTCAAATACAAATATATTATTCAGAGAGCTAGGCAGTCTTTATTTAAGGAAAATTTTAGAAAACAAAGTCCTATAACTCTGTAGTTCAATAGACAAATAAATGGGGAATGTGACCATGGGACACAGATGATGCCCCTCGCTTGCATATCTAATAAAGTTATAAAGGGATATAACTGAAGAACGGTAAAAGTGACGCAACCCTAATTTGTACTTGATCTGAGTTCTGTGGTAATAAGTAAATATTGTGTATAAGTTTCATAACATTTGGTTGAGGCAAACTAAAGTTAGAGAATGGAAACGAAAAAGTCAGCAATTTTTATGTTTATAAAGGGGCATAACTCGAGAACAGTATAAGAGACGCCACCCATTTTCAAACTCGATCTGTGTTTTGTGGTAATAAGCATTGTGTATAAGTCTCATAACATTTTTGCAAACTAAAGTTAGAGAATGGAAACCAGCTTTGAGGCAAACTAAAGTTACAGAATGGAAACCAGCTTTGGGACGCAACAGACGGACAAGGACTATGTTTTAAACTTGGCAGGCAATGATTTAAACCAAGTTTGGTTTAATTTGACAGTAGTTTCAGGAGAATTTTATAAAATTTATCCCCTGCAAAATTCAGTTGATTGTGCCAGCTGAGGTCGTTAAAACTCTCATTTGTTGTTGCAAAATTCAAGTGGTTTTGAATTCCTTTGTTGATCTTTTTGTATTCAACTTTTAAACAACAAAGTACAACAAATATGATGACTGATACTCATGGCACTGAAAATATGGCTTGTGAAGAAAATGGTAAGGGCATAAAAACAGATACATATCTTCTTGAAGTTTAGGTTAAAGTTTAATGGATGAGTCAAAATAAACTTGAATTA
Source organism: Mytilus coruscus (assembly GCA_017311375.1). Taxonomy (NCBI): domain Eukaryota; kingdom Metazoa; phylum Mollusca; class Bivalvia; order Mytilida; family Mytilidae; genus Mytilus; species Mytilus coruscus. Next base: position 77,011,935 of record CM029595.1, on the reverse strand, counting down.
TTGAAAAGTCAGGCTGAACACACTGGTAAAAATTACTTTGAAGGGCAATAACTCCTTAAGGGTCAACTGACCATTTTGGTCATGTTGACTTATTTGAGATCTTACTTTACTGAACATTATTGCTGTTTACAGTTTATCTCTATCTGTAATAATTTTCAAGATAATAACCAAAAAGCGGCAAAATTTCCTTAAAATTACCAATTCAGGGCAGCAACCCAACAACCTGTTGTCCAATTCATCTGAAAATTTGAGGGCAGATAGATATTTACTTGATAAACAAGTTAATCCCTGTAAGATTTGCTTTAAATGCTTTGGTTTCAGAGTTACAAGCCAAAATCTACATTTTACCCTATGTTCTATTTTTAGCCATGGCAGCCATCTTGGTTGGTTGGCTGGGTCACCGCACACATTTTTAAACTAAATACCCTAATAATGATTGTGGCTAAGTTTGGTTGAATTTGGTACAGTAGTTTCTGCAGGTTGACTTATTTGTAGATCTTACTTTGCTGAACATTATTGCTGTTTACAGTTTATCTCTATCTATAATAATTTTCAAGATAATAACCGAAAACGGAAAAAATCCTTAAAATTACTAATTCAGGGCAGCAACCCAACAACCCACAAACTATATTATCGCTATATGATTGTGTGTAGTGATTTTCCTTATGATCTTTTTTTTGTGATAATTTTTCATATCATGCTACTTACTTGAGATAGTAAAATTATTGTCACTAAAGCTAAAACTAAGGGCCCACGTGTCATTGTCAACATCATCGACGTTAGAGGCAAAATAGTGATAAACAGATTATCAATGGTCTTTCAAACTCGGGGATGCTTCTTTGCCATATCTCATCTCAGGACTGTCACCCTTTGATGGGATTGTAGCTGAGAAACACCCTTTCATTTGAAAAACCATCGATTATCTATAAATACAACTACAAAAATGCAGTGTAAGCTATTGCTCATTTATATATCATCCCTTCAATAACACTGAAAGGACTTAAAATGTATCACATGGTATGGCATAACCAGATGGATAATAACAAGAAATGAGCTGTCAAATTGACAGCCAACCTGGTTTTCTGTAATTTGTTATGCTAAAAATTGTTGAACTAAATAATAGTACAGGTTGTTCAAATGAAATTGATAAATTCTAATGTGTGTCACTTTCAGGCTTGTTTGACCTGACACTTTCTGTCCCTATTTTCCAATCTATCAAGGATTAAGTCCTGAACGGTCAAAGTGTTAAAATAGTCAATATCAAACTTGATCTCCATTTTGTTATCATTAACAAGATATCAAAATTTGAGATGCATCAATGGTTGAACAGTGTCTAATTTATTGCACAGAAACGACATTAAGGGCTATTTCTAATAAATCAAGGAACATTTTTTAAACTATTGATTTTATACTGATTCAATATACAAGTGAAAATTGTCAAATCTAACTTGACCTCCATTTTGTCATCAGTAACTGCATACCAAAAATTGATATAAACTGGTGGAACGCTTCATTAGTTATTACACATATAAACGACATAAAGAGCCAGTTTCCAATCAATCAAGGACTGTAACTCCAGAACCGTAATTGTGAAAATTACAGAGAACAAAAATACATAAAGAATCCTGAATGAAATAAATGGGGAATGTGTCCATTGGACACAGATGATGCCCCGCTTGCATATAACACTATAAAGGGACATAACTCAAGAACAGTAAAAGAGACACTACCCAAATTTGTACTTGATCTGAGTTTTGTGGTAATAAGCATTGTGTATAAGTTTCATAACATTTGGTTGAGGCAAACTTAAGTTAAAGAACAAAAACGAAAAATTCAACAATTTTTCCATTTGTAAAGGGGCATAACTCAAGAACCGTAAAAGTGACACCACTAAAATTCAAATTTGATCTGTGTTTTGTGGTAATAAGCATTGTGTATATGTTTCATAATATCTGGTTGAGGCAAACTAAAGTTAGAGAAAGGAAACCAATTTTGGGACATACGAATGGACGGATGTAAAGACGGACAAGGGTAAAACTTAATGCCCCTTCCGCTGCGGCAATGGCCATAAAAAGTGACTGATCAAAATATTGGGGTTTTTGAAGAGGTTTTAAGTAGGAAACAAAAATCACAAACCAAACCCACCTCCCTATTCCAAGTAGCAACACCCTAGATGCCCCCTTTTAATTAAATTCTGGATTGCCTGCAAGGAAGCTTACAGTAACCGATAGCAAGGTCATCAAATACTCTCTGCTAGAGAAGAGTTTATAATGAATTACATATAATATAATGTCCATGTAATTTGTATGTCTACATGGTTTCAGATAGTTACAATTTTGTTTCCTTCCTTTTTTCTTCTTCATAGTCTATAATTTGTTTCCTTCCTTTTTTTCTACAAGTGAACATTTTTTTTTCTTCATCTGTTTAATGAATAATTATATACTTCTTGTATATGTAACCTTTAAAAGAGTTCTTTTTTTATTATTTGTTCTCAAACTGTAGATTCCATGCTAATGCATTATTCAATTGTTCATTGATAAGTTATGTATAAAACAAATCCTTCTTTGTTGAAAATAGATAGATTTTCCCAATAAATCAATTTCTAATACATAGAAACCCTTCCTGCATCTATTGTCAACTGACAGAAGAAATTCAAACACTTTTAAAATCTTTAAAAAATTGTCATCAATAGAAACCATAGATTTTCTTTACTCATTATCTAAACAAGTAGAAGATCTTATAAGTGAATTTTATCTGTTAAAAAAATCATTACAGTAAAGCTTCAAAAGAAAAATGACTTTTAGATAAGTATCTCATCTGAGTTTGAATCAAGTGGTTAAAACCCCCTATCAGTGCTTAATGATTATAGAATTGTCTTATGCTTCAAGTTGGGAACAATCAAAGAGTATCGCTGATCTTGATTCCAATCAAAGAGTATCGCTGATCTCGATTCCAATACAACACACTGTCATACTTAGATGACTAGTCAGAAATGTGAACTGTCAAGGGATTATTAGAAACCTTTAGCAATATGATCACAGGCCATCAAAATTATTTTTTTAAGGAAAAATCTTTAATTTTGCCATCAAGGGATTAGAAAATGACAAGAATAAACTTTTCACTTATTCATTTTATCAATGAATAAAAGGATACTCAACATTACTGCACAGGAGTATGTGAGAATGTCAATTGTGGATATATGTACTGGTTTACAAATTAAGGTTCCATTAGCAATGTATTAACTAAACAAAAACAAAAAAATTTGCAAGTTAAATTTTTTTTTAGATTTGCCTTCGCATCAAAGCGCACAAATATTTCACTGATTATCTTGACCTATTCTAATGCAAACCTAGCAACAATGTACACCTTCCAGCTTCTGGAACATGCCGTACGGTCTGTCTTTTACCAAAGCACAAGCTTGAAAAACTATTTTTATATTTGACCTTAAATATTTTGACATGCAAGCAAAAACAAACTGTTCAAATATTTCTAAATGTTTACTATAAACATTGCAATTCTGTGGTTTATATAATGAATTTGACCTCTCAAAATTTCAACATTACCCTTCATGACTAGAAGTTACAGAGAACAATATATTTTAAATGTTCATTAGTTTCGACATAAACGAATCCTATTTTAGGTTCAGACACAAACAGTGTTTCATTCAGATGATGTACATTAAGTGACACATTTTATGTTTAAGATATAGCAAGGTGAATTTCAGTTTTGCCTTCATTATACACTTTTAGTTAGATAAATACACTTGGTCTCAATTCATTTATCAAGTAGCTTTTCTTGCCATCACATTTTCTTTTGCCTGAATTTAATGCAAAGCAGAGTCCAAAATAATCTGCAAAAGACAGGCTTCACTGCACAAATTGTGTTTTCTACATAAATTGAACACTCCAGGGATTTAAAATTGTAGTTCAAATTTATTTAGGCTCGCCACTATATGGCCAAGAGAAAGTACACATCAGTTTCTGACAAAATTTTCATGACAGATGTCACTAGTAAAACAGGAACTGCTGACCCTACATCTCCTGACCACATGAATTCACCAATGGTTATTGTTGAGGTTTATGATAATGTTGCTTAATCTTTTAGTTTTCTGTGTAGTCCACCTTTTTTCTCTTGGCCATGGTTTTGTCTATTTGCCTTTCGACTTATGGCTTTTGTGATCCCTAGGAATCTTGTCCCTGCTATATCACATCAGGTGCATTTTGTTTTCAGTCAATTGCTTGAAGCTGATCTAAAGTTCACCATGGATTAAAAGTACTATAGAGTGCATTCACTGCTTGCATGATAAAATGCCATTCACATATAAAATCATTAATTTCAAAGTAGGGTCAATGATTTTAATTCAAACAAGTCAATAAAGATAATAATAGCGAGATATAATTAAGAATACAGTGTTAGTTTTTTCTTTTTTTTTGAATGGGGAATTCAGAGTTTAACATTCATAGTACATATCAAGTAAAAATAAACAAGAATGTGTCCATAGTACACGGATGCCCCACTCGCACTATCATTTTCTATGTTCAAAGGACCGTGAAATTGGGGTCAAAACTCTAATTTGGCATTAAAATTAGAATGATCATATCATAGGGAACATGTGTACTAAGTTTCAAGTTGATCGGACTTCAACTTCATCAAGAACTACCTTAACCAAAAACTTTAACCTGAAGCGGGACAGACGGACGAACGGACGGACGAACGAACGAACGAACGGACGCAGAGACCGAAAAACATAATGCCCATAAATGGGGCATAAAAAATATGCAGCATGGTTCTGATCTATCAAAAAATATATGTAAACAAATGTTGGTATTCTCTTAAATGAAAGTAATTTACACCGCATTTTTGTGGGTTTGTATTGCTTAGTGACTTTCGTTTTCTTTTATGCGTTTTGAGTACTGTTGTTCGTCTTTTGGTCGTTTTTTGCCATGGTATTGTCAGCTTGTTTTATACTTATGAGTTTGAATATCCCTTTGGTATTTTTCGCCTCTCTTTTTACAATATTGTGGGGTTTTTTTAATAAGGGTTTTTTTAACGCTTTACAATAAGGTTTTTTTCTACGTTTTAAAATAAGTTTTTTTTTTATTTTTTACAAATATGAATTATCTGCAATATCTGTGTAGAATCATGCAGAATTCGTTAAGCTCTATAAACAACCATAGGCTAGATTTAAGCCATTAATAGGGTATTAAAGACTGAATCAAAAAGTGACTGAAGCAATTCATCCTAATGTCAGGATTTAAAAGCATCCAGGAAAGATTAATATGGTAACAAACATCAGCACAAAAGATCTCATTTTTAATTAATATTATTAATTACCAGATAAAATTCATATAATTTAAAAGTGTGTTTGTTATAGTCTTAGATGAACTTTCTTTTGCCTATGGGTGTTCCATAATCATACTAAATTCTGGATATAGAATCATACTTAAAATCTATTATTTAAATATGATGATGTAATTAGATGTTCACAGTACAGATTTTTTGTGTAAAATGTTGTCCAGATTTTTTAATTTAAATATTCACGCAAACCAGACATTTTTAAATCTCAAATCTAACCTCTTTTATATTTATAACTGAACACAGTAGGCTTTCGTTACCTTCTAAGTCTAAGGAAAAGGTACTTTGTCAAAAATAGTAAAAAAAAATTGTGAATTATATTATTGACACAGTATTCTTTAAAATGTTGATTTTTAGTGGACTAAAGGTGTTAAACCAATCATAATTGCAAAACAACCATGACTCATCAGAAAGTACTTTTGTTTCAAAAAAATCAAGAAAATTACAACTGCAAAATACTACGGTAATGTTTAATGATAGGAATGTCCCATACATTCTCAAATGATATATGTTTAAATCCTTTCTTGTTCTATGATAGAAATGTCCCATACATTCTCAAATGATATATGTTTAAATCCTTTCTTGTTCTATGATAGAAATGTCCCATACATTCTCAAATGATATATGTTTAAATCCTTTCTTGTTCTATGATAGAAATGTCCCATACATTCTCAAATGATATATGTTTAAAAAAACTTAAAATCCCTTTCTTGTTCTATGATCTTTTTCAATTTTTCTCTTAAGGATGTTCGCTTGTCATGTTTTGGGATTTTTGTCAGATTTTCAGAATCCTCTGGTTTTATCCATTTGAATGCCTTAAAAAATTTTGCCCATTGACCCCCATTTTTCTTTTTATAAATCTTTTGCATGTATAATTAAGCCATCTGTAAAAGTCTTATAAAATCCTTGTTATTTTTTAACAGTTTTTGAGCACTAAAACTTGTCAATGATAAAGCTATGAAAAATCAAGAGAGAACATTTTCCCGCCAAAATTTCAATGGCTAATATCTCGAAAACAAGCACATTGACCTATATATTTTTTTTGCTCTTTTGTGTCCTTTAATAATCCCCTATCAATATATACTAGTGTTATGAAAAGCTTGTTATTTTGAAACTGAGTAGCAAACCTCCTTAATACTTTTCATACAATCTGATAATCTGATTTGACAAAGGATATTAGAACAGTAACCCTTAATTCCTTGATGATTTTTTTTTTTTCAAAATTTAACAAAGTTTAAAATACATTTAAAAAAAAAATTAATTTTTTAACTTTCTTTACCTACATGATTTTTTTTTTTAATCTCGTATAAAAAAAATCCAGACACATTTTTTTTCTGCAAACATCATTATTTTTTAAATGGCTGCATGTATCTCACCTAACAATTGTAAGTACCTCTTTGTTTTCCATAATTTTCATATTTTCAAAAGATATTAAAATGAAAAATTTATATTGAATTTCAAGTGCAATTTAAAAATAAATACAAAATGTAGAGATTAACCAAAATCTATTTTCCCTGTCTATCCAAATCTATATAATACTATATAATACTGTTTTTCAAAATAAAAGGATATAGCTAAAATCTCTAACTATATGCATGTATGTAAAACATATTACAATATACACCTGAGCTGGTATTAATACCATCTTTTTAAATAAAAAAAAACAATATAAACTTGTGCATCAGAATACTGTACATTCACAAAAAAGTACACAATTAGTATTTTAATTTAAATAAATAAATCAATGTTCAAACTGTGCCTTACCAGATTTAGAACTTTCAGAAAAATAATGGTAACAATCATTTTACATCCATCGTCAACAGATAATGTGAACAATTCATTATCCTCCCTCACAAATAGACAAAGCTCGACTAATAACCAGCATAATATCTGATTCTCAATAGTTCCATTAAACAATGACTGTATTGGAATTATCCGACGACAACAGAACTGTGAAGGTATTTAGGTAATCATGGCTATTCATAATAGTGACTGTGGATTCTCTATAATTCGTGGCTGTGGGGTATCAATTTTCATTAAATTCGTGGGGATACAGCAACTAAGAATTTAAAATGTTCGACAAGGTTTAAATTCTATATAGGCTTGTATACCATGTATACAAACTTTTGTAAAACCACGAAATCAAATTTCCACGATAATAACATTTTTCCCAAATCCACAACAATTGGTACCGACAAAAATAAATGACTCCACAGTAACCGCTAATAAAATGGCTCTGCTGGGGGCAGCTTGATACAGCCACAGTTGAACCCTTGGGCAACTAGTAGAACAGTTGGAGCAAGTATTCAAGCTTGATTATGAAGTCAGTTCTGAATTTGAATTGTGATTAAATATTTGACACTACAAAGGTTTCTGACACAAAATGAATGTGGTCAAAGATCTGCATCTTCAACAATTGCCACTTTTTGTAAAATCATCATGAAAGGGGAATAACAGTATCATGAGTATTAGGAGTTATCTAACAATTTCAGCTATGTTGACATATTTGTTGATCTTGTCCTGCTGATCATTTTTCATTTTTAAAGTTTCTACATGTATTAATTAAGAAATAATTCTTTCATGCCATGCTTTATGCTCATTTTAACATGGGTAGGCATTATATTTGTCAATATTTTACTCGCTTTATGCTCATTTAACATGGGTAGGCATTATATTTGTCAATATCTTTATACCGAGCGAGGTGTTAAATATTGACAAATATAATGCCTACCCATGTTAAAATTAGCATAAAGCATGGCATGATAGAATTATTTCGATTCTGATAGGAATATTTAGAACTTTTGTACTTCGAAGCGGACCTATAATACACATTCGAAAGGCAGCCATTTTGATTTGATGAACCAAAAACGTTATAGAAAATCAACAGTTGAACGATAAAAAAAATAACATATATACGTAAACTTACTTTTAGAATCATTTTATTTAATTTCCTAGCGAGCAACACCAACAAAACTGTCCATTTCGACCTCCGGCGTTGATCAAAATACAACTGACGTTGCAATTTCAATTGTGACGTCAATCACATGCAGCCCATGTTTTATTGTAATTATAACATGGCTTTGTTTCCAAAGCGAAAGAAGGACGTCATATTAGAATCTATTATAGTTTTCAAGATAATAGGCAAAAAACGCCCCAAAAAAAAGCTTATTTGTAGATCTTGTCTTGCTGATCATTTTTGCTTTTTTAAAGTTTCTATCTATCTATTATAGTTTTCAAGATAATAGGCAAAAATGAAAAATTGGAAAAATCATCACTAAAGGGCAATAACTTCAACAAGGAGTGGACTAACGACTTCGGTCTTTTCTGACTTATTGTCTTGCTGATCATTTTTGTTACTGAAAATTTCTATTTATCTATTATAGTTTTCAGGATAATAAGCAAAAACGCCAAAAATTGGGAAAAATCGTCATTAAAGGGCAATAACTTCAATAAGGTGTCAACTAACAGCTGACTTATTTGTAGATCTTGTCTTGCTGATCATTTTTGTTATTTAAAGTTTCTTTCCATCTATCATAATTTTTGAGATAAAGGGCACAAATGCAAAAAATTGGTAAAATTTGTCGTTTAAGGGCAATAACTCCTAAAGTCGTCTTACAGTTTTGGAAGATGATTGTGGGTAAGTTTGGTTCTAATTGGCCAAGTAGTTTCAGAGAAGAAGATTTTTGTAAAAGTTTACGGACGCCAACGGATGACAGATGCCAAGTCAATTGAAGTGATGAGAAAAGCTCACTTGGCCCTATGGGCCAGCTAGGTGAGCTAAAAATTGAAATTGAACTTTTACCTTTATGGTCCAATAATGAGATAGTTCAACTTTTGATGAAATCAAACAGGTTTAATTTTGGACCCTTTAGACCTCAATGTGGACCAATTTAAAAACGGGGCCCAAAATCAAAAATCTAAATACACGGTTAGATTCAGTATATTAAAAGAACCCCAAGAAATCAAGACTTTGAATTTAACCCGTTAAAATTGGTCAAGAAATAAGCAATTTATACAAAGTTATTAAGTATTGCAAAAGTTTTGTTTTTGGCCCCTTTTTTCTAAACGGTTAGGGACATTTCTAAACGGTTAGGGACATCAAACACCAAAATCAATCCCAACCTTCCTTTTTTGGTATTGAACCTTGTGGTACAATTTCATAGAGATCCACACACTTATACATAAATTATTGTCCTGAAACAAGAAAAATGCTTGTTTTTGGCCCCTAATTCCTAAACAGTTCAAAAATAACCCTAAAAATCAACCCCAACCTTCCTTTTGTGGAATGGAACCTCTGTGGTACAATTTCATAGAGATTCATACAATTTTTTGTTTTGTTATTACAGAGCAAAAATTTTACAATAATATCAGTTTACAGGTGAAATTAGCTTATCCTGTTGGTAAAGATTTCATAAAATTAGAGAGGCCAGTTTATCGTAATTACGTCCGCCATTTTGTTTTCCGGTCGCGATATTTTTCAAAATATACAGATTTGAAACGGGTTGTTTTGTCGGATTTTTGCCATAATGAAGAATAAAAAGTTAACCTAAATATTATAAAAATATAAAGTTTATTAAAAAGAATAACTTTATATGATAATTTAAAATGAAATCCAACGTAATATTTGATCAATCGCGGCGTATATCCAATGACAACGTTGACGGCGGCACGGTTTTTTCCAGAGGATTACCCACTTCAAACAGAAATAGAAATATGTTCCTGACGTCAGAAATTTATAAAATTACTATCCAATGAAAAAGGAGATTCCCATTTCTTTCACATGCGCAGTGAAGATTTATTTCCGGTTACTGCGTCCTTGACTTTCACGTTTGAAAACTTCAAAGATTGTAAACAACCAGATAAGTAATTTGAACCGAAATTTCACGTCCTTTATCGTTTACCTTGACATTTTTTCTTTCTAAACACCCCAATTTGGTAGCAATTAATAATCAGGAACATATTTCTTTTTTAAGATTAAACGATTAAACCAAAACGCAAGTGGAAATGAACGCCGACCAGAAAGCTGCCTCGAGTGACTGTAACGTCAGTACACAGAACGGTAAGTTTAGCAAATCATATATATTTTTTGGTTAAATATTTGAACTAACTTTGGTTAAAATTATTTGTCATCTTTCTTTTGCTTTAAAGCGAACAAAAGTCATTGGACATTACTATTGTCCAGTAAGGCAGTATAATTTGAACAGTTGAAAAAGTGTCCTTTTTAAACAATCATAATGATATTTTAGAAGAAAATGACCATACAAGATTTGATATTCTTATTACCTGGAAGCCTTATCTGGAGTTCTTTCAATTTAGTTAGTTTATATGAAACATTTGCGTTGTTTATTTAATAATATGTTTCTTCAGGCTTCACAGTAAGTGACATGAAACGAGTTTTGTTTCTTTATTAAAAATGATAACTTGTATAGAATTTTTAATGACATTAATATTAAAGGAGCGTAATCGTGAAAAATAAGGCTATTGCATGTCGCTAGTTTGAATTGTTTTACACTGGTCATTCTGGTTTTATAAATATTGTGACTTGGATGGAGAGTTGTTTCATTGGCATGTATACCACATCTTCCTATATCTATTCTTTGTTCTGTTTCAGGGAATAAAATTTTATTCACGAACCCAAATCTGTTTGCTATTTATGGTCAGATCATAAGTTTTCATCGTCATACAAATTGTACAGTGCATTCTTTTTCAATGGAAATGTGACGTCACAATGCATTCGAATCATAATAGCACGAAAACTCATGAGACAAGGATAAACATTTGCGACATTTCAACATACAATTCTGGACACTTGAACTATGACATTAATTTAAAGAACAGTCACGTTTTGTATCATCAATCTTAGGTTTATTTGCTACAGTTAGCATCAACAGTTTTTATTTTTATTGTCATTTGTCAAATCTCATTTTGTACATGTAGCTTCCGTAAGTGTCAACTGGAGTTGAATATTTATTGTTAACGTTATTTGAACAAATATATTTCACCGTCATTAGTCATGTGAGGTATCCCGTTACTACCCTCTTTTAAAATGTCTGACTTTTCTCTTTGATGTAATTTCACGGAATGTTTGGAATATTCAATAAAGGCAGACATACAATGTATAGATATCAGATTTATTCATTTATATCATGAAGTCACAATTGATTATTTTTCTGTGTTTCAGGACTGGGAATGTTTCAAGAATATTTGTTGGAGTCCAACATATCTGGTGAACTATTGCAGGGTTTACTCACTGATGAGACATATGCCGGTTAGTAAAATACTTAATTATGTACTGATTAAAAATAATAAATCATGCAAATTGAAAAAAAAATGTTTTAACATTTAAACTTATCAGTTGAATAAGAATTTGTTTATTACTAACACTTAAAAGTACTTGTAAAGTGAAAATGAATTGAAATTAATTCAAGTAAAAATAACATCCATATTACTGACAAATGATATGTTATTAGAGCTATTTCTTTGTGGTTCCTTTTGTTTTCTTTTTCAGTACAAAACATTCTTCCATATGCTGGTTATAGGATTTTAGATGTGCCAAAGATGATTTTATTGCTGGACGATATGTGCTGGTCACAGATAAATCAATGCCTTTATCTTGTAATAATATGGTAAATATATGACATTCCCTTTTTTTAATGAAATGCTAGTAATTTCACAAAAAAGGGAGAGTCAGATTTTGTTATGTACATTATTTATAATTTTTGGGATATTTTTTTAATTTTAGATGATTGGGCCATTACCAAATTTCAAGAACCTGTTTGGAGGCAATATTTTTTTTGGGATATGGTTCTGAAGACAATTGAAGAATCACAGTCATTAACATTTAAAGAAAATTTGCCTATAGTTTTAAGTAATTTAGGGTTTAACAATGTAAACGTTTCTCCTTTTGTAAGGAAAATAAGAAACAGGGTTATGGTTATTGTTAAAAAAGATAATAAGTTACTCGGTAAAGATTTCGCACTAAATCTGAATAGTGAGCTTGATAATTTAGGTCCATTTTGTAATGAGGTAGGAATAACGCTGAAATGGTTAGAAAATCCCTGTGAAATTCCAATTAAAACTGAAATTAAGAAAGGGCTTATTTTAGAGTTTAGAAAGGCAAAGATCAGATTTGGATTCTCTGTAAAACAATGTTCACAATGGGTATTTTATTTGTGTAGTTTAGATGTGGCCCCAAATATGGGTGCATTACAAAATCAATGGGAGTCTATGTATAAGAGACAACTTTCACAACATAAATTGGGTAATGAAAGGAAATCGCAATATCTGAACACCCTGTATTTGGTACCTGAAAGAAAATCTGTTATAAATAATACAAACCAAACAATTTTAATCAAAAATGTTTGTTATGAAAATAAAATGACAATGAAAATGAGAATAAAGAACAAAAATAGTCACAGACCTGAGAATAAAACTTGGTAAATCAAGATCAGAGAGATATCAATGTAATCTAAATATTTACAAACTTAAACAGGAGAATTTAAGATTAAAGAAAAAACATCATGTATGTGAAAATAAGTTATCTGAGTTGTCTGTACGTAACGTTAACAAACGATAAAGCGTAAACAAAAGAAAATTGTTGACCTTCAAAAGGAAAATATTAAAATGAAAAAGAAATCTTGTTTACAAAATTGAGAGCTAATGAAATCAGGAAAAAATACAAAGTTCAATCTGCTTTAATGAGATACTACAAATCTTTGAAAGATAAAAAAGTACAAAATACAATTAATTTGAATGAGACTATTGATTTAAAGCAAACAATTAAGAATAGTAAGGAAAGGATTGAATTTTTAGAAAATGAGAATATGAATTTACAGGAGGAAATAACGGAATTTAAAATGTCTTTTGAGTTGAACCAAATTGTTCAGACTTTCCATAATGGAAAATATAATGATACAGTTAGAGAGGTTTATGCTGCATTATTAAGTTTAAATGTTGGTGTTAACAATGTAGAAAAGGTGGTTAGAACGGTCTTGGAAAAGTTAGGGGTTGAAAGTAGAAAGGTTGCAAACGCACCTTTTCTGAAATAATGCTTGTAGAGGCTAAAGCTCTTGCTCAGATGCAAGCAGCTGAGGCAATGCTAACCAGTGAATGTAATACTTTGCATACTGATGGTACCAAAAGAGGGGGTCATGAATTTGGTGGTGTCCAGGTTGGAACCTCTTTTGGTCAGTTCAGTTTAGGAATAAATGAAATGGTTCGTGGAGATGCAGAAAGTTTTCAGTTATTAATAGATTCTGTATTAACAGACATGTCGAAAATTCTTGTAAAAAATTCAGATGCTAATTTATGTAAAGAAAGTAGGTCCAAACTTATTTTATCAATTAAAAACATGATGACTGATCGCCATATTGTTAACCAGTCATTAAAATCATTATTAGAAAAAATGAAAATAGAGTGTTTACCAACTGATGATGATACTGATATGGATTTAATTAAAAAGATGTCAGCTATAAATGGATTCAAATGTAATCTACATGTACTTGTTAATTTTGCTACTCAGGCTGAGTCTGGTTTGAAATTATGGGAACAAAATATTTTAGAATCTGTTGATTGTAGTAGTTTTTTCAGTCCTAGTTGTTGTGATTTTATCAGAGCTTCTACAAAGCTGTGTGTGCCTGGTGCAGATGAAAAATCTGGTTATGGTTTACTTTTTAAAACATTTTAAACCAGTTGGAACCTCCTGTTGATTTGCAACTTACCACTTTTCATGGGCATAGAATAAATTTACTGTTTTCAATGGGTGCAAGTGTTTTCACCATAGAAATCATATAAAATTATTTATTGAGAATTATTTTAATAAAGAGGACCGAAATAGATTACTTTGTGCTGTTTATAACTATGTAAACAATCCTGTATATTTAGCAGGTTGTAGAGCTTTAGGTATTGTAGATAAGCTTCTTACTGGTCCTTTATGGAGAATTATTGAAAATGTTGATCATATTTTAGATTTAAATGACATTTGGTTGGTTTTCAAAAATTGTATTGAACTCCTTTCAAAGGATGCTTCAGAACTTATTGAAGGAAAGTTTTTATCCAGAATTTACAAAAAGATGAAGTTTTAATAGTTTATTTATTAATAATGATCTTGATGAAGAATTAAACCTCTTAACCATTGAGGCTCTTCAAATTATATAATAATTTTTGATTATAATAGAAAGACAGCTTTCTGACTGTTTACCTGGTGGTATTTTTAATGAAAACACTGAAGGTGTAAATAAAGATTTGCGTGTTGAATCAACAACGGTTGCAACAACAAATATTGTTTCTGAGAGAGATTTTGCTAATCTAGATCGCTTGAGACGTGAAAACCTAATGCTAACACCATCGCATTAGAGGGCATAATTTTATTTTCAAACAATAAAACATTAAGATGGTTAGACGACATGAATGTAGAAAAAAGCGGAGGTATTTAAAATAGCAAGGAGAAAACTCCAGAAATTATAAAGCAGTTTAGGAAAAGAAAAGAGGAAATTAAAAATCATATGCTTTTATTAAAGCAAAGGAAAGAGGAAAAGAGAGAAAAGCTTTAAAAAAGCAGGAGGAAGTTAAAGCCTTGACAATTGAAATTCAAAAATATGGAGGGTTGTGGTTAAATTTGAAAGATTTAAATCTAAACTTGAAAAAAAGTGAAGATAAATCAGAAGCTGTTAAAACACAAATTAAATTTCACAAAAAGGTTTTAAAAACAAACACTGAAGATAAAACATTGCTTCAGTTTTCTGCAAATAGTATACAGTTTAATTTTGAAGAACTATTATCGCATTTAAAGGTTTTAATCAATTTTTCAAGTCATTCAAAAGACATGGGGAATGAAGAAGATTTTTCAAATGAGAATGAAAATTTTATTATAAAATCTGCAAGTGATAGATTAATTTTCATGGAAAAACAAAGGAGATAATTTTACAAAAATCTGTCTTATAAAAATAAGAAAAGGAAAGATGTTGTAATTGTATCTCAAGAACCTGTTACAAAAAAGGCACGAGGAAAGAGTTCAGTTATAAATTCTGTTATATCATGTAATAATACTAATATTGATAATGATATTGATTCCAGCAGTGACTATGTTTTACCAAATTTAAATTTTCAGTGTGGACAATATGTTGCAGTGGCTTATGCAGATACATGGTATCCTGGACAAATTTTATGTATTAATGATAATTTTTTAGATATTAAATTTTTACATCATTCTAAAAACAAAAAAAATCTTTTCAAATGGCCTGAAATAGATGATAGACAAAAGGTTGAAAACATTTTTGTTTTTTTCTTAGATGTTAATGTATTACCAAAAGATGTTAGTGGAAGGTCTTGGTATGTTACCAATTTTGAAGAAGTTTCAGAGGAGTACAAAAAATATGCAGAAACATACTTCAGTTGAAATCCAACTATTAATACTTCATTGTTTTATTTTTGTAGGTCATTCAATTCTGTATTTAAATGTTGTATTGACTTTATATTGGAACCAGCTTAGTTTAGAATATAATTTTCTAATATTTAAGCATATTAATTTGGCATGTAAAAAATTATGGTGATGGAAATCAGTGATTCATCTCAGAACTGACCACAACCTGGACAACACTTTGTAGTTAAATGTATCGACTATATTCTTATTCATTAAATGATTGGGGAAAAAATTATGTTTTAGGCACCTAAACATTTTTTGTTTGTTTCAGGCACCAAAATTTTTAAATAATGTTTCAGGAACTAAATAATTGAACTTTCTTGAGGTTCAAGGGTCGGTCAGTTGAGGAATGATTCACTCCATTGTTGCTTATGTTTATAAGAGGTGATGGAAAAGACTAAGTGCATGTTTATAAAGTTTGTTAATTAAGTTTGTTTATTAAGTTAACATTTATGTATGTCTTGGATGCAGAGTTATCTAACTGTCAATCAAACTGCATCTTCTGAATTTCTTGATAATAAAATCTAAATCAAGTATTATGAATTTGTTTTGATTAAAGCCATCCTCTTTTTGAGAATTGAATATAAACAGATGAATATTCCTGAAAAATGATTTATTAGTGTATGCATGGACATAGCTCTTGAAAATCTCAGACTGTTTTGGTTCAGCATACAGGATATTAAATGGAAAGATCCACATAAAGAATTGAAAATTGGTATTTGCTGTATCTTTGGTTACATTTAGTTTAAATATTAAGTGCAGGATACTGGTTATTCAAACAGCAGGTCAAAGGTACGATTTAAAAAATTGGTATTTGCTTTATCTTTACTAAGATTTAGCTTGAATGTAGCATTTAGTATGCCTTTTAGCAAGGCAATTCAGAATATCTATTAAGATAGGACTGTTACCTTGTAAATCGGCATCAACAAATTTTGAAGATTACTCACAGTTTTTGTGCAACATATATTTTATAAGCTTTACAATTTCATAAAAATCAGTAAAGCTCCTTATTGATGCCAGTAATGAAATATGTATTACCAGCAATGCCAAGATGGATTAAAGACCATTAATTTGGTACCACAATTTTCAAAATCGGTCAAGAAATGAGCGAGTTATGAAGGAAAACATGTTTTTTCCGGGGAAAAATTGACAAAATGTCGGCCATCTTTATTCAATATGGCCGCCATTTTCCCTGTCAAACATCTATATTTATCATCATTATGGCTCTTGACTTTTCACAATGCTGAGTTTCAAATTTGATCCCAATACATTGCACAGTTTTAGAGATATGATCATTTTGGTCTGTTTTCTATTCAAAAAGGCTGCTTTATGTCTTAGTTTATCGGTGCCATTTACATTTTTCATCAAAAATTATAGCGACTACATGTTAAGAGACCATGAACTCTTTGTTTTTTCCATTTTATTACACAAAGATTTCATAATTCAACAAAACAGGCAAGGTTTTACAGTTAGTATAGTGTAAACCTATACATTAATTTGTAATTTCACAGAAAAATATGTCTCAAATTGGCTGTTCGGGCATATTGTGCAATGTCTGAAGGAGGAATCTAGGCTGTTTGATGCTGAAAAAATCTGCTAAAACATATGTAAATGAGTATAAATGAATTTCTGTTAAGATTGGAGTGCATTCTGAAAGAAAATGGCGTATAAAGGCAAAGAACTAACTACTTGCCACAAAATATACCTATTAAAATTGAAATCTACTCGATTTTATTGGCGGCCATCTTGGAGAAAAAGGGGCTGAAAACCAACTTTGAATCGACCATAACTTTGTAACCGTACTTTGATTTTTAAAACAAGGGCTCAAAATGCTCGTCTTGACAAGATCTTTACAAATAGGTCAATTATACACCATAATTTCTTGTTATTATATAGGCCTGGCCTCTCTAATAAAATAACCAGCATATTTATGGCTTTAAGTTTAGGGCTGTTCCATAAAAACATACATGGGACCCAGGGAAGGCACTTCCAAATCTCAACTATGGGTGGGTGTCATCTATTTTTTGGCATAGTGGAAATGTAAGTGAAATTTTAATTTGCCACTATAGGTGGTTACCCCATTTTTAAAGTGCCTTCCCTGGGTACCATGTATGTTTTATTGAACAACCCTTACTTTTGATGTAGGCTTTGGGTATGCTTTGCTACATGAGAAGCCAATTTCACCACACATTATACCTGTAAAATGAAGAGTTTAAAAAAAACTAACAATTATAGCTAAAAACCGACATCTAGTTTGGAGGAAATGTTTTATTTTTACACCCTTGGAAGGACATAATCATTGGACTAAATGGATTATTTATTTCTCAGTATCTATTCTACATCCCTATTCTGACCAGAAGTGGCTGGGTACTTGTACATCCAGCACAGCCAAACAGACATCCCACTTCGACAATGGTTTTACTGAAGTCGGAAGAAGACAAAGTTACCATATTTCTATTTCCCAGTCACCCTTGGAGGGTATGATAATATGAATAAAAGTATTTTAAAAGATATATGTCTTTTCAGAGACAACAACCAAACAACACAAGTTATGTAAAAAATCTAAAGGTTATCAACCAGTCAACATATAGATTTGTGAAATAAATTGTCGGAGAAGTAAAATCATTTTGACCATTTACCATATTACAACATTTCTAAATAGCTGTGGTTATTTTCATAGTACATTATCTATTAAGGAGATTAATTTCCTGATAAAACCATTTGGTTTGTTTTAAACAGAATCTTGGTGACATAGTCTGCATGACACCTATTGGTCTGGTGACTTGAACAGAACATATTGATTCTGTAAAAAACCCATAATTGGACTTTGATTTTATGACCTTATTTTTTCTCTCTAATAATTTTAAATCTGCCCATTAATTTTCTATACATTACACACAAGTCCATTAATTTGATATCAGGGTGACAATTTAATCATCATTACTGTCCCCAGTAATGACAATACCATTAAGTAATAGATTTTTAATGCAGGACAAATATACTGAGTAACAAAAGTTTAGCAACGATATTTTTAAATTCACATTTCAAAAATTTTAATATAAATTCTAAACATAACATTATATTATTTGTGAATAAATTATTGTAAAACATAATATAAACCATAAGCTGTAATCTTAACTTGACACAAACTGTTTTTTAAAATTTATTCCTGAAACTTTAGGAATTTTAAATTCATAGTTTTTCAATTAAATCAAGAATTGTACAAATGAAATGAGAGAGCTAATGATGCAATTTTCCATATAATTAATGTTTCCAAGGGGCATAACTCTTTTAA
Source organism: Mytilus coruscus (assembly GCA_017311375.1). NCBI lineage: Eukaryota > Metazoa > Mollusca > Bivalvia > Mytilida > Mytilidae > Mytilus > Mytilus coruscus. Next base: position 76,992,865 of record CM029595.1, on the reverse strand, counting down.
TAAAATCCGCAGAGGTTGAACCCTGAACAGTTGGGCCAAGTTTGGACACAATATTCAAGCTTGATACTGTCTGAATTTGGATTGTGATAAAATTTTTGACATAATATAGGTTTCTGACACAAAATAAATGTGGTCATCAAAGATCTTAAAAATTTGAAATGGGACATTTAATTTACCTAATATGGTCTGATATCCAAATCTAACAAAATGGTTAGATTCAGCATATCAAAAAACACCAAAAATTTAATTTTAGTTGAAATCAAACAAAGTTTAATTTTGGACCCTTCAAACCTAATACTGTACGTAAATTCAGAAATTATTGCGAGGTTTTATTAATGCGAATAATGCGACTCGGTGAGTATCGCAATAATAAGAACTCGCATTTTGATAACTAAACCATAGATCTGTTTGTAGATTTTCTAAAATCGCAATAATTAAACTCGCATTCTTGTCCATTTTTAAAAATCGCAATAACAAATGCACGCAATAATTTCTGAATTTACAGTAATATAACCTAATTTGAAAACAGGGCCCAAAATAAAAAATCTAAATGCACAATAAGATTCAGCATATCATAGAGCCGCAATAATTCAGTTTTTGATGAAATCAAATAAAGTTTAATTTTGGACCCTTTGGACCTCAATGTAGACCAATTTAAAAATGGGGCCCAATATCCAAAATAGTAATACAAGGTTAGAACCCCCAAAAATTAAAAGACTTTTAAAAAATCCCAAACTCAATCCCAGCCTTCCCTTTGTGGTAGGGAACCTTGTAGTACAATTTCAGAGAGATCCATACACTTAAACACAAGTTATTGTCTGGAAACTAGAAAAATGCTTGTTTTGGCCCTTTTGCCCTTAATTCCTGAACGTTTGGGGCAATTACCCCAAACTCAATCCCAGCCTTCCCTTTGTGATGTGGAACTTTGTGGTACAATTTCAGAGAGATCCATACACCTTCACACAAGTTATTGTCTGAAACTACAACTAGAGGCTCCCAAGAGCCTGTGTCGCTCACCTGATTCTACTTTGGTTTTGGAAATCATGTAAAATAGACAAAATCATAACAGATATCCTAATAATGATTGAGGCCAAATTTGATTTAATATTGGTCCGTAATTTAATCAAAAGCAGAAGACTTTTGTAAAGTTTACAGAAATTACCAATAAATTCATTGAAATTGTAGAAAATGACTTTATAAGGACAATGACAAATCAGCTACAAAGTAACAACACTTGGTCAGCACCTCAAAAGAAACATTCATACCATGTTTGGTTTCAATCCATTAAGCTGTTTTCTAGAAGAAGACATTTGTATATATTTCCCATAGGGTCCTTTGTTAAACTAAGTCCCCCGTTGGCAGCCATCTTGGTTGATGGATTTGCTACAAAGTAACAACACTTGGTCAGCACCTCATAAGGAACATTCATGCCATGTTTTATTTCATTCCATTTAGTGGTTCTCTAAAAGAAGACATTTATATGTATTTTCCATAGGGTCCTATGTTAAACTAAGTCCCTCTCTGGTGGCCATCTTGGATGATGGATCGGCTTCAAAGTAACAACACTTGGTCAGCACCTCATAAGGAACATTCATGCCATGTTTTATTTCATTCCATTTAGTGGTTCTCTAAAAGAAGACATTTGTATTTATTTCCCATAGGGTCTATGTTAACTACAAAGTTACAACGCTTTATTTCCCATAGGGTCCTATGTTAAACTAAGTCCCTATCTGGCCATCTTGGATGATGGTTCGCTTCAAAGTAACAACACTTGGTCAGCAATTCAAAAGGAACATTCATGCCATGTTTGGTTTCATTCCATAAAGTGGTTCTCTAAAAGAAGACATTTTGTCCATAGGGTCCTATGTTAAATGAAGTCCCCCACTGGCGGCCATCTTGGATGATTGATCGCCTACAAAGTTACACTGCTTGGTCAGCACCTTATAAGGAACATTCATGCCATGTTTTATTTCATTCCATTTAGTGGTTCTCTAAAAGAAGACATTTGTATGTATTTCCATAGGGTCCTATGTTAAACTAAGTCCTCGCTGGTGGCCATTTTGGATGATAGATCGGCTACAAAGTAACAACACTTGGTCAGCACCTCCTAATGAACATTCATGCTATGTTTTGTTTCATTCCATTCAGTGGTTCTCTAAAAGAAGTCATTTGTATGCATTTCCCATAGGGTCCTATGTTAAACTAAGTCCCTCACTGGCGGCCATTTTGGATGATGGAACGGCTACAAAGTAACAACACTTGGTCAGCACCTTGTAAGGAACATTCATGCTACGTTTTGTTACATTCCATTCAGTGGTTCTCTAAAAGAAGTCATTTGTATGCATTTCCCATAGGGTCCTATGTTAAACTAAGTCCCGGCTGGCGGCCATCTTGGAAGATGGATCGGCTACAAAGTAACAACACTTGGTCAGCGCCTCATAAGGAACATTCATGCCATGTTTGGTTTCATTCCATTCAGTGGTTCTCTAGAAGAAGTTCAAAATGTAAAAGTTAACGACGCGCCGGACGCCGGACGCCAAGTGATGAGAAAGCTCACTTGGCCCTCGGGCCAGGTGAGCTAAAATGCTTGTTTTGGACCCTTTTGGCCCCTTATTCCTAAACTGTTGGTACCATAACCCCAAAATCAATCCCAACCTTCCTTTTGTGGTATTGAACCTTCTGGTAAAATTTCATAGAGATCCATTCACTTAAACTAAAGTTATTGTCCAGAAACCAAATGTGTCTTCAGACGCCGACGTTGACATGATCATGATGATAGCATTATACAAACGCAAATTTTTTGCGGTCGTATAAAAAAGAAAAAGACCAACAAACCAACAAACAGACAAACAACAGTACACAAAAGCAACATAGAAAACTAAAGACTGAGCAACATGAACCCCAACAAAAACTGGGGTGATCTCAGGTGCTCCAGAAGGGTAAGCAAATCCTGCTCCACATGCAGCACTCATTGTGTTGCAATCTTTCTAAAAAGTTACAGGAATCTGAGTTGAAAATTGAAGGAGTAGTCGATTACACAACTTAGTTACCAACTTTTCCCTGGTCTGTGACCCAACCTCTATTCACTCTTCAGCATTATATATCACTGTAAGATCAATCAAGTGTGGTGACAAAAGAAAAGAATCACTGCAAGATCAATCAAGGGTGGTGACGAAAGAACAGACCTTAGACTATGGATAATACCAAACAGAAATTGCATTCTACTAAAAAAATCACTGTGAAAAGAAACTGGCCATAATGATATGATGATTGTTTGTCTTTTATCTGATATTTACTTTTTTCTACGATAACAGTTCTAAAAAAAACTTTTTACAATGCAATACAGATACCAATTGTGACCATTCTGAAAAAGAATAAAGTTACTATCAACAGTCAATAAGACAACAATATAATAACAATGGAGGCCAGAAACAATCTTTGAGTTAATAATAATGTTTTATCGAATTAGACACATCAGTATAATCAGAAAGGTTTTACTAATGGTATCCAGTCAGGGAGACCTGTCAAACAGTACTTATTTTCTGAGAATTATTATCGCTCCAACAATATTGATGTTGTCACAGTAAATGCACCATTATATGTGCTTTGATAAATGCCATTAATTTCTGTCTCCAAATTCATAAATTTCCCATCCTTTTGACAAAATTTCTCTTAAGTAAATCTGCATTAAATCATTAATGAAGTAAATCTTCAGGCTAATCATACTATAATGTACTGTGAAAGGTTTTTTGTCATCTCGTTACAATGTACTATTAAGGGGTTAATGCTCTCAATGTAAAATTTTAACAGGGCAATACCAATGCCACTACAACATGTACAAAGTGTCTAATTGATTATTTCAGGGGCAATAACTCCAAAGCAGGTCGACAGATTTTTCTTAAATTTTTACGGTATATGCATCTTGTCATGCTGACCATTTTTACATTATACTTTCAACCTAGCTCGCAATCCTCCAGTTTATGAAACAATGGCAAGGAAATGCTGAAAAAATTAAAAATCAACATTTTAGAGGCAATTAATCCAAAACAGGTGGAAAGATTTTCAAAAAATGTTCAAGGTAGATAGAACTTGTTGTGTTGACCATTTCTACCCAAGTCAGTTTTTCTCTAATTGCTATAGTTTTAGAGACAGTAGCCAAAACTGTTGTTTGACCCTATGTTCTACTTTAGACATGGCAGCTATGTTGGTTGATCAATCTGGACAAAAATCACTAACTTTATAGTTTACATCCTATATGCAAACTTTGGTTTCAATCCATTGAGGAGTTTTAGAGGAGAACTTTAGGAAGATTTTGAAAGAAATGTTTATGGATGAAGGACGCAAAGTGATGGCAAAGCTCACAATCATTGGCCCTTTGGGCCAAGTGAGCTAAAAAACCAAAACTTTTAACTTGATAACGGATAAACGCAAAGACCAGAAAAAATAATACCACCTACTATCGTAGGCAGGACGTATTACTATAAAACAAGAGTGCACACGCTGAAATGTCTTGCCTACTATACTCACAGACCATTGATTTTATGTTGATAGTCCTACATATAAAGTTTTACTACAAGTATGACATTTTTGATCCAAGAAAATGAGATCAAGGTCAGATAAACCAAGCTGTAAATACATGTACACCTTTAATACAATCATTCCATACACAGAATATAGATGACCTATTGCTTACAGTATAAAAGAAACAGACCAAACCATGGAAATTCTATATTGACCAATGAACCATGAAAATGAAGTCAAGGTCAGATGATACCTGCCAAATAGACATGAACACCTTAAAATCATTCCATTTATCAAATATAGTTGACCTATTGCTTATAGTATCTAAGAAACAAAGTTAACCAGGAAAACTGAACATTGACCAATCAACCTTGAAAATGAGGTGAAGGTCAGATGGTACCTGCAAGACAGACATATACACCTTACCAGAGTTTCCACTGGCGGTCGCCATTTTCGCATTTTGCGAAAAAATAAAAATTGTGGCGATTAAAATTCGTTATTGGTGAAAGAATTTGGCGAAAGAAATATAACTGTTCGACTGTGTCCATCTTGTTTACTTTTTTCGTTTTTCAGACTTTTTCCTGATCAGACAATACTGGGAATTCACCTTGAACTCGTTACGACAATAATCATCTGATTGCATTTTATAGCCATCGGCAACACAGGATTATAATTAATAAAGGTGTTGATTGTATTGTTTCGTGAAATGGTGTGGTTAAATGGCTTCACATGTCACTTAAAGGATATTTTACAACTTTGATTGAAATAATTGTTTTGAAGTGGGTACTTTACAATCCTTTTAGCGACCAACATTTTACGTCTCCTCTTTTTCTTTTAACGATGGTCTGGAAAAAAATCTGGTTGATATGACAAAAATGTTCAAAAGTAAAAAAAATCTCTGACTTTAAATTTTATCTTATAACTTTTGAGAGTAATAATTCTTTTGAAATTGGTATTTTACAATCGTTTTAGCAACGCACGTGTTTGAGGCATAATTTTACGTCCAAACTTTTTAAATGATGGTCAGGAAAAGAAATCTATTGTTAAGAAAAATATTCGAAAGTAAGAAAAATCTCTGATTTTATCCTTCAACTAGACAGGAAGTATCGTATAAACTATTATAGATGAATCCCGTGCTCCCTTGCAGAAGTCAACATGATGATTTCATGATCTTATTCTATATTGCAATTTTACAGTATCTTTTAAAAACTAAATGTTTGTTATTACTGAGTGTTTATTTATGACAATGAGATTAAAAAATATATATTTAGAATTATAAAAGACATAGTTAGTTTTCTCGTTTGAATTGTTTCACCTTGTCATTTTGGGCCTTTTATAGCTGACTATGCGGTATGGGTTTTGCTCATTGTTGAAGGCTGTACGGTGACCTATAGTTTGGTAACTTCTATGTCATTTGGTCTCTTGTGAAGAGTTATCCAATTGGCAATCATACAACATCTTCTTATTTTCATATACTAGTAGCAATGTGGCAAACTAATTTTTTTTGTTAGAGAAGGAAATTTTAAACGAAAAATATGTTTTTGTTTGTTGGCGAAAAAAAATTGAAAGTGACGAAAAATATATTGTTTTGGCGAAAGAGGTGGCGAAAAAGAAAATTGACCCAGGGAAACCCTGCACCTTACCATCATTCCATACACCAAATATAGTTGACCTATTGCTTAAAGTTTAAGAAAAATAGACCAAAACACAAAAAACTTAACATTGAGCAATGAACCGTGAAAATGAGGTCATGGTCAAATAAAACCTGCCAGACTGACATGTACATCGTAAAATATTTCCATACACCAAATAAATTGGTTGACCTACTGCATACAGTATTAGAAAAACAGACCAAAACACAAAAACTTAACATTGAGCAATGACCGTGAAACTGAGGTCAAGGTTAAATAAAACCTACCAAACTGACATGTACATTGTAAAATATTTCCATACACCAAATATAGATGACCTATTGCATACAGTATTAGAAAAACAGACCAAAACACAAAAACTAAACTATTACCACTGAACCATGAAAATGAGTTGAAGGTCAGATGACACCTGCCAGTTGGACATGTACACCTTACAATCATTACATACACCAAATATAGTAGACCTATTGCTTATAGTATCTGAGATATGGACTTGACCACAAATTAACCGTGTTCACTGATCCATGAAATGAGGTCGAGGTCAAGTGAAAACTGTCTCACAGGCATGAGGACCTTGCAAGGTACACACATACCAAATATAGTTATCCTATTACTCATAATAAGAGAAATTAACATTACAAAAATCTTAACAGTGCCCGGAGAAAAATTAGGAAAAACATTAGTCAAAAAATCTTAACTTTTTTCAAGTAGTCAATGAACCATGAAAATGAGGTCAAGGACAATGGACATATGACAGATGGAAACTTCATATCATAAGGCACCTATATACAAAGTATGAAGCATCCAGGTCTTCTACTTTCTGAAATATTAAGCTTTTAAGAAGTTAGTTAACGCCACCGCCGCCGGATCACTATCCCTATGTCGAGCTTTCTGCAAAAGTTGCAGGCTCGACAAAAATTGTTTAACTAACTTATTATCTTATCTTTTTATATTCCATACATGTAAAAGAATTTCCTATCTAACTTCTGCTCAAAAGTTGATATAAAATAAAAATGTATAACCTCAGTCCTGTAATAAATGTGTTAAATAAAAACTTGATAAAATGTGTCCTTCAAATACTATAACAATTGTCTGATTATCAGAATACTAAGAAAGAATACTTAAAACAAGGAAATTAGTTCCTGGTTGGCAATCAAATCAGAAAAATCTGGAGGAAATCAAATTTGTCTGATAAATACACTAATCAAAATGAGACATTTTATAATGATGACAGTAATCCAAGCTTGTTACTGTCTGATTAGAGGCAAAATAGGCAAATACAGTGAAAACCGTCTTTATGCACAAACTCCTGCAGGACTTTGGATTTTGTTCAGATTAGACAAGCTTTCAAGTTTACACAGGTTAAGCTTCTATAAAATTTCACTGTTCTTGTTCTCCAAGGAGATTTCATTTTAGACAGGTTTCTGGTTACTAGGGTTTTAGTTGAGACAGGCTTCACTGTACTGCAAATTGCAATGCATAGAAGCTATCTAAGGAAACAATTAGATCTTAATATATATGCACTGTACAGTACTTTAACGAAAACTCTGACCTGTTTGACCCTTAATTGCTCAGAAACTAGCTAAGACCTTTTCTTATTTTAATGAACTTATCTAATCTACAACATATCACAAAACCACAAAAATTTCATTTTAAAAATTTTGTGTGTATGGACTCCCTTAAGTTTTTTTTATCTCAGCTTTTCAAGAAAATATATATAGAAATCTTAACTTAAAAGTATAATTAATGAAAATTAGCTATGGGACGGGAGTTAGAGCTTGAAATTTTTCTTTATATAAAACAGTTTACACCTGAGACCATTCACAGCAAGTTTGGTTAACCAATTCTCTTATAAATGATCAAATTCAATTTATCAAGAGCTATTCAAGTTTTTTTTCCGGTGAAATACAAATTGCTCAAATGGAAATCTTCAGTTAAGTCACCTGAATAAAGTTGCATCACTTGAGCTATATTCATTTCAGCTACAAACACATTTTTTAATAGTTCTTTTTATAGAATTCAATTTAAGTGACAAGTTACAAAAAAATAAATTAGGTTAACACAAGTATAGTTTTTGGTGTAACTCTGTAAGTAATATTTTCCATCATTAACATGGTTACTAGATTTTACGAAAAATTCTCCAAAATTTCCATCAATATTCATAAAAGAATTATTTCATGTCATGCATTTGAATAATGAAACAATAAAAGTCTAGAGATTCTCCATAAATTTAAAGAAATGGCACCTTATTCAAGTAATGAAATAAAATACAACTGTAATGTCTGCAGTCTTTAGGGAATATTCTGATAAACCACTAAAATCATTTAGCATTAGCTCCTAATAGAAGAAAACCATTCTGTAACACATCGGTGTCATACTGTGTTATAGTTCTCTGTAAATCAATTTTAATATGCATTGAAAATTTGTAAATTTCATTTTGCCTCTATTTCATAGTCATGCAAGTTTCATTTATTTTTATTTTGTCTTTTACAAAGGTGATCCAATGAATATGATCCAGGAACACAGTTATCGCTTTGATTTTCGTTGTCCACAAATATAGTCCCTAGTGTGGACAGTGTGTTACTTGCCAATTTTTTTTATACTCCTTCCGAATTTATTTCTGCATGTTTTATGCCTCAAAAAGCAAGTAGGGGGATGAAATTACACTGTAAAAAAATTTGGATCATGAATTTTAAAGTAAAGTAGTGATTTGGTCTACCTGAAAAAGGTTAAAAATTAGCATTTCGGAAGCTTGTCAAAAGATTTCAAGACCCCCTTAACATAAAATTGTTCATATTTTGAGTTAGAGCTGATGAAGTTTTCTATAATTTTGATATAATTTGTCCCAAAAGTAGTACAACACACTGTAAAAATATTATTGAGAAAGCGCAGGTGGGATTTTTTTAATTTTCATTTATTGTCTAAAAGAAATGCACTATGAATAACTATGTTCTCGGACCTAAGGGATGAAATCAGTAAAATTTAAAATCTGTACTTTGGCAACTTCCCTGAATGATTTAATGGTGTCAATTTGTCAAATAGCATGACACTAAAGGATTTAAACTTTTATTTGAAAGAAATTCTGCAAAAATGACCCATTTTGGCATTATATGGTCAAAATAAGCATTTCAAGGCTTTTTCAAAATTTATGCATTTATATAAGTGGCATTCTGACTTTCAATCTGACAGGTTTTCATGCGTCAATATTTGTATTTCTAGACTTTAATCCAGTTGTATTACTCATTTATGAACTCTGAATCTACAGAAAAGTAGATTATCTCAGACGAAATGTGCAAAATGTGTTGTATAAATGACCCTTGTCTAACAGCCTGTTTGGATCAAGTTAAATGTGAGGAGCTTGGTACATAAAAGTTGAAGTCCATAATAAAGATTTCACTAAGTCTGTATAAAAAGCACTTTACAATGTCTTTTGTACCTGTAAGTGTTTCATTTCACATAATATCTTTTTCTTCTGTAGGATAGCAAGTGGTTCAAATATATGCCTGTTGAGACATAAATTGCATGCAAGTTTTTCACTAAAAAGTGAAAAATCTTTGTATCAGATCATACTGTCTGCAAAAAAAGTTGAATGCAAGAGTCCTTTTGTGCTCAGATTTCTTGTATCATATAACCTGAGTATAGAAATGATAAAAAAGAAACAAATTTTTATTTCCTATAGCTGCAGTATGCATTTTTAAATGTAAATATGTGCTACGGCCTAAATTGACCCTAAATTATTTTCAGTCTTACTTGGCCATTATGCATGTGAATGTGGTGACAGGTATTTTAAGGAATATTTTAATACATTGAGATCTACATGCATAGCAATATAACTATCTTACTCATGATGCTGTTGAAATATTCACCTCACTCATTATGTTGATCCTTAGTATGGATAAATAGTATGGATAAATAAGTTCCAAGTGGACACCAAGCAGCCAATAAACAATAATTACCATATATTGATATAATGAAAACAACCATATCTCAAAATATTTAATATTTTTCAGGTTTTGGATACATACACATATTTAAATTATATTCAACATATGTCATTTACCTAACTAACATAATTCCTCTTGTTAAACTGCATCTTCTTTGCTTCTTTAATATATACACATTTATGAATTTTAAGGACAAAGCTTATTTGTGAAAATAATCAAAATTAACTAAACCACAGAGACAAGAAAGTAACTGGGAATGGTTCAGGCACCAATCCATCAAATTATATGAATTAGAGCATGTTTCTTCTCCTTTTCTATGAAGTAACCAAGTTTTAACATGTACATAAATTATAAATCGCACAATTTAAAAAAAATGATACCGCTCGCTTCACTTGTAGAGCACTCGCCTCATAAAACTCATTTTCAAGAAAAATACAATCTTCGTTACCCCATATTTTTGGAGCTTTTGTCTGAAGAACTACAAATCAAATTGGTGTAGCCTAAAAGGTAATTTTTTGCAATATTTTAATTTTTGAAGCCAGAAATGTTGATAGTTGAAATTTTTCAATTTTAACATCAAAATTTAACATGCAAAGTTGAATATAGAATTTATCATATTGTCTATAATATATATCCTATTGCCATGAAACTTTGTCTGCAGTCTTATAATTTATTAAGCTTGGGTCATACCAAGTTTTATTAAGATTGGCAAAGTCTTTCTATCCTATAGTTATAACTTTTATTATTAAGGAAATAAAACCTTTCCAAGAATCAGTTGGTGTTTACCTGTCCATTTATTAAATAAAATTTTGCAATCCCAATGTGAACTTTCCTATTAAATAAATACAATAGCTATTGTTCTCTGTCATGTTGGTAGAGTTCATTTAATGAAAACTTTAAATTTTCCCTTGAAAACCCAATCATTTATTGATTTATTTGGCTGTTAAAAAAATAAACTATTGATGAAAATACATGTAAGAATACTGAATTATGAAACACTGCATGTGATGTTGGATTAATTCAATATCAACAAATTTATTTCTACTGTGATAGTAAATTGTCTTTTAGTGGGTTACTAAATTGTACGAGGGAAATGTTGACTGCATTGCTACATGTATACCAGTCTATTACTATAAAACCAAAATAATTTAATATAAATTCATTTGCAATTTGCAAAATTTATTGATAAATGAAATGTTTGATAAAAAATTTCTGTAAACAGAAATTCATCACAATAAACTTTTTAAGCCAAAGGCCCAACCCTCAATTTTTTGGAAATCTTTTAGAGGCTCGCGCATGAAAAATGTTTTAATTTCAAACTTTCTATTCTTTGTACATTGCATCCTTGACTAAATGCCCTAACTTAGTTGTTTTTATTCTTGTACATTTCATAAAATAAGTGTTATATTCCAATCAATAATCCTATGGTTGGCAATATCATCCTAATTGGCATGATTGGGGACGGAAATCATTCAAGTTACAAAATTACATTTTCAATGCTTCAAAGTAATTAGTTTAAATGACATTTTTTCACGAAACTAATCAAAACAATCACCAGTGACAATCTTTGAAGACAAATTTGAATAAAAGAATCCTCCAAGCTTTTCAAATTCTAAAATTATCTGCCATGTTTTATTTCATTCCATTTAGTGGTTCCCTAAAAGAAGACATTTGGTGTATTTATTTCCCATAGGGTCCTATGTTAAACTAAGTCGCTATCTGGCTGCCATCTTGGATGATGGTTCGGCTTCAAAGTAACAACACTTGGTCAGCAATTCAAAAGGAACATTCATGACATGTTTGGTTTCATTCCATTAAGTGGTTCTCTAAAAGAAGACATTTGTATGTATTGTCCATAGGGTCCTATGTTAAATGAAGTCCCCCGCTGGCGGCCATCTTGGATGATTGATCGCCTACAAAGTTACAACGCTTGGTCAGCACCTTATAAGGAACATTCATGCCATGTTTTATTTCATTCCATTTAGTGGTTCTCTAAAAGAAGACATTTGTATGTATTTCCCATAGGGTCCTATGTTAAACTAAGTCCTCGCTGGTGGCCATTTTGGATGATAGATCGGCTACAAAGAAACAACGCTTGGTCAGCACCTCCTAATGAACATTCATGCTATGTTTTGTTTCATTCCATTCAGTGGTTCTCTAAAAGAAGTCATTTGTATGCATTTTCCATAGGGTCCTATGTTAAACTAAGTCCCTCACTGGCGGCCATTTTGGATGATGGAACGGCTACAAAGTAACAACACTTGGTCAGCACCTTGTAAGGAACATTCATGCTATGTTTTGTTACAATCCATTCAGTGGTTCTCTAAAAGAAGTCATTTGTATGCATTTCCCATAGGGTCCTATGTTAAACTAAGTCCCCCGCTGGCGGCCATCTTGGATGATGGATCGGCTATAAAGTAACAACACGTGATCAGCGCCTCATAAGGAACATTCATGCCATGTTTGGTTTCATTCCATTCAGTGGTTCTCTAGAAGAAGTTCAAAATGTAAAAGTTAACGACGACGACGGACGCCGGACGCCAAGTGATGAGAAAGCTCACTTGGCCCTTTGGGCCAGGTGAGCTAAAAGAAACAAATTTTTATTTCCTATAGCTGCAGTATGCATTATTAAATGTAAATATGTGCTACGGCCTAAATATAACTATCTTACTCATGATGCTGTTGAAATATTCACCTCACTCATTATGTTGATCCTTAGTATGGATAAATAGTATGGATAAATAAGTTCAAAGTGGACATCAAGCAGCCAATAAACAATCATTACCATATATTGATATAATGAAAACAACTATATCTCAAAATATTTAATATTTTTCAGGTTTTGGATACATACACATATTTAAATTATATTCAACATATGTCATTTACCTAACTAACATAATTCCTCTTGTTAAACTGCATCTTCTTTGCTTCTTTAATATATACACATTTATGAATTTTAATGAAAATTCACGCAGACAAAGCTTATTTGACGAAAATAATCAAAATTAACTAAACCACAGAGAGACAAGAAAGTAACTGGGAATGGTTCAGGCGCCAATCCATCAAATTATATGAATTAGAGCATGTTTCTTCTCCTTTTTCTATGAAGTAACCCAGTTTTAACATGTACATAAATTCTTAATCGCACAATTTTTTTAAAAAATGATACCACTCGCTTCACTTGTAGAGCACTCGCTTCATAAAAACTCATTTTCAAGAAAAAATACAATCAAAAAAATTTCGCTCGCCTGCCCCATATTTTTTGGAGCTTTTGTCTGAAGAACTACAAATCAAATTGGCCTAAAAGGTAATTTTTTGCAATATTTTAATTTTTGAAGCCAGAAATGTTGATAGTTGAAATTTTTCAATTTTAACATCAAAATTTAACATGCAAAGTTGAATATAGAATTTATCATATTGTCTATAATATATATCCTATTGCCATGAAACTTTGTCAGCAGTCTTATAATTTATTAAGCTTGGGTCATACCAAGTTTTATTTAGATTGGTAAAGTCTTTCTATCCTATAGTTATAACTTTTATTATTAAGGAAATAAAACCTTTTCCAAGAATCAGTTGGTGTTTACCTGTCCATTTATTAAATAAAATTTTGCAATCCCAATGTGAACTTTCCTATTAAATAAATACAATAGCTATTGTTCTCTGTCATGTTGGTAGAGTTCATTCAATGAAAACTTTAAATTTTCCCTTGAAAACCCAATCATTTATTGATTTACTTGGCTGTTCAAAAAATAAACTATTGATGAAAATACATGTAAGAATACTGAATTTTGAAACACTGCATGTGATGTTGGATTAATTCATTATGAACAAATTTATTTCTACTGTGATAGTAAATTGTTTTTTAGTGGGTTACTAAATTGTACGAGGGAAATGTTGACTGCATTGCTACATGTATACCAGCCTATTACTATAAAACCAAAATAATTTAATATAAATTCATTTGCAATTTGCATAATTTATTAATAAATGAAATGTTTGATAAAAGTTTCTTTAAACAGAAATTCATCACAATAAACTTTTTGGAAATCTTTTAGATGCTTGTGCATGAAAACTGTTTATTTTCAAACTTTCTATTCTTTGTACATTGCATCCTTGGACTAAATGCCCTAACTTAGTTGTTTTTATTCTTGTACATTTCATATAATAAGTGTTATATTCCAATCAATAATTCTATGGTAGGCAATATCATCCTAATTGGGTGACGGAAATCTTTCAAGTTACAAAATTACATTTTCAATGCTTCAAAGTAATTAGTTTAAATGACAATTTTTCAGGAAACTAATCAAAACAATCACCAGTGACAATCTTTGAAGACAAATTTGAATAAAAGAATCCTCCAAGCTTTTCAAATTCTAAAATTATCTGGGTAAAACGTGATGTTTAATTGTATTATATAAAACTATTTCTAGATTGGTGGTGATGTAATAAAACAAGGATATTTAAGTGCAGGTATTTAGAAATGCCCAGGTTGATAAAAAAAAATTGTCAGGGGTCCTTAGTTATATAAGGAGCATCCAAATTACATAAAAATAAGAAGATGAGGTATGATTGCCAATGAGACAACTCTCCACCAGAGACCAAATTATTTAGAAGTTGGCATATATGTAAGTCCACCGATTCAAATTAATAGAAAGGGGGGTTGATGGTATGAAAAGTTACTAGTTTAACACGGCAACATATTTATTAGCCAGTCCAAAGACAGGAAGTTACACATCGGTTGTCTCATGTCATATCGTTATGTTTTTTTTTTAATTCTTTGAGAATTTATTGTTTTTTGCAGACACTGTCTTTGTTTTAATTTATTCACAACGCTAAGATTCTTGGCAATTTCAATATAGAGCTGGACTTATTGATTGGTATTTTTTGTGTGTGTGTGTCTAACACCACCTTCACCATTATTGGCAATTTTATGGTGGTCAATTTATATTAGTGGAGGAAGACAGAGTGCCTAGAGAGAACCACCAACTTTAAGCAGGAAAACTGGCTTGACTTATTGTATAGACACATACTACATGTGTACCCGACTGTTGTATGGGACTATATCTTGACCTCTAGATGTCTTCTGATTATTTGTGTCATTGGGTTGCTGTCTCATTG
The DNA here is from genome assembly GCA_017311375.1 of Mytilus coruscus. Taxonomy (NCBI): domain Eukaryota; kingdom Metazoa; phylum Mollusca; class Bivalvia; order Mytilida; family Mytilidae; genus Mytilus; species Mytilus coruscus. The sequence continues at coordinate 76,977,624 of CM029595.1, read as the reverse complement.
AAGTATTGCCCACATCTTAAATATAAATATTCACTGCTACAACAGTGACAACAGATGCAGAACCTAATTACTATATGATGTACATCTTGTTCTGTGTCAACAATTTTTAGTATACATTTAGATAGATGCCTATATGGCTATAATCCAATATTGAAGATTAAGTAAAATCTCCATTTCCATCTGAAAACCCAATACTTACCATACGGTGACCTATAATTATTAACTTCTACGTCAGTTGGTCTCTGGTGGAGAGTTGTCTCATTGGCAATCATAACATATCTTCTTATCTTTTATATTAACAATGTCCCATTTAAGTTCCGTTTATATCTAGGATTTCAATCAGTCCAGAGGCTGAAGAAGGGTAAAACATTGCTTTAATTAAATTAAAAATGTTTTCATTCTTCTACGCTTACGAACCAAAAATTACATCAATTTTCTTAAATCAATCACAAAATTTTGTTATATTTATAAATCAACTGTATTAACTATTTCTATTCAAAATTAAACATAACATTTGCAATCCATAAAAATCTGTTCTTATTGAACCCCTTAATAGATTTGTCCGTAAATCTGACAAATACGCATTAATGAAAACAGAGAAAATTCTAATTGAAAAGGTCGTTCTGTAATTCTGCAGTAACATGAAATGAAATCCGGACTCTAATTCTGTTATGATCTATAGAATACTGATTTCCCAGGAAAAACGCCTTGATTAATTTTTCCCTCTACGATCACGTCCATTTATGAAATACCAATTATTCATCTAATGATAAAGTAGCTGGTACAAATAAATAAATGGGTAATATTTATTACGATCCTTGTTTGTTAAAAAATAAACCAAGCTTGACAGCAGCTAAATATAGGATGAGTAAAGACATAAAATAAGGGAAAATAAAACTCTGTTGTGATGGAGATGGCATTCTACAATAAATATTCATCTTTGCTGTCATTCTAATAGAAAAATGGTGTAGACTTTTAAAAGATAAATGTGCTGAAAGTTAACTCTGTCGTATAGAAGTTTATTCCCATATAACATTTATCTCAATGAGAAGAAAAATAAGATAATTAGTTATATATGTTTATTATTATATTTAATTAAAGGCTTATAGATAGGTGTATGATTAATATTACAGCCACAAATATAAGGCAGTCACATTCAGGTAAGTAAGGAAATATTTTACTGGACTTAACCAAACTATATATTGGCATTTTACCAATGTCCAAATGACATAAAAAATGAATGTATAATGTCGACCATTTCTCATCATGAGGATAGCAGTTCCGTTAATTTCGTAATTTCCCCATGGTCATGATATCTACATTATGACTGAAAATAAATTCTGAAACATTTCATGGTGACAGTACGAAGTACCTGATTGTAAAAATCCTAAGTATCTATCTATTACAGAATTTAACTACGACTTAATCTAGGAAAATCATTTATAATTCAAAACCATTTCAATGATCTTATTTCAACTACGGAATTGTTTCAGTCAACTGCATAATTTTTTGGTAAATAATCAATGATGACTACTGTAATACAATAAAATTAGTAACGTTCAATTTCAGTGTACAGCTTGAGTAAATAGCCAGTCAGGAACATCTTTATTTACTGTTTTTGTAGTTTCATTACTGTTCACTAGGTTTTTTCATTTATTGGCAGAAAACATTTGAGGGCGCAGAACAAACACAACATTTCATCCCCTGCAACAACTACAGTAATTCTTTTATTCAATTTCATTATGTTAGTTTTCGAAAAATTACTTCTTTACTTGAATACTTCCCATCTCCCTCCCATTAATAATTTCATCTTTTTTTTCCGTGTGTCTGTGAAGAGGTCATTTACTATCATAAAAAAAAAGTCCTATACAATTTATACAAAATGATTCTGTTACAAATCAGTGGTGTTGATCAGCATGATCAGTATTGAATAAATCACAGGGCAATAGCTGGCCATTGAACATCCTAATCTCAACCAATGGTCAATCTATGGCAATTTATTATTGAAATGAATTATTAGTCATGAACTTCCTCTTGGCTTTAAATTCCTAAAGCATTCTGCAATTCCAACCCTTAGTATTAGTTAAATACTTAGGATGAAGTATAAAAATAAGGAGATGTGGTATGATTGCCAATGAGACAACTATATCCACCAGAGTCCAAATGAAGTTGAACTTTAGGTCACTGTATATTAGGAGCCAATCTGGAGATATAAATTTCTTTATATTAAATCAAAGGACCATAGACTGAAATTTACAGAGCTCCCAATAAAACTTGGAAAACACTATAATACCTTATTCTATATGAAAAATATTCAAAACAGCAGAATTTCACAAAATTTTATCATTCTAGAAAATCTTCTAAAATATTCTTTAATACTAACATGACTAAGGTCTAAAAAAGACACCACATGGGCAAACGTTAATGAAATGAATATGTAGCTACCAAACAAATTCCATATTTGCCAGTAACAAGTGTGGGTAAATCTAGTCACAAAGTTCTATTAAATTGGCACTTATAATTTATTTTAAAATATTAAACGCCATGTAAGCATAAACATGTATATTGGCTTTTCACAATGAATATTCACAGGAAAAGCACAACAAGACATTAACGTAAAAAGCTGAAAAGGTCTCTCATTGCGCTTAAAACCATTATTGTTTTAAAACAAATACAGTTATAAACAAATGAAATTAAGACGTAAATAAAACCATAGTCAATACATGCAATAATATTTAAATTTTTACCCCATCTTCATGTAATTTTCATCTTTACTATTTTTTCTGATATTGGTACGAGATATATACCACGTTATAACAAATGACTGTACAATTTCAATTGAAAGGTAAACAATCAAAAGGATCTAATTCAATCTGATATGGACAGGAGTCTATAGACAAATACAATGTTCTACATTCTAAAAAAAATCTGACTGACCATGCTGACTGTACACTTGCAATAAAGGTAAACAATAAAACTTATCTAGTGTTCAGTATATATTCATTTGACAAATCATTAGCCCTATATACATGTACATGTAGGAGATTCTGTGTTGGCATATATATATATACATGTACATGTATATATATATGCCAACACAGAATCTCCTGGTTTTATTTTATCACATACATGTATGCTATTATATGTACTACATGAATGCCAAATTACAAAAATTATTTACTAGAAAAAATTTGCCCTAAAGGTACTGATTGCCCACAAAAAAAAAGGTCAACATTAACCTTTCCATCAACACATTACATGCATGATCAATGTACGGTATACATGTACATCAATGAGAAAGCCAGCTAAAATGTAATCAAGATTAATTATGGAGTGACAATGCTGATTCATTGAATACAGGAAATTTTTTTCTTCATGTTTTTCAAAATATCTTAACATCTCAAATAGTTAACAGTAATGTGAAAAACATTTCTTTTTGTTTTCACTGCATATCAGTGGGAAATCTAGTGACAATATATTACCTCCACTGTAAACACTGAAAACTAGATCTTTTCAATGTTTGTCCCGTTTTAGCAAGGACGCTATCAATTATAAAATCATGAGAAAACGCTCTGGTAAATAGTAAAAAAATAATTTGAAATAAAAACAAAACTTCCATTTAATGTTATCTCCCTCCTTAAATAGCAAACGACGAGTACAGCCGGCTATAGGCGCTTGATGTAATATTGGTTTAAAATGTTCCTATGCGAATAAATTCCTGGACTACCAACTTCAATTTATTTTTCTACTCTCTGTATACCTCTCTGGAGCATGCTAATTATCCGTATATATATGCAACTTGATCAGAGAAGTTCAGAGAAAAAATTTGATATGCAGCAAAGATTGGCACTTTTGAAGTTAAGTTACTAAGCAAATTCAAAAGGACCTTATCCCAATATAAACATTGAATGTAAATAGACCGAGAAGACCGCAAATGCTTGTACAAAAATCGAGACGACCTCTTCTTAAAATTGTATAAAATTAGTACAAAGATACCTACTTTATAAAAATATTTATCTTTAATTTTTGAACCTGCACTGAGACAGACTTTAAAATTGTTACATTCACGAAAAGACAATATTTCTATAATGAATGTTCACGTGACAAGAGCAGACAGGTGTACTCGAAAACTTAGATGTGAAAAATAAGTATATTTTGGGAAATTGTAACATGCTAAGGTCTTTATGGAACACCCTGAAAATTGGTGACCCAAAAGATCTTTAGATTTTGTATGCATATGATTTTTTCCAATTTTTTTTTATCAATATGCAGCAAAGATTGGCATTTTTTAGATTTCAGTTTCACAAGCTTCTAATGCAATTATCTCGAAAAATACTTATCATAAAACATCATGTATTTGCATGTATATTTCTAAAAACACAGTTTAACAAATAATTTCTTTAAAATTTACAATTATTGTTTAGAAGTAACTTTTGATCAGTATCGTCACCGGCATTGTTTTATTATTGATTTTCTCGACTTTTTCATAAGAAGAGTGAATTTTCTATTGTCTTCGTTCACTAGATATCCCACTGATATCCAATTGATGATTAAAAGTTAAATGACCTCTGGTAATCAAGAGTTATCTTTCTTTGTATAAATTTAAAACATGCAGACAGTTCGATATGGTACCAATGTACTTAGACCTTGACCATGATGGTATCCTTCAGCATCACTCAGCTTGGCGACCATATGCAGTCAGATCTCAGACATAAATATATGTCTAATTTTGTTTTTGACTCATATATATGTGTATAAGTTTCATAAAATTTTGTTGAGGCAAACTAAAGTTAGAGAACGGAACCCAACTTTGGGAAGTACATACATGTACGTATGTACGTTCGTTCATATGTACGTACGTACAGATGGACAAGGGTAAAACTTAATGCCCCCTCCGCTACTGCGGGGGCATAAAAAAAGTAATATGCAACTTACCCACTGTAAAACCTTAATGAAGCCTCTTGGTTCTTTTAGAGGCTCAATACTGAAGCTCATGGCATTCTGTAATTCAAAAAAGATCTTTCAATACACAAAAACTTTTGTAGACAATTATGACATTACTTTACAAAGAATACATGTAAATGTTACCTGCTTACTTTAACCTAAATTGATTAAAATCAAATGTGAAGTAAATTGAAGGTGATTGAGTTAAAAAAATCTTGGTTTTGATTTTTTCACTCAGAATAAGCTGAATGCTCACGTGATTGTAGTTGATTCACTGCGATAAGTTTTTATTGACTGCTGCCGTCTGACGGTCAGCTGGTCAGTCGATCATTACCAAAAGAATCAAGAGTTTTGACTTTCTTTAAAGACACTTTTGGAAGGCTGTGGACCCTGTGGTTCTACAGGTTGAATTTCTTTTCATCTTAATCAACTGGTTCGCCTGAATTTCAAAAAGAGGAGGACCCAAGCATTAAAAATAGAACTACATGTAGTTCTGTACTGACAATAGACAACTACTTGACTTTTTTTTTGTCTAAAACATAGTTTTGTTGAATTCTAGACAGTTCGGCACCCAGACAATATTTTCGACTGTTTTTACATATTACCAATTTGATTCTTGCACTATTTATGACATTATTGTATATGGTATCTTTGATGAAATATCTTATGAAGTGGTTTATTCTTTTTGTTGTTTATTGGTGAAGACTGTATTACAGCTTAGTCGTTTGGGTAGCTGTCTTATTTTATTAACGGATTTTAATATTACCATGATTACTATAACAATTCTTGTTTATTTTCTTTAAATTCTTTTATTTTTCTTAATATATATATAGAGAAAAAATGAGGTGCCCAATTGTCTTGGTCCCAAATGTCCTGATCAAGAAATGTCCAAAACGGATGCCGAAATGTCTTCCGAAATGTCTTCGGACCTGGGTGCTGATTTATCTGGGTGCCGAAATGTCTTGTTACCAGTCTGGTTAATAAAAACACAAGTTGTTGTATCTCAGTATGTCATGCATGTCATTATTGAACTGAAAAGGGATTTTGAAAAATCTAGATGAAACAATATTTCAATTGAGTCTAAATTGTAATTAGCATGCAATGATACATGTACATATATATCCTACAACTGAGGTTTTTAGAAAGTTAAAACACATTGACCATGTTGACAGTAAAAAACTACTATATAAAGAGACTGATAAGTTTATTTTTTAATAAACTGTTTTGATTTTATTTTGTTAACAAATGGTTAAGAAAAAAAAAAAGAAAAAAAAATGTTTCAGAAGGGAAGAAAGATTAATAACTTGTTTCAGAAGGGAAGTAAAATTAATAACTTGTTTCAGAAGGGAAGAAAAATTAATAACTTGTTTCAGAAGGAAGTAAAATTAATAACTTGTTTCAGAAGGGAAGTAAAATTAATAACTCTTTTCAGAAAGGAAGAAAAATTAATAACTCTTTTCAGAAGGGAAGTTAAATTAATCATTGTAGCTTGTTTCAGAAGGGAAGTGATTAGTGAACACAAATTTACTTGATTCAGAAGGGAAGTGAAATATATATAGTTTTTTTCCACTGAATCTTACAGAAAACAGAATCTTGTTCCTGTATGTTTTCATGGTTATTGAGAAAAATAAAGGTTTTTTTTATTAAAATTAACAAAATATATTATCCTTATAAAAGAAAACTCATCCACCTCACACACATACAAAAGATGAATGACAAAGTTCAATAAATATTTCCTTAAATTTAACAATTTGTATAAAACTTTATAGATATCCTATTTTGCAAATGTACATGTAAGCATTTGCATTGTATTTAAATTCTATCCATATCTCTAAACTATGATCAGGGTTGCAGCTGTTGATTTAATTTAAGGCTTTGGTGTTGTAAAAATTAGTTTTAAATTTTTTTAAAATAGGATAAACTTTTAAGTCTTTCGTTCAGCATATGAAAAGTTATTACATATGTGTAAATCTAGTACTTATAAATCAATTTATGGACCTAATTAAGTAAATGAAGGCTGGTATGCAAAGGTTTTTTTTTTTTTGGAGTGGTATCAAATTTCTGATGGCAAGGTGTTCTGAGTGCTCTGGACATAACATAACACCATCCAACCCAACAAAATAAAGTGAAAATAAAACAAATCCACAGCTTACGTTTACATGTAAACATGGTAAACATGTACATGTACATATGTATATCAGACACTATCAGCTCGCCTACTTTTACATGTACTCATCTAGTAAATTTCATGGTGTGATTGTTTCCATAATCATTCATCATGTACATTGTATATGTATTTTCAAACTTAAGCATGTTAAGCATTCTGCAGTAAAACATATATTTCAAATGTTTATCCTTTCCTTTGACAATAGCTATGAATGTGTGCATATCACGAGTAGAAACATTGTTTGCATGTCGAGAGTAGAAAAATCTTGTTTACTTTTATTTTGATAAACTATATAGTTAATATAACTTTGAAAGTAAACTTTAGAATTGTGAGCCTTCCTTCAATTATTTGTGCTGCTATAACAACAATCAGAATAGTTCCCAAAATGAGTAGCTACACTAATTCCTCAAATTAGGGATAATTCTTTTGCTAAGAAAGACATTTTTTTTCAAATCAACTTTTCAAGTTTAAATGGCACCTATTCACCAAGAAGCAACAACTTTTTTAAGAGATAAATATTCCTATACTAATTTACTGAGACGTTAAAGTCTAAAAACTTTCTAAAAATTGACGATTTCCAAGGCTCCTTTCTTTCAAAGGATTTTTTTAAAACCCCTAAAAATTAATTAGTTCTTCAGCAATGTTCAGGAAAACTTGTTCCAATTTTCCATTAATAAAATTTGTGCCATTTTACTTTAAAAAGACAGCTAAACAAGAATGTGTCCATAGTACATGGATGCCCGACTCGCACTATCATTTTCTATGTTCAGTGGACCATGAAATTGGGGTCAAAACTCTAATTTGGCATTAAAATTAGAAAGATCATATCATAGGAACATGTGTACAAAGTTTCAAGTTGATTGGACTTCAACTTCATCAAAACTACCTTGACCAAAAACTTTAACCTAAAGTGGGACAGACGGACTAACGGACGCTCTAATAGACACACAGCAGAGTTCGCGAAAACTTGCTTTGACCCGTCAGTCATGGGACCGACAAAGCAAGATTATTTGTCCGTCCTACAAAATTTTAGCCAGTCCTAAAAATCTGTCAATTTTATTCTGAAATAAAATAATAACATGTTTTATCGAAAATAACCTCTATTATTACTAGTTTTATTTTTCACAGCCACGGACAAATAAACAATGAATGACCAGTTCTTTTCTTCTGATTGTTCTTATTTAAAGTAATCTTCACTATCCATTTCATCATCTGAATCACTTTTCAGTATTTTTATCTCCATCGAAGGGTTCAATCGCCGATTGTTTGCCTGGGATGGCTACATGAACAAATTTAGCAGGCCACGTGTAGATCGGCGCTTTGGTTTCCGTAGGTTTCCGTTTGTTTATAATGGGAAACCAGTACCGGAAATTAGCAGCAGGTACATCTGATGACCGATGTATACGCGTATTGGAATTAGTTGCGGTACAACTAATTACCGATAAAAAAAGGCACTGCAACGGCCGTTTTTACATCGGTCATCAGGACCAGCACTAGCTTTCAAAATACTGGTCCGAGCCTCATTTTGACCGACAGGACCGACCATTTTCGCGAACTCTGCACACAGACGGAAAAACATAATGCCCCTCTACTATCATATAATGACACTATCAAATGATACTTATTTGGTAATAGTTCCCAACCTGCATGACTTGTAGCTGTACATTTCAAGGTACATGTTTCTAGTTTATCATGTTTATATACATTTGTGTAATAGAGGATTTCAAGAGTCGTATCAACACCTCTCAAGGGAGAAGTTCCCCTAAAAATATTGGTAGGTAAAGTTGGCAGATTTAGATTTGCCACAGTAATGTATGGCCATAAATAAAGGGGGATAACTGATTAGTGATTGAAAAATATCAATGACTCATTATCATGTTGAATAATTTAAATGTAAACATATACTGTCAATTAAATTTCTCAAAACTCATAACATCTTAACTTCTTTAAAATCTATGTTATCGGTTTGTTAAGAACAAGCGGTGATAATTTCAAAAGAAAAACCCCAAAGAACATAACCGGATAACGTAGAACTAGCAGACAGGTCATGCCACTCATTGAGCCGGTCTGTCATATAATTTGACTCAATTATTCGACAAAGTCTAGATTAAACACAGGAAAAAGAAAAATTAAGCGACTGCCTGTCACTGGAAACAAGGTAATGGCCTAAAAGGACCGCTGAAATGACAAATACCAAAATCTGACATTACCTTTGCAGATTCCATTTTCGCTTTTCAACTGGTCCCGCAATCAAGATTTTCCGCTTTTGTCATTGGTCAAAATTTATCTCAAATGTTTAATATCCAATTTATATATATGGTCATTCAACTGTATTATTGAGACTTTATTTGGAATTAAAACCACTAGTCAGTTAATTGTAATTTATTAACTTTAACTGTTTAAGATTTAGATTCGATGCGAGCCTTTTTCAAACTAATATGCAAACCAAATAATGGTAACAATAACGTAACTTATTCCGTCTTTTTCTATTTTTTTCTATCAACTAACTTGTAAAACCACGGGTTACTGTAAAAATCCTTGGTAAAACCTAAGACCATTTTCAAGAAACAAAAAACAATGCACATTAATCACAATAAATTGGGAAAGATCATTTGTTTTTACATTTTTTTATTTCATTTTACAACAATTTCCTTTGCAATTAATTATTTCATGATCATCTGCCGTACTATAACCTTTTTTCGTCTTCAAGGCGAAGCATACATATATGTGCCGATTTTTTTTAACTTATCAGTCATATACAAAGGTCCACATGACTTATATGATCTTGTATTACCGTGAATTTAAAAACTCCATCAAATCCTGTATGTTGTAAAGTTTTATATATAAAAAAAACAAACAAAATTTAAAACAAAGATAAACATGATATATGTCCTATTTTAAGGGGAACAGGCCACTTTCAAAAGATTATTTAATTTTTTATAAATGAAAGTGACCACTGACTTACTTATAAAATTGTAGACAATAGAAAAGACTTTCTTTTTTCTTGTCACTTTCAAAATTTTGCCCCCATACACACTTTTTAATCTGCTCCTACCCATTTGCCTCTCTCTTTTTTTATAAATAACAATGATAAATATGTGATATGCATATGAAATGGAACTATATTGAATACAGACCCGATTCGAAAGATAATTTGCAAAAATCCTTGCCTTATTTTTTAGAGGAAAGAAGACAATGTTTGTAAATAAATCACGGGTAATTATGTAGACATTCCTTTTTGTGAAATAAGTTATTATATAATAATTTATTAAAGAAAAAGTAAAATCGATTGCAAGGTATAGATCTATGGTTCATTTTTTGAACATTACAAACAGTAAAATCATTGTACAGTTTTTTTTTTTATTATTTAGAAAAAAAAACAAATTACCTTCAAAAAGTTCTTATTTAGATGGTAAAATAATACAATAATGCTTTTTGTTTTAAACACTCCGTCACATACACTTGCGAAACAAGAGGTAAACATATACAAAATAAAATTGAGAATGGAATCAGGGAATGCGCCAAAGAGACAACAACCCGACCAAAGAGAGAAAACAGCCCAAGGCCACCAATGGGTCTTCAACACAGCGAGAAAATCCCTTACCCGGATGCAATAATGTATACTAGTTCAGCTAATGGACGTCACACTAAACTCCAAAACATATAAATGAACCAAAATTAAAAAAATATTCAAGACTAACAGAGGCCAGAGATTCCTGACTTGGGACAGGCGCAAAGATGCGTCGGGGTTAAACATATTTTGTGAAATCTCAACCCTGCCCCTATACCTCAAGACAAGGTTGAATAAACAAACACACAGCAATACGCACAGTAAAATCCAGTTCAAAAGATGTCCAAGTCCGATGTTAGAATAGGTAACAGAAGAAACTAAGCAAACTGACAATGATACATAAATTAACAAAGGACTACTAGCAGTTACTGACATGCCAGCTCCAGACCTCAATTAAACTGATTGAAAGTTTATGTCTTCATCATATGAAAATCAAACACAATCCCTCCCGTTAGGGGTTTAGTATCATACCATCATAAAATATACGAGAAGAACATAACCCGTATAAACATTTGTACCCTGAAAACAAAAACAAAAATAACCAACAACAATTCTAACATGTACTTAAAATTGCTATACTTTATATTACTTTTACTTACTTTGAAAACGGTAAAAAGATACTCATACAGGAAATGTGTTCATTTCATAAAATTTTAATTGAATAGAATTAATTACATTAGAATAAATAATATATTCATTGCCAATAGCATTCGAACACATATGACATACCCTCTAATCTTTCAGAATATCATGTTCCAGTGACCTACCCAGCTCTACTGGAATTTGTATTTCATATCTTTTCAATTTAGAAATATATTCACATTTGATTGGTGATAGTTGTATAAGATACTTTTCTAAAACAAACATTGTTTTGAACAGACCGTATATTTCACCTCTGAAAGAATTGTCCATAACGCATCTATAAAATGATCGACTGAAAAGGGCTTAACTCATCAGATCGATACATAGCACAAAAACAACTAACAAAAACACCAATCTGATTAAAATTCTGATCCATATTAACTCGCGTGCTCGTATCTATATCATAGATGAGTATAACGAAATCAAAGAACTTTATTTTAATTAGATTGCAAAAACATTAAAGACACAAAGTATACACAGATCCGTGAGAGTACTCGCAGTAACTGAAATTAAGCTAGTTCAAAGCCAATAACAACTAATAAAAAGATCATGTATCTAAGACTAAAATTTGTATTACGACATTCGAAATTTCTTTATCTGTGATTAACGAATTTAAAATTCTGTCAGTATGCTCTGTTGGTGAATTTTAAAATCGATTTCTGAATTGCCTTCGATAATATCAGTTTGGCTTAAACAAGAATTTATACAGTCCTACTATATAAATCCTTGGTTTAAACGTTTTAAATGTTCCTATAAATCTTCAATGTTGACAGCATCAGTACTATTTGATTTTTATGTCTTTATATACTGTTCAGTCACTTCCAGAGACATTTTGAATCAGATTTGGCATCTTTTTTGCGATCTTTTGTGGTATTTAATTGAAAATCTATGTAAGTCCGATTCAATTTTTTATAAGATTTTTGGAGAGAGATAAAAAATCAAAGTTTATTGCAAAAAGTAAATACAAATAGCTATAAAAATAAGGAGATGAGGTATATTGCCAATGAGACAACTATCCACCAAAGTTCAAATAAAGTGGATGTAAGCAATTATAGGCAACCGTACGGCCTTCAACAATGAGAAAAACCCATACCGTATAGTCGGCTATAAAAGGCTAGAATCTGCTTTTATTAAACCAAGAGTTCCAAGTGGTGAAGTTGAAATCATCCCTACGTAAGTTTTACGGACTCCATCATGAGTTGGTTGACCGTTATGGAATATCCGTTTCACAGATGATAGCGATATGTTCCTAATGTCGTAACTACAATACCTACCGAATTAGACTTATTACCGGGTTTTATTTTCTAAGGGTTTAATATTTCGCGGTAGTGTTTTGCCATGGCTTTATTTGGACTTGTTTGTTTGCTTTTTGGCCTTGAATGTTTGTCCCTAATATTTTATTAACTATGTTTTACTTTCAGGTATCACAGATCGAATTTATTCGTTCATAGTGTGTTAATTTACGTTTTTGATTGAGTTAAGCCTTCCAATTGATGTTTTATCGTGTGTTTTTCTATGTTGTGATGTTATACTATTGTTTCAGAAAAAGGAGAAGGTTTGGTACCATTAAAACGTTTAATCCTGCTGCAAATGTTTGCACCTGTCCTAAGTCAGGAATCTGATGTACAGTAGTTGTCGTTTGTTTATGTAATTTATACGTGTTTCTCGTTTCTCGTTTTTATATATACTAGACCGTGGGTTTTACCGTTTGAATGGTTTTACACTAGTACTTTTGGGGCCCTTTATAGCTTGTTGTTCGGTGTGAGCCAAGGCTCCGTGTTGAAGGCCGTACATTGACCTATAATGGTTTACTTTTATAAATTGTTATTTGGATGGAGAGTTGTCTCATTGGCACTCACACCACATCTTCCTATATCTTTGTACTAACATGAGCAAAACGACGGGTGCCACATGTGGAACGGGATCTGCTTACCCTTCCGAGCACCTGAGATCACCCTGTTTTTGGTGGGGGGGTCTTTAGTTTTCTATGTTGTGTTTTGTGTACTGTTGTTTATCTGTTGGTCTTTTTCTTTTTTAGCCATGGCGTTGTCAGTTTATTTTTCGACTTATGAGTTTGAATGTCCCTGTGGTATCTTTCGCCTCTCTTATACATTAAACGAGATCTTGTTTTGGCTATAAAATACCAGGCAAAAATACTTTTGTTTTAACTATAGTATACTAGTTACTATTATTGGATATTCAATTATTAAAAGTAAATGGAAGAACTAGTTTTATTTTGTATATTTCTTAGAGAATTTAAAATAGAATGCTGAATAAAAACAATATGATTTTTCTTTCCCTATTGTTGATTTTCTTTCTTTTTTTTTGACGGTGATATTACTCTGGCACCGCCTTACGGTGTTTATATATCCCAACTCGTTCGCTATGCCCGTGTCTGTAGCGACGTTTTGGACTTCAATGAGCGTAATCTATTTATTAAGTCAGGAATGCGTTACCACAAATTACCTAAAACCTTTACTAAATTCTTCCAAAGATACAAAGATTTGGTTTGCAAGTTTGGTTGTATCTGTAAAAAACTTATTTCAGACGGAATAGAACATCCGCTAAAGTTAATGGTGATGTTGTTTACCGAACCCGGAAATTTATATACGATCCGGGTAAACTTATCAAAATTAATCCTTTTAATAAACGTATTCTAAAAGGTTACCAATTCAACACTGAACCAACACTGTAATTAGATTTTTGAATATTGTTTTTATTGGTATAAATATTGATTTTGTTATCAGTAAATTAAAACCATACTAAATAGTATTGTTATACACATATCAGTGGCGGATCCGGAAATTTTCATAAGTGGGGGCCCACTGACTGCCTAAGAGGGGCCTGCTCCGGTCATGCTTCAGTGATTCCTATATAATCAACCAAATTTTTCCCAGAAAGGGGCCGGGCCCCTGCCCCCTAAATCCGCCTCTGCACATGCACTTTAACGGTATATACTACAATCTGTCGATTCCTTTATTTTGGCATTGCACAAGGTCGTGTTTTTCTCTGACTGTCAATGACATCTTTACATTAATATGATTGGATGTTGGATGTGTACTGATTGATATTTTAGTCTTAGATACATGATATTTCTTTATTGGCTGTTATTTGCTTTAAACTTGCTGTCAGTAACTGCGAGTACTCTCATTTACAGATATATTTTAGGAAACACAAATGATTGAAAAATATTATCTTAGTTTCGCCAGAGACATTCATGGTAATGTATTATGTTTCTGTTTTTGCGTTAACTAGTCTCTTTGTTTCGTTACCTGCTGCTGATGTAATCGGGCTCAGCCTGTTCAGTGGTAGTATCACGCGCCAAGCCGCCAGCTGAGGATGAAGCAAAAACAGTTTATAGTAGAATTTTCATGGAATTTTAATTTTCAAATCTGGCATTGAAATAACATCAACTTTCATTTTTTTAAAATAAAAATGCTCAACAAAAACATTTTCGCCGCTTATTTTACGAGAAACATGTGCCTGCGGAGCGTCTTTTACCACAGAACACCACAGAATACCACAGAACACTCAAAATATACTACAGAACTACTAGTACACAAATTACAATAAAACTACTGAAATATACCACAGAACATTAAAATTACTTTATAAAATGCAAATCTAATAATTCAAAATTATACTATTTCTTTAATTCGGGTTACATGCACCAATGACATGACAATTTACTGGATGAGATAAATGTGATCATAACTTTTTGTTTTTGGCATATTTTGTAACATTGGGAGACCTTTGAGATACTAAACTAATGCATTGTAATAATGAAAATCTAAAAAAAACATTTAAAAAATAGTTTTGAGTAAAAAAAATACCGCACGGTTTTCAGAGTCGCTGATCAATATACGCTTTGAATATATTGAACTGATCGATAAAAGTGTTAATATCTCTTTGTTTTACAGTATTTTTCGTGAAAATAAGCAATCAGCGAGTTTATTAAATATGTTGTTTAACAATAAAACTTTATATAAATAAAACATGTTTTCTACAAAAAGGTAGATCTGACGGATTTTACCAGCGAATATTACGCTACGAATAATATTGATCTGATCGACAGAAAGTGCTAATATTGTTTTTACATTTTTCATTAAATTAAGAAATCTGCGAGACTAATGAATATTTTATATGAAAATATAACTTTAAATATAGTAAACTAATTGTTTTCTACAAAAAGTTGACCTGACGGATTTTACCGGCGTGAATCACGCTATGAATAATATTGACTTGAAAGCTTATATCTATTGAAAGGCAGAAAGAGTTAATATTTCATATGTAACTCTTTTTTTCTGTGAAATTAATAAAACTATAAGACAATAATTTTAATTTTCAACTAAAATGATGGTGACCATCGGCTCACATTTTAATCTTGAATTTTCATTATTATAAAAATTGTATTCTAGAAATTACTTGACAATAGTTAGAACAGGAAGACTGCTATCAACATCCTGTTTATTATAATATATATAATTTTGGACTCAAAATATAGAATCTATATGTAAATGCTACATATACCAGTTTTTTTTTTCGATATAAAGTTTCAGTTCAACGATTTCTAAATGCATACAAAATTTAGTAAAATCCGAAATATTGTCAAATGATTGGAGAAGATACACACACAACATAAGAATCCAAAACAGTAATTGAACCAACTTTTGACAATTAAAAGACACACTTATAATATGTTATTAGTCAACTCAAATATTACTGTCCTACAACAACTTCAGATGTCAATTTGAAAGTATTTGGTAGCCCTTAACACAGGATTGTTTTATATATTACTCTAATGGAGAAAACTTTGATGTACAAACATTAGCCAAGTTTAAATAATTGTTTGAAACTCTAGATATCAAGCTTAACAAGTTACTTTAATCACTTTAATAAAGTTTAATTATTTGTTGACAACAACTTTAATTAAATGTCACATTAACCATATTGATTATTTATTGTAACAGCTCTTAACATAAAATTAATAACAAATGACAAAAAAAAATGGTAAACAAAAAATTTAACAAATAATTACTTAATGCATCTAGACATTTTCAAAATGAATTACAAATTACAAAAAGAATAAAATTTATTTAAAATATAAATGTCACAAATATAAATAATCTTTGTATATTATGGTTTTAAAAGCTAGCGGTTTTCGGTATGATCTCATGTGCCCGTGGTAAATTTAACAGATCCGGAGAAATTCAGGTTTGGTACGTCGTCCGATTTTGTTAGTTAGTCAATCCTTAGTTGCAGTTTGCCGGTGAGTTCATTTTCACAATTTAAAATACATCTTTATCATTAAACAAAAGGGACTCACAGAAGCAACAAGAAATAATCTTTTGTCTTTATAAATGTTAATTGGAATTATACGTTTATAATGTTTCTTATCCTTTTAATATATCAATAAATGAAAACTTTCAAGTTTTGCAAAACTGCAATATCATGATCCATCATCTTACTCAAAATATGGTATTTACAAGACTATAGCCACCTACCTAGTAACTTGCCAAGTCAGAGGCGGATTTAGAGGGTAGTGACCCTCCTTCTGTTTGGACCTACACATACCATGTATACGGTTTACAGGGCTGTCAATTTTTCATGAGCAAATGTGTGAGATTTGGCAAAAACTGTAAAGATCAAAGAGAAAAACCAATAGATCAAAGGAAAATGCCACCAAATAAGCATAAAATGTGCGAGTCTCAGGCAAAATGCATGAGACTTGACAACACTGGTTTATGCATAGTCCCATTCCATCGTCACGGGACATAGCACTGAATGTTGGCATCATGGGGGCCCCTTTTTCAAGATCCTGGTCCTGCAATTGAGAAGTGTATTGCTTTTGTTATCTATAACAATTTACAATCATAAAAGATTTATTGAAAGTTGTGTATATATGTAAACTAAGTTCTAATGTAGGTAGTATTCATATTCAGTAAACACAAGATGAGTTTTGAAATTCATAATGGACAGATGAAACACAGTTCAAATATAGATGCTGTCGATACCATAACTGATTTTGAAATTGTCATGTTTTGGTATGTTGAATCACTGAAATCTCTGTTGAATGTACTGAAATACTCATTGTACTACAGTGTCAAAAGACCTTAGAAATGATACGACTATAATTCAGGGGTATACACATGCACAATCATATATTGTTTTTTATTCATTACAATTTACAATGCATATATTTTACCATAGAAGAACAATATGTGTTGCCTGTAATCACTTCCATTTTGATATGTATGTAAGTAATTGCAAATGGCTGATATTTTTGTTCCAGCATATTGTTTTTCTTAAGATTGTTTAACATTTCATAGCGGTATAACATGTTACTTTTATTATTCTTCCTTAGTTTATTTATTTTGTATTTACATTGTATCATAGGTCAAATTTATTTGTTCAGTGTATGTTCACTGCAGTGTGTGAAACCTTTTTTCTTGAACTCGCCAATTTGGCGAGCAGCTTTTCATTTCAACTCGCCAAATTGAAATTCCACTTGCCAGCTTGGCGAGTTTATAAAATTTTGAACTCGCCATCTTATTCGTACATTATTGTATAATAAACATTTTTAGAAATAGCTTTTTTCTAGTTTTACTTATATATTTGGTTGAAGCTTGTCAGGAAGTATCTGTTATTTCCTTTTCTCTTTGACAGTTTTTGTGTATTAATTTTTTCAGTGGCTTTTCATTCAGAAGTGCTTGGTCAATAGAAAGGGTTAATGGTATTTATATACATTTTAAATACCCTAAATAGGGTATTCATAAGTATAATATATAATAATCTAAATAGGGTTAACAGATTAACTGAAGAATTTAATTCAATTTGTGATTTAATAAGAAATCACATGGAAAATGCTATCATTTAAGCAACAATTTATGGGTTTTAACTTTTCATGATATCTGGTTACGTAGTAACTTGGTTCCACAGAAAATGTTGGTTTTAGAGGACTACATACATTGACTTAAATCAAGGACTTTGAAATTTTCTTTATCTTGAAAAGTTGCTTTAACATGTTTAATATCTAAAGTTGCTACTGTTGACCATAATTAATGCATTTTCAATATTTATGCTATAAGAAAAATTTCTGTTCTGCAGTGTACACTGTAAAGATTATTTTGGTGACCTTTTCCTTCCTTTAATGTTATTTAAAAGCTGAATTAATAAGCATCTTATTGTTCCATGCTGTTCTAAATATCCATGATTAGAATTAAGTATTTATTTATAGTTTATAGAAAATTAACTCTTGATTCAATCTTCAAAACATATTTTAAAAATGACATTGCCAAAAGGAAAGTGAAAGTAAATTTATTTATCCATCTATAAAACACGCTTTGATTGGTTTAAGTTTTTCTTAGAACTGTCATCTAGGCAATCAGAACACATGTAACATAATATATATCACCTGGGTTCCTGTTTAAACAGAAGTCATGGATAGCAGTACAGAATTTGCGGGAGAAACTGTTTTTGTTACGATCTTTTTGCTGGCTTGATTCAAAGTCGCCCAGAAGAGTCACTCGCCACAAGGGCGAGTTCTATTGATCTGGACTCGCCAACACGATTCTTACCGTATTTGGCGAGTTGGCAGCGGAGGTTTCACACACTGTCACTGGTGTTAATATGTCCTTTGATTGAGTTAGCTATTTCAGTTGATATTTTATAGTGTGTCTTTCTATGTTGTGATGTTACACTATTGTTTCAGAAAAGGGTGAAGGTTTGGTACCATTAAACGCTTAAACCCGCTGCATTTGTTTGCACCTGTCCTAAGTCATGTAAGTCAGGAATCTGATGTTCAGTAGTTGTCGTTTGTTGATGTGGTTCATAAGTGTTTCTCGTTTCTCATTTTTATATAGATTAGACCGTTGGTTTTCCCATTTGAATGGTTTTACACTAGTAATTTTTGGGGCCCTTTATAGCTTGTTGTTCGTGTGAGCCAATGCAAGGCTCCGTGTTAAAGACCGTACTTTGACCCATAATGGTTTACTTTTATAAATTTTGACTTGGATGGAGAGTTGTCTCATTGGCACTCATACCTCATCTTCTTATATCTATGTAAGCACTTTCCTTTTAATATATAACAATATATAATATGTAGAAGGTAGATAACTCCATCGTTCGTAATGTTCCGGTACATCATTTACAAGATCTTACATGGTAGTTCCTGAAAGTTGAAATTTATTATCAAACGAAAGAAAAAAAAGAGATACATATACAAATGACACTTACACCTTATCTCTTTGTATTATACAAGACTACTCGATATGAGCGTAAAACTATTTTGTTAAATAGGTTATTTGATATTTTAATTTGTATATACCTTTCATTATACGGTAATTCCTTGACATTTTGTTTGGAATTATATACGTTAAAATGCAAGTCAAGATGACCGATGTTTACATGGTTCTTATTATCCTGAATATGCATCAACTATTTGCCACTGAACGTTATGAATCAACGATCATGTAATCAATCACTGTAATCGAAAATACACAATGGTTCATACCAAATTAAACAACATTATATATACAAAATGAAATATTTGCAAATTATTTTTTTTTTCAAGTCGAGTTTGTTTACCCTCTTCCACTGTAAATTTAAGCTGAAACTCAGTAAGAATAAATTTGACATGACAATAATATCACTAATTTGAGTTAAAATAACATTCAATAAAAACAAGTGACGAATTTCTAATGTAATATATCTAAGCAACTAGCTCATTTTATAATCCACAGTGCAGACATTTATCTCGATAAACTTTTTCTTAATCATAGAAAATTCGACTCGGTTCGACCTCTTAACCACGCATACCATCAGTAAACGATATCCGCTTGTTAATCATACAGGTCTTATTTCCGAGTGGAACCGATAGCTATGACAATTTAATTTTATATACTGTTAAGTCCATTTTCCATGATTTCGCTATTTTATTATTGACAACAGCATAACCTTCGCATTTGTTGACCGATTTTCCAAATAAATTACAATCCAAACAACTTTACAATCAGGCGCTCTTATTGCTTCCCTCCTGGCATATTTTACTTGACAGGTAACGCATTTTATTGGTTGATAAGAGTGCCCGATAATTTAAATATAATTATGATAAGTAATTAGTCTATTTTGTGATTTAATAAGAAATCACATGGAAAATGCTATCATTTAAGCAACAATTTATGGGTTTTAACTTTTCATGATATCTGGTTACGTAGTAACTTGGTTCCACAGAAAATGTTGGTTTTAGAGGACTACATACATTGACTTAAATCAAGGACTTTGAAATTTTCTTTATCTTGAAAAGTTGCTTTAACATGTTTAATATCTAAAGTTGCTACTGTTGACCATAATTAATGCATTTTCAATATTTATGCTATAAGAAAAATTTCTGTTCTGCAGTGTACACTGTAAAGATTATTTTGGTGACCTTTTCCTTCCTTTAATGTTATTTAAAAGCTGAATTAATAAGCATCTTATTGTTCCATGCTGTTCTAAATATCCATGATTAGAATTAAGTATTTATTTATAGTTTATAGAAAATTAACTCTTGATTCAATCTTCAAAACATATTTTAAAATGACATTGCCAAAAGGAAAGTGAAAGTAAATTTATTTATCCATCTATAAAACACGTTTTGATTGGTTTAAGTTTTTCTTAGAACTGTCATCTAGGCAATCAGAACACATGTAACATAATATATATCACCTGGGTTCCTGTTTAAACAGAAGTCATGGATAGCAGTACAGAATTTGCGGGAGAAACTGTTTTTGTTACGATCTTTTGCTGGCTTGATTCAAAGTCGCCCAGAAGAGTCACTCGCCACAAGGCGAGTTCTATTGAATCTGGACTCGCCAAACACGATTCTTACTCGTATTTGGCGAGTTGGCAGCGGAGGTTTCACACACTGTCACTGGTGTTAATATGTCCTTTGATTGAGTTAGCTATTTCAGTTGATATTTTATAGTGTGTCTTTCTATGTTGTGATGTTACACTATTGTTTCAGAAAAGGGTGAAGGTTTGGTACCATTAAAACGCTTAAACCCGCTGCATTTGTTTGCACCTGTCCTAAGTCATGTAAGTCAGGAATCTGATGTTCAGTAGTTGTCGTTTGTTGATGTGGTTCATAAGTGTTTCTCGTTTCTCATTTTTATATAGATTAGACCGTTGGTTTTCCCATTTGAATGGTTTTACACTAGTAATTTTTGGGGCCCTTTATAGCTTGTTGTTCGGTGTGAGCCAATGCAAGGCTCCGTGTTAAAGACCGTGCTTTGACCCATAATGGTTTACTTTATAAATTTTGACTTGGATGGAGAGTTGTCTCATTGGCACTCATACCTCATCTTCTTATATCTATGTAAGCACTTTCCTTTTAATATATAACAATATATAATATGTAGAAGGTAGATAACTCCATCGTTACCATAGCACTGAAAGAATTATCAGAATATGAAAGATGCACTAACTACTTAACGCAGTAGTGATATCATTATTATATTGTATTTAATAATTCTGTATTTTCAAAATTCATTCAACAAAAATTACTACTTTACTGACTTACATTGAAGTTTTTATTTGTGTAAAAATAATTTCAGATTTAACAAAAGATGTTTCTTACAAGATCTGAATATGACAGAGGTGTGAACACATTTTCACCGGAAGGCAGATTATTCCAAGTAGAATATGCCATTGAAGCAATTAAAGTAAGTATATTTTTTGTAAATTTATATCCACTCCAGAAAGAAATGAATTTTGAATATTGGTGTAACGACACATGAACGATATGCTAATACAATAGTTAGACAAACATCAAAATTTCTTATTTGTTATGATGATTGCGATATAAAAACAGAAGAAAAAATGTCATTTATTTGCCACTGAATGTTAAGCAAACAACAACCAATCAATTTCATATTTAAAAATAAATTTCAAAATGTGATGGATTGAACTTGACTACAATGTACATGTAGCTTGAATTAATTTTTATTTTGTTCTGACAGGATAAGGCTGGCCGGAGAAAGCAGTATTAAGAAAAAATTAAATAACTCTTTGACAAAAATTATTCCAAAAATAAACAAACCATTTAGAAATATTTATTTTACTTGAATATTAATAATTTAGAAAATATGTTTTGAAGCTTAGTGAATAAATTGATCTTATGAATTGTTTCTTCAGCTTGGCTCTACAGCAATTGGAATACAAACCAGTGAAGGCGTCGTGTTGGCAGTTGAGAAAAGAGTTACCTCCCCTCTCATTGAAGCAGCTAGTATTGAAAAAGTATTTGAAATAGATGACCATATAGGTATTTGATTTAAGGACATTTTTATGCCCCCGCAGGGGGGCATTAAGTTTTACTCTTGTCCGTCTGGACGTACGTCCATCCGTCCGTACGTCCAAAAGTTGGTTTCTGTTCTCTAACTTTAGATTGCCTAAAGCAAATGTTATGAAACTTATACACAATGCTTATTACCACAAAATACAGATCAATTTTGAATTTTGGTGAAGTCAGTTTAACTGTTCTAGAGTTATGCCCCTTTACAAATGGAAAAATTGCTGAATTTTTTATTTCCGTTCTCTAACTTTAGATTGCCTCAATCAAATGTAAAATTGTTATGAAACTTATACACAATGCTTATTTTAAGGTATAACAGTATATTATTATTTTTCTCAGCTGCATAATTTTGAATTACTTAAGAGGTTGGAAGTTAAAAGCAATTTCGTAATGAGCTTTTGAACATTTGTCTTAACCAGAACATTTTTTAATCAGGAATAGATGTGTTAAATAAGTTCTATTTTTAACTTTAAAAACATGCCTTTCATCTTGTGTCTTGTAAATGTTTACAAGTTCATGGTTGCTAATCAAGGTGAATTGTGAGAGGTATTGTATTTCTTATTCAGTGAAATCTTCTTATTTAAACCCTGTCTAAAATGGCTACAATTGTTATATAATTATTGCCAATAAACCAGAAGAAGAGAAACAATTCATTTGATTGGTTGATTCAATTGTGTCAGATAAAAATAACCTTGCAATATCACTTTTTTATCTGCTATTTTCAGTCTACCTTTGAAAATATAGTTGAACATGTGACTCCTTTTAAACGAATCAAATTAGTTAGAATATACACAATAATAATATAAATGTATATCATACTTTTCAGGATGTGCAATGAGTGGTCTTATTGCCGATTCTAGAACATTAATAGACAGAGCACGTGTAGAAGCACAGGTAAGAATGAAATAACAGTATTCTGATGTCCCTGCAGGCCTCTACATTATCATTTTTTCTAACTTGTCCTTCGGACAAGTTGCAAGAAAATCAACTTGTCCGAACTCTTAACTCACTTGTCAGAATTCATAATTGAAAATCTTACATATAAATTATATGCACTAATAACACTTGAGCTTTGATTGTACCAAGGATTTGTATAGTCTTACTATACAAATCCTTGATTGTACCTAATGAAGGAGACTTTTGTTATGTTATATGAATTTGTTTGTAAATAATTAAAGAATACCACATCAAAATTCATTTTATTATTTCAGACTGAAAAATTATTTGCAAGACTGAGTTCTCTGACTCAATGTCAGTATCATGTGTCGATCATTCATCTTGAAATCATTGATCATCACTTCCCAAATGATCACTAGGTTCTCCTTTGGACCTATTCATTCTGTAGTAGTGGTATGGGTTAAACCAATAATGTAAATACACCTGGCTACTTTGTATATAATTAAACCTTCTTAATTCATTGATGGTGGCAAAACAAGCTTTTATAATTTTATTTTGAATTTTATATATTGATACATGATCATGAAGTACATAAAAATTCACTGAGAAAATCTGCCTTTTAGATTTTATTTAATTTTTACATCTTAACTTATTATTTTAATATATAGATCTTATTAATTAAAACCTCTTTTAATGTATTGTTATGCATAAAAGCAAAATCAAATGAAATTTACTTTAATTTAAAATTTTAAAGTTAAGGTAAAACTCACACAGAGGTGCTCCTAATTCAAGGAGGCTTATACTAAGAAGAAGCATTAACATTTGTTTCTTCCCCCTTACTTATATTCCCCTGATCAGCGTCTGCCAGCCTGTTCAAATACGTTCAATCAATGAATATTTATTTCATTTTGTATGATCAATAAAAGAATCATTCAATTTTTGGGGAATGTATAAGTCTTGAATGTGATCTATTTTAAATCTGACATCGATTTTTCACTTGTCCCATCGGACAAGTAGTATGGTGAATCTACTTGTCCGACACCTGTGTCCACTTGTCCCGGACAATCGGACAAACAGTAATGTCGAGCCCTGCCCTGTCATTACAAATATTTCATTTCTCCACTTTTAAAGTTGTTTTAAGGCATAACTTAGACAGTAATGGATGATCAATATAAATTTATGAATTCTTGAACTAGGTTTTAGTAGTCAAAACCTGCTGTAAAGATAATCTCTACGAAGAGAAAACCTGTATTGTCAGGTCAACCTATTCTTGACCTGCTATTTCAGGGCTCATGCTAGTTGGCGACTGGGACAAAGAAGTCACTTTCTAGTCCGTCACTTCGCTTTGCCCAACTGTCAAAAGCAATATCTAGTTGCCCGGGTTTTTGTCCCCCGAGCAACGCGTTTCAGGGAACATGTAAATACAGGGCGTCTGTCTGTCCATCCCATCTTGTTAACGCTCACGTGTACAATTCTTGCCAGATTTTTATGAAACTTATATCATAGGTTTATATCAGCAATGTCTTGGACAAGTTCGAAAATCAGTGCCGATCAATTATTTTTAAGAGTTATGCCCTTGGAAACATTAATTATATGGAAAATTGCATCGTTAGCCCTCTCATGTGTACAATTCTTGCCAGATTTTTATGAAACTTATATCAAAGGTTTATATTCGCAATATCTTGGACGAGTTCGAAAATCAGTGCCGATCAATTATTTTTAAAAGAGTTATGTCTCTTGGAAACATTAAATGTATGGTAAATTGCATTGTTAGCACTCTCATGTGTACAATTCTTGCCAGATTTTTATGAAATTTATATTATAGGTTTATATCATCAATGTCTTTGACCAGTTCAAAAATCAGTGCCGATCAATTATTTTTAAAAGAGTTATGCCCCTTGGTTATGCCCCTTGGAAATATTGATTATATGGAAAATTGCATTGTCAGCACTCTCATGTGTACAATTATTGCCTGAATTTTATGAAACTTATATCATAGGTTTATTTCAGCAATGTCTTTGACACTTTCGAAAAATAAGAGCTGATCAAATATTTTTAACGAGTTATGCCCCTTGGAAATATTAATTATAATGGAAATCACACTGCATTTGCTCTGAAGCCTTCATTTCTCTAAGATATTAATAAAAAGTTTTAAAGAACGAAAAAAAAGTTCTTTTTTTAGTTATTGCCCTTATACCTTGGATAGATAAAATATGTGCAACGCTGGGGACATTGGAACTCTGTTCTTTTATCACAACAGTCTCTTCCAGTCGCTTTCGTCATCTGCAATTTTTTATTTTTACCAAGTTGATGTAACATCAATTTTTCATTTAAAAGAAAAGAAATTCAAACGATTTATTTCTTTATAAAAGAGGTGAAAGCATTGACTTTACAGATTAGTTGTATGTTATTTCAAACAAACAACTTTGAATGAAGTATTTTTTATCACTTCTGCCAAGTTCCGGTACTTGAAGTAACTTCTCCCTATGATTCTGAAGAAGTGTGAGCCCTGTATTTTAGCACCTACATGTATGTATTTTGAAGCTTTCTTATCAGATCAGGTTTCTCTTATCCAGAGGGTGATCTTTTATACAGGTTTAGGTAGTCAGGGATCTCCATGACCTGTTTTATGATGGTGCACTGCCATCGTTAAAATATCTTCCGCCATAGTCAAATGATCCAAGTCATCGTTGCATTATGTTCTGCCATCGTCAAATGATCCCCGCCATTGTCAAAATTTGTTTTCGTTTCACTAGCCGCTGCCATTTTTCTTAGCAATTATAATCAATTGCATGTAATTGCATAACCCTTATTGTATTATAATCCAAAGGGTCCTCCTGATACAGTTTTAAAGCCCTGAGGGATATCCGCTAAAGGTCGCTAATCACTTGTACAGGTAGATCGACACACCTGACAGGAGAACACTTGATCAAGATAGACAATTGATTGCATTATTGAATTACGTTTCAGCAAATGCTAATGAAAATTTAGATAAAAAACTAAACTTTAAATCCAGTTAATAAGACGTAAAACAGAACATAATTTCATGCCAAATAACACAAGTACAGCAATTATCGATAATTTTGAATCACTTTACCAGTTTAAAAGTAAATACATGAATATTAACTGCAACTTGATAATCTGAAGAAATTTAGTATCGTAATTCCGAATTCATTTCGTAGTTTACAATCAAATTAATACATCCGTTTTCATTCAGAATTGAAAGATGCATGTTCCATAGTCTATTACTATGAAATTTGCAATTTAAAATCATTAAAACCATTTAAGTTGAAAACATTTGCCCTGCAAATTTTTCTTCCAACGTTTTACAAAACAGGTACCAAACTTCTTGTTGTTCATGTTCTTGATGCTGCAAATCGTCGATAACGGTTTAGGAATTCTGAATTTGACAGTGAAAAAAAATCCCCTGATTTTTAAGTCCTAAACAATTACCAAAATAGCAAGAAAAAGACTTTGGAACCTTAAGGACAGCATGTGGTCATTCTTGACTAAGGGGGAGTCATGCAGGCTTGACATTGGAATTGTTTCAAGTGGAAGAAGAAATGACAATTAATGAAAAAAATGGTTATTCTATAATGAAATTCATATAATAAGCAATATATAAGTCTGTTCACCATTCCTAACATAGAAATGTAGAAATGAAATTATTTCGATCACGCCATGCTGTAGACGCGGGGTTTTGTCATTGTGAGAGTGCCCCCATCATTAAATTTTCATCCATTGAGATCCCTGGGTAGTGTTAAAAGTATATATAAATTTTATGCAATGTCTACATCTGTGTATTCATTTATCTGTAAGCAGCCTCCTTCTACATCTTTTCTGAAACTAGGAATACATTTCCATGAAACTCTTACCATGAAGCTGTGGTGACATCAACTGGAAACTTAATTCAAATGTTCCGTATGTTGTTAAATTTTAAAATATATACCTGTATACCAAATTAGGGTTTTGACCCAGAGGTCATGGTTCAATGATCAGTTTAAAGTTTAAGTGTAAGGTAGTTTAAAGTTTTTACCATGAAGTTGTGGTCACAACTACTTGAAATGTATTACACATGCTCGTTAAGATGTGAACATTTAAAAAATATATGCCTCACTTTACGAGGTTTACTTTACATGAAAATAAAATAGTGTGAGCAGGGCATTGGGCACATATTCTTGTTTTATCTCTAACATTTTATTTTGTTTAACAGAATCATTGGTTTACATATAATGAGAAGATGTCAGTAGAGAGTGTTACACAGTCTGTCAGTAATGTGGCCTTACAGTTTGGTGATGATGATGCAGATCCAGGGGCAATGGTAAATATTAACAAAAATATGTCAATTTAAGGTGGTATGGGAGTACATGTATTAACAAAAAAATAGTGCTTTTGGCTCACCTGGACCTATGGGCCTTGTGAGCTATGACCATCACTTTATAAAATAAAATTGAGAATGGAAATGGGGAGTATGTCAAAGAGACAACAGCCCGACCAAAGAGCAGACAACAGCCGAAGGCCACCAATGGGTCTTCAACGCAGCGAGAAAATCCCGCACCGGAGGTGGACCTCAGCTGGCTCCTAAATAAAATTGTGTACTAGTTCAGTGAAAATGGACGTCACACTATATCTTCATGTTAAACTTTAGAAAAAAATTTCTTTAACTACAGGACTTATTTCAACTAACGAATTGGGCTGAATGATCCTTATGGTATCTAGTACAAACTTCATGTATTTTGGTCCTGCCTTTCAATTATGGATGTCTTGTCCTTGATTTATATGTTATACAGGGTTCACCACAGAATGAAATTCAAGGGTGGGGAGAAAATTCATCAAATCAGAGATTGTGTGTTGCGTTATCGAATCGTTTCCAGTTGCGTACAAATTGTTAATTATATGCCTTACAAGTATTTATCATATAAAGCTAATTTGGAAAGGGGTCTCACATACATTTTGTAGTTGGTCCTATTAGTGGTTTCCACACTTGTAGGAACATATTAAACATGGAGAAGTAAACACCTAATGTGGCTTCCCAGATTGCAGGGATATTAAAGTGAGGGATCCACATATAATATTGCTTTTCATGTAATAAAGTATGCATTATATAATTTTATTATTTTAAATAGATTCTGACCAATTTAGATTTAATTTAAATTGTCTTATGGAAAACCACATGGTAAAAAGATAAAGACATTAATAAAAAAAAATATTTTGTCACAGAATTTCAGTCATTTCAACCAAATTAATCCTATTTAGCAGTTTGATCATATTTGTTATGTAGAATTTTTCCAATACAAATATGTAAAGGAATTATATATCCAGTTTTACTCTTTTCATACTTCAAATGAGTTTTAAGATAATGACACTCCTATCCTTCATGTCCTAGTTGTTGATCTAACTGTCTATTAATAACCAGACAATGTTGTCTGTTATTTAGGTAATCCCAATATTTTCCGCCAAAAGAGCACATGTGACATGCCACATGACTGTCAACAAAAGGAACGTGCTTTTATTAATTTAGTTAGGATATAACATTCCATTTAAGGTACAGTCATACATTTGCATTTATAGAATATCGGTAGTTTGCAAACAATTTTACTTTTCAAATTGAAGAAACTGGGTCATGATCGTTCATTGATCGTTACCTTGTTCAACCACGAGAGACCATGTAAATAATATAATCAGCTGTCAGTGTACATCCCTTGACTGCTTGAGGCAATGTTCACACCAATAAACAATAATTAGATTTGGCATGATAATTGGATTAGGGATAATTATCTGAAATTTAACCTCAATCAATGGAATTTTCAAGTGTGGCGGACAATGAAATAAGCGTGGCGTTGGGAATTTTAGCGTGGCGCTAGAAATTTAAGCGTGGCGCACCGCCACCCTTAAATAGGTCATGGTGATCCCTGTTACATTTTTCATTTTGAGTATTAAATTTTGGTTCACAATACCTGATTTCATGTATAGTTACAAAATAGACAAAAATAGAGTACATTCTATTACAATTACTTTGAGTTATCTCCCTTTATAAGACAACTGTAATATTTTTTAATGAAGCAGAAGTTGTATTGGCTAAGCATAAACATTTATACCATAAGATTAGATGTCTTTATTTGAAATGAAATTAATGCAAATAAATTATTTTTCTTTATTGAGATGTATTAAATTCATTAAAAATCCAATACCAACTGTGTGTGATCTGATATAGGCAATCACAATTTTTATCCATATTAAAAATATAACTACTTTTAAAGACATAAGATGTGTGATAAATGATCATGACTCTTATAAGAATTGACCTCAATCTAATGAAGAAAAAGTTAAATGATGCTTGAAATAGATTTCTTTCAAAGCACATTGAATTATTTCCTGGTTATGCCAGTGGATAATGGGTTTTTTTTTTTTTTTATGCATATCTCACCTGATTTCTAACATTACTACGATTTTATATGATAAAGGTATTTTGATAAAATGTACAAAACCAGTATCATTTTTTTCTTCCAGAGCCGTCCTTTTGGTGTTGCATTATTGTTTGCTGGGATAGATAAAAAAGGACCTCAATTGTAAGTTACAGTCTCCGTTTAATTTAGTATTACAGACCTCATTTATTCTAGAAAGGCTACACAATATAAAAAAATCAAGATGTGGTATGATTGCCAATGAGACAACTCCCACTGAAGACCTAATCAGTGTTCTCCCCAGAAATTTTTTAAGGCGCAAAATTTCAAGGGCGCGTAACTCTATTTTAGCATGTTTAGAGTGAACTATTGTGACCTGAAGCAATCGGTCATAAATCATTATATGCAATAATGCACAGTATTAATATACATGATAAAGAATAAGAATATATATATGAAATAAATTCATTTTAAACACATAAAAGCATTTATATCACAGTCAATTAAATAAGTCAAAATGTATATATAGTTCAAGAAAAATCCTCATGTTCTTCTGGGCCTTCCAATGCTGAACAGCTGCAGAAATATTTATTTCTGTACTCTCTGTTCCTTCTAGAGATATAGTAACAAGACAGTTTGTAATTTTGTTGGACAGCCTGTTCTTCAGTCTATATCCTCTTTAGGGTTTGCAAACATCATCTGCCTTTCACTTAACCCATTTCTTCTTTGCAAAGAACATGTTGATTCAGCATTAAAATTGATTATGTTTAAGATGTTTGGTATAGAACTTTTTAAAACAAAAAAAATGTAATGAACCAGCTGACCAGTGTCCGTAGTTTGACATTACGCTTCCGTGTGTATAATTGTCAAAACGTTTCTTTGGCAGGTAGATATAAACGAAACTTGACAAATTCGTCAAAGTTAAGACCAGTGAAATTCTAGTGACATTATACAAATGCTGCAGCGATTCAGTACATATATTTCCCGATGGACGAATTAACGATCTTTGTTAAAAAATTATTTATTTCTAAAACGTGGCAGTTGACAGACGAATTTTACTTGCAAGCAACAATTTTTCACATTCTAAAAAAATAAATCACTCCTCGTTATCTTTAATAAAGGTTTATTTTTACTTTTTTGACGTACAAATACTCTCATTCATAAATTTCATCGTAAATTTCTTTAGTAATGTGTATTCAAATTTATCACGTGTATTCATCATGTTCATTGGTCGTGTTTAAATAGATTCTTCTTCTCGACCAATGAAAAAAATCGTTACTTAAATGGCCAAGTGATCGCACACAGATGATGCGTAATATACAACTATGTATTTGCGATCTATTTCTTCAATTTTGCACTGAAGTTTTTAAAACTTTTATTTTCTACTAAAATATCTATCTTCTTGATGATCATTTACGCTATAACCTGATTACATGGTCTGATAAGGCTGGAACAGGTAAATCAGAGACTTTTGCTAGTTATCAGTTATTGCGCAACATTGACTGACCTCTCTGTGGTGATCAGCAACTTGACAATTTTAACCAACATTTATAATTAAAATGTGAAAATTAACACGCTGCGTGATCAAAGTATTAAGGACAGCGGCCAAATAAGGCGCTGTGGGATCAACGAAAATATTTTGAAGGCGCTGCGGGACTGCAGCGTCATATCGGCCTGGGAGAACACTGCCTAATGTTGTAGAAGTAAGCAACTATAGGTCAAGGTGCAGCCTTCAACAATGAGCAAACCCCACACCACACTGCATGCTATAAAAGGTTTTGAAATGCCAAATGTAATACAATTCAAACAAGAAAACTAGTTCATAAGTGTGAACATTTAGTTGTTCATATAAAAATGGACTGTTTTGATCAGTTTTCTTAATATTTATATATCTATATACATGCACCTGTATTTTTTTAATTTAATTTTTTTTTTTGTGGGTGAGGGAGAGGGGAAGTATTTACCAAAAATTAAAGAATTAACAGTTTGAGTTTTAATAGTTATATTTTAAATGCCATAATAAAGATATCAAAAATTTGTAAGGGTTCTACGGAACCCAGTGTCTCGCCTACTTTTTCTGTTAATCGCAGGCTCAACAAAAATGAGGAAGTAAATCAATAAAAATATTCCTCTTGATACTATCTTTTGATTGTAAGAAGCTTCTGTCCAAGTTTGGTAAAAATCAAGGATAGTTTATGAATCTAATAAATGTTTAAAACTTTAACTGCAGACTGAATGTAATGTTAACTGGAAGAAAACAAAATTTCCTTCTAGATACTAGCATTTGATCATAAACAAGCTTCTGTCCAAGTTTGGTACAAATCCAAAATAGTATAAGAAAGTTATTAAAATTTTAAAAGTTTAACCACAGAGTGAATGTGTTGTTTCCTGGCAGAAAATCTAAGTCCATTTAAAGTAAAATAAGGAAAAATGGAATTTTTTTTACAAAATTTACTTCTGGATACTATCTTATGATCATAAACAAGCTTCTGTCCAAGTTTGGTACAAACCCAGGATAGTTTAAGAAAGTTATTAAAATTTTAAAACTTTAACCACAGAGTGAATGTAATATTTCCTGGCAGAAAAACTAAGTCCCATTTATAAGTAAAATACGGAAAAATGGAATTTTATTTTTACAAAATTTACTTCTGGATACTATCTTATGATCATAAACAAGCTTCTGTCTAAGTTTGGTAGAAATCCAGGATAGTTTAAGAAAGTTATTAAAATTTCAAAACTTTAACCACAGAGTGAATATTTGTGGACGCCAACGGAATGTATCGCTTTTCGATTAAAGTCGAAGGCTCGACAAAAACAGTATGTTAATTTTTGGCTCTGCTTATAGTATTATAAAACTCAATTCGAAACATTAATGGACCAAATGTCGTAGTAAGGTAATGAATGGCCTTTAAGATGTTTACAAATTTTCATCAGCAATAAGTATACAAGTATATCTTTTCAGGTATCACATGGATCCGTCTGGAACCTTTATACAATATGATGCTAAAGCAATAGGATCTGGGTCAGAGGGAGCACAACAAGCACTTCAGGATGTCTATCATAAGGTAAGTAAAACCAAGAATAATAAAAGGTTAATAAAACCGAAAGAATAAAAACCAAGAATTATAAGTTTAATAACCAAAAGTTATAAGGTTAAAACCCAGAATAAAGGTTAGTAACAAGAATTATAAGGTTAGTTAAAACCAAGAATTATAAGGTAAATAAAAACCAAGAATCATAAGGTTAGTAACAACGAATAATAATAAGGTTAGTTAAAACCAAGAATCAGAAGGTTAGTAAAAACCAAGAATCATAAGGTTAGTTAAAACCAAGAATTAAAAGGTTAATAAAAACCAAGAATTATAAGGTTAGTTAAAACCCAGAATCATAAGGTTAAATAAAACCAAGAATTATAGCGTTAGTAAAAACCAAGAATTATAAGGCTAGTAAAAACTAGAATTATAAGGTTAGTAAAAACCAAGAATCATAAGATCATTAAAAACCAAGAATCATAAGATCAGTAAAAACCAAGAACATTGTATCAAAAGAGAGAGAAGATACCAAGGGAGTCAATCAAAATTATAAACAAAAAAACAAAACCTAGACAACACCATGGCAAAAAAAAAACAACATCAAAAGAAATACAACAATCACAAAAATATTGCACAGAAAACTAAAATTGAGCAACACAAACCCACCAAAATTTAGATGTGAAGTCATTTGCTTATAAATAGGAACTATAAAAGCATTGCACCATACACATTACAATGATATATAAATACCATGAAAAACATGATTATTGTTGATATGAATGGCACAAGATGTAGGTTAACACAAATGTAACAGAAACCCAGCACCAAGACATATTGAAAAATAATACAAAACTGACTTTCACCTTTTAAGACTGTCAAATTAAAGGCAAAAAAAACCAGATGAATCAATCTTAATTCATACATAAAACAGTCACAGCAAGAGGTTCCATTTAAAACACATTCAATTGCACCTCAACTGTTTAAAAGACAGATTCAGGGATGATTCTTTACATGTACCTTTATTTAGCAGATTTCTGGTATTGTCAGTCTGGGTTTGTCTGTAACAATAATTTTTTCTATACATGTACACAATGATTTGTATCTGATACAGAATAAAATCACCTGTAGAAATTATAAAATAAACAAAAATGTGCAATTAATGAAATCAAACATAAAAACAGTGTATAAATGCAAATGAGAGTAAGACAATTTAATTTTTGTTAATTCAAATATTTGTTTTGGCAAAATTTAAAACACAGTTGAGTGGTGTTAATCTGTTCTTCTTGTTAGAAAAATTACGTGTAATCTTCCAAATGGTTTCAAGCATTTTAATTTTAAACATTTCTTCTTTCTCATTTCTTTCAGTCTATGACATTAAAAGAGGCATGTAAATCAGCTCTGACAATTCTAAAACAAGTCATGGAAGAAAAATTAAATTCCACAAATGTAGAGGTAAGATATATATTATAAGGTCAAATGTTTGAAATATATGCCACTGGACATAGAGCATGCAACAATCAATCAATCAAATGTTTAAATCGTACTTCAAAATTGACATCTATAGTATTGTTTATATACTTTTGTACAGGGTGGAATATAATTAATGTCCTTGATATTTCCCATTAGTTTATTATATTTGTACGGTTGAAATCTACTCAAAACTAGAGAAATGGTCATTTGATTGTTAGGATTGCTGGTCAGGTATACATGTCTATCTGTAAAGGATTCATGGTTCAATGATCAACATTGATGTTTTTGTCATTAGGTCAGGTTCTCAGTTGCTAGGATTTATAAATATAAATTTTATATGTCAACTATGTTTGGTCATTGTTTCTTTGAAGTTTCTTTGATACATATAGTATTTACCTTTTATATAAGTCGGCATATTCAATTATGATTTATTATTTAGGCAAGAAATGTCAGCATGTGCACTCTATCATTTTGTTCTTTATTCTTTCTTTTATAGATGTATATTGTATCTGATTAAAAATGATAACTCATTACTTTTTAAATGGGTATAAATGTGAGAACAAATTATTGGCTGTATTACCCAATGGAAAATACTTCATACAGAATGATATTTCTATCTTAATTCAGTATACAAAATGGCATTTCTATCTTATTTCAATTCGGTATGCAGAATGGTATTTCTATATTAAGGTGGTACATAACACTACAGGAGATAACTGTTTAAAAATCAGCTGAACGTTTTAATCATGTTCTATTGTTAAGGAAATATTAAGCTTCTCAATGATCAAAATTAGTGTTTGTCAAACTGCTATATATCCAATGAAATTTTTTCCAATAAAGTGTGTGGTTCAAGTTTTTGAAATTTTATACTTTTGTCAAAGGGTCAAAGCAAATATTGTGTCAAAATTTTATGAAAATTAAACGACCCAAATTAATTTTAGTCAAGGTGTTTGGTACTACCTTAATTCAGTCTACAATTAATCTTTCATATATCTTAATTCTGTTAAAATGGTATTTCTACCTTAATTCAGTATACAAAATGTTATTTCTATTTTCAGATGGCTAAAGTAACACCAGAGAAATTCTTTCACATGTTTTCTAAAGAAGAATTAGAAGATGTCATCAAAGATATTTAACAATAATTCCGTAGATTCACAGAACTTTGTTTCTTCATTGTTATCATCTAGAAGTGCTAGTGAATTATCTCATCTTATGATGTTAATAAAACTTCACAATGTTATAAGGTGATGACTTATTGAGAATTAGTAATATTCACTACAATAAAATGTTGAAATATTTAATTTCTTTTCAATGTCATACCTGAATATTTTGTAATTCATGTATCTTTATGGATTGGCCTCCTATCATAATTATATGAAGCAGACTCTGTCTTTTCCTTTTAGAATTTGAAATCTCTCCTTTGACCTGTCACCTATGAGGGATATAATAATCTCCCCTTTGACAAAAATCACCATATTTTCACCCTTTTCATCAAATGAGTTGTGTATATATATAGTACTTTTAGTGATTCATTTTCACTGTATTGCAAAAACATTGCTTATTTGCATATTAAAAGACATCCAAGTTCATCAGGAATATAGATTCCACCACTGCATCAAGTGTATTATGATATTTTTCTACACAAGACAGTTAAATTTTAATATTTAAAGTGCAAGGCTTGCCAAGCTTTTTAAATAATTAAAATTTAACTGTTGAGAGTGGAGAAATATTGTAATACACAAGTTATAGTGGTGGAATCTGTTCTCTAATGATTTTAGAAGATAAACAAAATTTATCCTTCCTTTTCAAAGATTTGCAGGAAGCAGTGTTCTTTATATGTGACGTTATCAGGCATGGTCGCCATTTTTCATGACGTCACAATAGGAAATTCAGAAGAAACCAAGAAAATTTGACGTCATAATTAAATTTCGACCAATCATTTGCTGAGAACAAAGTTTTCTCTAGAAATGAGAAATATTTTTTCACACCGTCCGATCGAGAAATGTGAAAAAGCATGAAACTTAAAGAATGTTGTTTTAACTAATTATTTCCATGTTTAGATAGTCTATTTTTTCTGTTCAAATACTGATACTATCTTAATACAAAATATAGCATGAAGAAAGGAGGTCACATATAATCTACCCTCTAAGTGGAGCTGTAAAGAGGAGATCTCCCACATTGTAGCTCCAAAAGGTAAGCAAGTATGTAATATCAGTTTAATTACCATGTGAGGAATTTTAAAACTTTTTGATTCTTCACTGAATACTGCATATTACCTTTCATAATATTGTTAGCCTCCAGTGCAGGAGGTTGTGGGTTGGTACCGACTGGGTCAAACCAAAGACTTTAAATTTGTTTTTGTTTGCTTCTCTGCTAAGTGCCTGGCAATAATGAGTAAGAGCAAACACTGATCAACTCAGAATCATGATAATATGTCCAGAGAGTGACATGTCTCCTGCAGAATGTTACCTTGTGACTCAGTATGTCAGTCTAGTACAAACCAGGATTGATATTTATATCACATTAACAGGCTTTCATCCTGAATATGCAGTTAATTTTCTACTAGACGTTAAACAGCCATCCATCATAATCATAATATTGTTGATTTTATCATTATTTATCTTAGGGAGGGGAGTAAAACTTTCTCAGGTCCTAATTGGCATTATTCTTATTGACATGACATTACAAAGAAAGGAATCTATTTTACCAATCACTAGTTTGCCAGCATATCAATAAGTTTATGGAATCATTGAAGCTTATGAACCAGTGTAATATTTCATGGCTACTTGATGATACTTTGCAGTTTCAGCATCCTCACAAATGATACTTGACCAATCAGATCTTCAAAATACTGATATTCCCACAATGCAACACAATTTCTTTATTGCATCATTATTACAACACCTTACCTGAGAGCATATTTTTAGAATTTTTTTTGGATTGGACTATGAATGTAGCCTGTAGGCTTCAATTATGCTGCTTCGCAAGTAGGAGAGATCGATTATGGGAGGGACTAAATTATTCGGGTTATTCTATAGTTAGTTAATAAGGTTCATAATCCTTATGGAGTCAGTCTTAGTGATTTAACATCAATATTGGAATTAAAGTTGACTATATAGAATGTATTAAACAAAAATTCCTATGAAGAGACCTCGAATATCCTAGTAAACCATGTTCAACTTAAAGTGAAGTTGTATGTTTACTTCCTGTGATTTTATTTAAATTCAATTTTACAAAAATCAACAAGGAACTTAGTTTTATAGATATGACTGTGCATGACAATTAATGGAAGTCATATGAGACAATCCTAACTTTTCATACGACATAAAACTTATGCAGGATGGACAGACAGACTTGTATTGTTATAGGGCAACTATTCTATCAAATAACCAGATCCACCGGCATTGAACAATTATAGCCCTATTCACAAACAAAACTGAAGGTGGGTCTCATTGGGGTCTAAGCGTGACGCGGGATTACCGATTTTTGTAAGCGTGACACGTGAAAGTCAAATTATTGTGCCGTGAAAACGGGAAATGAAGTCTAGCGGGATACGGAAATTACAAAAATGAGAATTGCTTACGTACATAGTGTAAGCGGGATACGGGAATCTGACAAAACAGTAAGCGGGATCTGACAAAACAGTAAGCGGGATCGGGATCAGAACCCCAATGAGACCCCCTGAAGCGGAATAACTCATGAAAATCCAATATTTTGATATAACAATTACAAATATAAATTCTCATGTGTTTGAAGAATTTAAGAATGATTTGATGTTTTCGTGGACCTTTCGCGATCCTTTCCACGATTATCAAATTCCATTTTGCAAAGTTTCTGATTAAACTAAAACAAAGTAAATTTAAGAACCATTCTAAACAGTAATGTTGAGCGATATTTTTAAGAGAAAAGTAATTTATGCATTCAAAATATGAAAACCATCATGTTTGTAAGTTTCGAGGAGCAGTTTTGTAAAACGGTGTACTTTTAAACCTTAATTTTTTCGGATACTGATCATAATGTTGAACCATGTTGACAGACAGTTTTATTTTTCCAATATTTATCATTATAATAATTCATCAAATTAGATTATTTACTGACGTCGCATGTGTCTTCTCGATAAGATTCCTTTACTATCCTATGCCAGATCTTTCACAATCCAATCGCAATACTTGACCACCGTTACTTATTCTTTCACGATCATTTTCTCGACATACCAAATGACAGTCGTACTTCGGTGACGTGTAAATTTAACAACAGAAAAGAAGGTATAAAATGGCCTTGGTATGAGACAAATTCATTGGAAATATGTTCTATTCCTTGATCTGTTTCGATTCCGATATCCAAGAGAGCGTGATTACTATACCATCAACAAACATTAATATTAATGTCGGTATAGGCTAACGTCAATATATGTCCTATATTAACTTAGAAACCAATAATAGATACACAAATAGCTTTTTGGAAACAATTTCATAAACAGAATCTACATTTAATTAAGTTTAACTTCATAGAAACCAGGTATATCCTGAATTGTACATGTATCACCTTTCTAAATGCCAATTTTCAACCAATGTTTAAAGTCTTGTAATGAAATCTGAACATTCGGAAGGATACTACTACTAAAAATAACCCTGGTTTTCTGGAAATCTTATATAAGTATAATATGGAGCGCATTAATCCTCAATTTTAATGCAAACTCATGGACAAGTAAATTTTAGCTCACAAGGGTCTAACTATATTTCTCATTCACCAAACGTTTAATTTCTGAAAATTTGTTGGTTAGTTTAACTAAGTTAAAATATTGACATCAAAAGCACTATTTTAGTCAGGAAGGGCTACTTTTACGTTCTAAATTGGAGTGATTGAATTAATGGTCTGACACCAAAAAATGAAAACGTGAAAAAGGTTGGCCTTTTCAATTACAATATGGTATGCTCTGTTTGTCTAGTCTAGTGTTTTGGAAACCATGGGCTCGATTCCGGCGCGGTCAAATGAAAACCTGAAAATTGGTATTTGATTATTTTCCACTAAGATGAGGTATATTAGAAGCTAAAAGCAAAGACTGATCAGCTCGGAGTCCAAATATTTGTTTTCTCGGGTTTGTCGACATTCAGGTTACCCTGTGAACCAGCAGTCCAGCACGTCAAAAAATAAACTCAGCGTGTCGGTCTAAACCAAATCTGGGTTTATATTCCGATATCGCATTAACCCGTTCTGATATGTATGTTATATTTGCCACTGGACGTTTAAATAAATCCACCCAAAATTATGATTAGAGCCTTTATTTGTACACCAATACAATTTAAAATTTAATGTATAATTAACGGACGTCGGTCTTATTGATTTTTTGTAATAAAAATCAGATCAGTAATGAATAAAGTACAAATTTTCAAATAAAATGTACCATTTATG
This sequence comes from Mytilus coruscus, assembly GCA_017311375.1. Taxonomy (NCBI): domain Eukaryota; kingdom Metazoa; phylum Mollusca; class Bivalvia; order Mytilida; family Mytilidae; genus Mytilus; species Mytilus coruscus. Next base: position 76,937,756 of record CM029595.1, on the reverse strand, counting down.
TTAGTCCGTGTTGCTGATCTAGATGTCTGAGTTTCTGTAGGAGGCTTTTTCAATGGTACTAATTTTACAAATGAAGGATTTTTTTCATCTTTCGAGCTAGGTTAGAAAATCAAAATTAAATATACTTCCTTTAACTTGTGACGAAGTAATTCCAATAGATATCTTAGACAACAGATTATGACTTGCAATATATATATACTCAAAAAGCAAACTACATAATAGCTGTATGATCAAATATTTCATTTTTGTCATAATTAAGTGACAAACTTAAATTAAAAAAAAATATACTAAAAAGGCGAGACAAGTGTCACAAATGATCAGATGGACACTTTTAGCATATAAGCACACACCATTAATAATCGATGCAAACATGGTATAATATATTTTATACACGTTTACTAAGTTGCCTTTTTGGTTTTAACTTTTTAAACAAAAATTCGAGGTGTAATGAAAGAAAATTGATTGCTTTTTAATATTTTATTCTTGAGTTACTTTGATATTACTAAACATAGTCCCCGCAGCTTCATAACATGGCTGGCAGACACATTTGACGCAGGTATTGTAAATTCCGCTCCATGAACTGACGCATGTTTTCATCATTTTGACGCATGGAGTAGCACACCAAACATACTTAAAACTGACACAGGCAAAATTCAGTCCCCACATCAAAGCGCACGGCACTCCACACACAGCGGTCAAACCTTTGTAACAGCAATCCATACTTCCGGTGAAGACTTTATCATAGGAACTCCAAACACAGTACATACTTTGAGCAGTGGGTGGTTCCCCTATTACACCGTCAAAATGGACCTATAACGAAATGAAATGTGTCAAGGTTACAAAATTATATTCAAATAACATTACTGGACCCTTTTCGCTAAGTTTTCAGTTTTTACTCTTTACTAAATCACAGCTTCGCATTGGTAGCTTGAGGTTCTATCAACTTTTATGTTCGCGCGTACAATGTTAATATTGTTTTACCCTGTCCGTCCGTCTATCCGTCCGTCCCATTATGGATATATAGTTATTCCGCATAACTCCTCCTACAGTTTGAATGTTAGGAAGTTTTCACTTTGCTGTCTATTTGTACATATTTGAAGGTGTGCATGTGGTCAGGGTTTTGATTTTATTAATATTTGCTCTTTTGGGAGATAGTTGAACTTGGTCATTTTTGGAGTATATACTTGCATAAGAGGTGCATATCATTTCCGCATAACTCCTCTTACAGTTTGAATGCTAGGAAGATTTCACTTTGCAGGCTGTTTGTATATATTGAAGGTGTGCATGTGGTCAGGGTTTTGATTTTATTAATATTTGCTCTTTTGAGAGATAGTTGAACTTCGTCATTTTGGAGTATATACTTGCATAAGAGGTACATAGCATTTCCGGATAACTCCTCCTACAGTTTGAACGCTAGGAAGTTTTCTCTTTGCAGGCTGTTTGTACATATATTGAAGATGGCATGTGGTCAGGGTTTTGATTTTATTAAAATAAATATTTGCTCTTTTGCGAGATAGTTGAACTTTGTCATTTTTGGAGTATATTCTTGCATAAGAGGTGCATAGCATTTCGGATAACTCCTCCTACAGTTTGCATGCTAGGAAGTTTCCACTTTGCAGGTTGTTTGTACATATATTGAAAATGTGCATGTGGTCAGGGTTTTGATTTTATTAATAAATGCTCCTTTGGGAGATAGTTGAACTTTGTCATTTTGGAGTATATACTTGCATAAGAGGTGCATAGCATTTCGGATAATTCCTCCTACAGTTTGAATGCTAGGAAGTTTTCACTTTGCAGGCTGTTTGTACATATATATATATTGAAGGTGTGCATGTGGTCAGGGTTTTGATTTTTATTAATAAATGCTCTTTTGGGAGAAAATTGAACTTTGTCATTTTGGAGTATTTATTTGTATAAGAGGTAGTCCTACAGTGAACCATAAACCTATGTGCTCCCATGCTCAACTTTGTGTATTTTAAATAAAACTTTGCATCTGCGGAGGCATCATTTGTGTCTCCCAGACACAATGATATCTCAAAGAAAGTCTCACATTGACTTTATTATAATAAAGTTACTTCAGAGTGGAGTGTGGGGTGGTGGGGGCATCACTTTGTCTAGTTTAAAATGATTCAGAAATGTTTTTTTTTTTGGTGTGTAGATTATTGAGTATTTATCCAAAACAGAAGTAAAAGTTACATTTCTAACCAAAGCCAACACTCTATTGAATATATAGTTACATTTCTATTACATTTTCAATCCAGATTCATTTTTTGCAGAAACGATTGTCACTGGATGCATTATTGAGGGGAATGACACGCTCTTGTGATCGGGGATATAGGGGGTCAAAAGTGGGGATGCGATATATAAGGGGTATAAAACAAGTGAGATCTGGGATAAAGAAAGTGGAGAGTGGAAAAAATTACAAATTAAAGCGGGATTTGGAAAATGAGCACCCTTGTATCACCCCCTCATTATTTAACAAAACATGTAAATTTTAACATATTGTATCGTCTTCAGTGTCAAAATAAAGCACCGAGTAACATTTTGATTATTGAAAAAGCATATATTCAAATTCGAGTAGATTACATCATATTTCCAATTAGATTATGTATATTTATCAAAGCATGTTCTACTAGCAGCCTTTCAATATGGGAATATTGGTAATGCTGTCTAATTGGATGTTCATTGTAACCATTATTTCCTCTTTATTTGCTCACTTATACACAACGAGCGCATTACTATTAGTGGTCTCGTGGTACCGTTCTCGCCTCGAGTGCTGGAGTTCGATGGTTCAATCCCCGACCGGGTCAATTTAAAGACTTGAACATCGGGGTGTGTTGCTTCTACGCTGAACGCGGCATTTAGGAGTAACAGCAAACAATGGTCGGTTCAAAGTTAGAATACTTTTCAGAATAATTTAAAATTGAGAATGGAAATGGGGACATTGTCTATATAGTGTTACATGTCTTTCTGTGGATTGTTTGTTACCTTGGGAACGAGTACGTTAAAATCCGTTTCACCATGTTTTTCTATAGTATACAAAGAGGGTGTTTTCGATTCATATCACATTAATAAATTCTTGTCCTCAATTGCTTGTAATATTTGCCACAGAATGTTACAATTACAAATACATCGTCATCGGCATCACCATATACATAAAGATTTTTGGTAATGTTGATTTTTTGGTCTATTTTGTTGTGTATGTAATTTGCCCATGGTTATTATTTCATCTTTTTAGGTTTAATATCAGTGGCGGATTCAAGGTGGTGCGTATGCCCTGCTTTTGATTTAAAAAATATAAATTTAAAATCGATAATAAAAAAAAAATCGGCTCGCTACGCTCGAAACATTTTAACTATTGGAAATAGTTTTTTTTTGCAATATTTGACTTACCATAACATGATCATTGAGCGAGTTTGGATCTCTCATAGCAGCAATACCATCCATTCTGTAAAATTCAGCCGTTTTTTGTCTACAAAAGTATATTTTAACAAATTACTTAGCTATATATTTCCAAGCCAGGAATCTGAATTTCCAGTGATCCAGTTCTTGTTGGTCGCTATCTGCCATATTTGCTTTCTATTCTTTCTTGTAGTATAATTCAGACCGTTCGTTTTTTTAATTGTTTCGCATTTTGTCATACCGGGGCTTTATTTATCTTACAATACGGTATGGAGTTTGCTGGTTGTTGAAGGCCGTGCGGTTACCCGGAATTGTTCACATCTTAGTCCTCTGGTCTGATAGTTGTCGCATTTGCAATCATACCGCATCTTCTTAATCTTATGTAGAGCTTCATTTCCAACAAGTTTGGGATCTTGGTTGGCGATTAGGGAGGCGAAAGACTGGAGATTACATGGTCTCGAAGCAGAGTCTTAAAAATGGTGTGATTTACGGGTTATTATGGTCCTAGTAAGGTATCTATCTGCCGGAAGTAGCCAGCATCAGATCAAAATTATATTTCCATTGTTATCGGTGCTTTTAGCTCACCTGGCCCGAAGGGCCAAGTAAGCTTTTCTCATCACTTGGCGTCCGTCGTCGTCGTCGTCGTTAACTTAGTTTAACAAATGACCCTATGGACAATACATACAAATGTCTTCTTTTAGAGAACCACTGAATGGAATGAAACCAAACATGGTATGAATGTTCCTTATGAGGTGCTGAACAAGTGTTGTTACTTTGTAGCTGATCCATCATCCGATATGGCCGGCAGGGGGGACTTTGTTTAACATGGGACCCTATGGAGAATACATACAAATGTCTTCTTTTAGAGAACCATTGAATGGAATGAAACCAAACATGGCATGAATGTTTCTTATGAGGTGCTGACCAAGTGTTGTTACTTAGTGGCAAATCCATCAACCAAGATGGCTGCCAACGGGGAACTTAGTTTAACAAAGGACCATATGGGAAATATATACAAATGTCTTCTTCTAGAAAACCGCTTAATGGATTGAAACCAAACATGGTATGAATTTTCTTTTGAGGTGCTGACTAATGTAAGTGATGTTACTTTGTAGCTGTTTTGTCATCCAAGATGGCTGCCAGCAGGGGAGCAAGTTTAACATAGGACCCTATGGGAAATACATACAAATCTTTTCTTTAGAGAACCACTGAATGAATTGAAACCAAACATGGCATGAATGTTCCTAATGAGGTGCTGACCAAGTGTTGTTACTTTGTAGCCGAACCATCATCCAAGATGGCCGCCAGCAGGGACTTAGTTTAACATAAGACCCTATGGAAAATACATACAAATGCTTCTTCTAGAGGAGCACTGAATGGAATGAAGCCAAACATGGCATAAATGTTCCTTATGAGGTGCTGATGAAGACATTAAGACATGTATCTTTATATATTGAGATATACTGTAAACTGCAAAATATCAGGAAAGAAGATCTGCACATAAGTCAACATGAGCAAAATTGTCAATTGACATCTTGTTGGAGTTATTGTCCTTATAAAGTCATTTTCTACAATTTCAATGAATTTATTGGTAATTTCTGTAAACTTTACAAAAGTCTTCTGCTTTTGATTAAATTACAGGCCAATATTAAACCATCAATCAATCATCCAAGATGGCTGCCAGCGGGGACTTCGTTTAACATACGACCATATGGACAAAACATACAAATGTCTTCTTTTAGAAAACCACTGAATGGAATGAAACCAAACATGGCATGAATGTTCCTAATAAGGTGCTGGCCAAGTGTTTTTACTTTGAAGCCGATCCATCATCCGAGATGGCCGCCAGAGTGGGACTTAGTTAAACATAGGACCCTATGGAAATACATACAAATCTCTTCTTTAGACAACCACTAAATGGAATGAAACCAAACATGGCATGAATGTTCCCTATGAGGTGCTGACCAAGAATTGTTACTTTGTAGCTGATCCATCATACAAGATGGCCGCCAGAGAGGGACTTAGTTTAACATTGGACCCTATGGGAAATACATACAAATGTCTTCTTTAGAGAACCACTAAATGGAATGAAATAAAACATGGCATGAATGTTCCTTATGAGGTGCTGACCAAGTGTTGTAACTTTGTAGGCGATCAATCATCCAAGATGGCGGCCACCGGGGACTTAGTTTAACATAGGACCCTATGGGAAATACAATACATACAAATGTTTTTTTTAGAGAACCACTGAATGGAATGAAATCAAACATGGCATGAATGTTCCTTTTGAGGTGCTGACCAAGTGTTGTTACTTTGTAGCCAATCAATCATCCAAGATGGCGGCCAGCGGGGAACTTAGTTTAACAAAAGACCCTATGTGAAATACATACAAAACTCCCGACATGTGTAACTTCAAGGCATATTTTAGCGGCGATCGATGTCTTTCAAAATTACTTTATTCTTATCAATAGTACCGCTTAAGTCGACGTTAGGCCGTCTTGACCTTGTTGTAGGGTATGAATGATTTGTTCATTGTTGAAGACCCTACATCAACTGTCAAGATGAAGAACAGGTATAAAAGCCCTGTTCATTGATAATTTTCTATGTTTTCTATGTATTGTGTGCGATTTTGTCCCATGTACATTTACTCCATATCCTTTCATTTTCTATTGATTCAAGAGTTTGTCTCTAGTGCTGTGTGGAGGCAGTAGAACGTTTCCCGTACTTGAGGTGTATGCTCTTATAATATTTACAGTTATGGTGTGCTTGTTCATGTGAGAATGTCTCATATTAATACACCGTCAAAATTTCATGTTTGGTTAAATTTCTTCAAAATACTGGTCTGGTCATCTGTTTTGTATATTGCCCTTTCATACTATTTTAAACTGCTAGGTTTTCTTACATATATTTCGATGTGCCCGTGCTGTCTATCATTTGTTTTTAGTTTTATATGTATTGTCTATCATTTGTTGTTTCGAAATTATTGGTCTTTTGTTGGGCAATGTATGACAAATATATGTTCAAAACCTCGCCCGTAATTATAAATTATGTAATTCATTGACCGCTCCCGACATGTTGTAACTTCAAGGCATATTTTAGCGGCGATCGATGTCTTTCAAAATTACTTTATTTTTATCAATAGTACCGCTTAAGTCGACGTTAGGGGCCGTCTTGACCTTGTTGTAGGGTATGAATGATTTGTTCATTGTTGAAGACCCTACATCAACTGTCAAGATGAAGAACAGGAATAAAAGCCCTGTTCATTGATAATTTTCTATGTTTTCTATGTATTGTGTGCGATTTTGTCCCATGTACATTTACTCCATATCCTTTCATTTTCTATTCTAAAAGTCTTCTTTTAAGAAACATTGAATGGAATGAAACCAAACATGGCATGAATGTTCCTTATGAGGTGCTGACCAAGTGTTGTTACTTTGTAGCAAATCCATCAACCAAGATGGCTGCCAACGGGGAACTTAGTTTAACAAAGGACCCTATGGGAAATATATACAAATGTCTTCTTCTAGAAAACCGCTTAATGGATTGAAACCAAACATGGTATGAATGTTTCTTTTGAGGTGCTGAGCAAGTGTTGTTACTTTGTAGCTGTTTCGTCATCCAAGATGGCTGCCAGCAGGGGAAGCAAGTTTAACATAGGACCCTATGGAAAATACATACAAATGTTTTCTTCTAAAAAACCACTGAATAAAATGAAACCAAACATGGCATGAATGTTCTAATGAGGTGCTGACCAAGTGTTGTTACTTTGTAGCCGAACCATCATCCAAGATAGCCGCCAGCAGGGGACTTAGTTTAACATAAGAGCCTATGGGAAATACATACAAATGCTTCTTCTAGAGGAGCAATGAATTGAATGAAACCAAACATGGCATAAATGTTCCTTATGAGGTGGTGATGAAGACCTTAATACATGTATCTTTATATATTGAGATATACTGTAAACTGCAAAAATATCAAGAAAAGAAGATCTGCACATAAGTCAACATGAGCAAAATTGTCAATTGACATCTTGTTGGAGTTATTGTCCTTATAAAGTCATTTTCTACAATTTCAATGAATTTATTGGTAATTTCTGTAAACTTTACAAAAGTCTTCTGCTTTTGATTAAATTACAGGGCCAATATTAAACCAAATTTGGCCTCAATCATTATTAGGGTATCTGTTATGATTTTAATCTATTTTTACATGATTTCCAAAACCAAAGTAGAATCAGGTGAGCGACACAGGCTCTTGAGAGCCTCTAGTTTTCTTCTGTGTAAAAGTCAAATTGAATTTAAAAAACTGTACCCGTCCGGTTTAAACGGCAGCTAAATTCATTTGCTTATAGACCATTGTTATTCTAATAAAATTGTTATTCTAATAAAATGTACATGTCCCAGCTAAATTTATCGCTGCTTTCTCTCATGAGAACCATTATTAACATCCAAAGTCAAGTGTAGCCTTATTAACATCCAAAGTCAAGTGTAGCCTTATTAACATCCAAAGTCAAGTGTAGCCTTATTAACATCCAAAGTCAAGTGTAGCCTTATTAACATCCAAAGTCAAGTGTAGGATTTGAGTTATGTATACATGCCGAAGCTTATTTCTAGCCTACCTTCACTTGGGGCAAATCAGTAATTTCTCTTTCAACAATCAATTGTGTCCACAAAAGTCATTTTTACTTACATGCAATATATTTGTAACTTGTAGCATCACGTAAATAGTTTACCTTTCTGAGAAAACGGATAATCAAGAGAAATCAGGCAGAAATACCCTATATAATACTTGGGAACTATATGAAATATTAATGATTGTGGAGCAAGGTTAAATGTAGCCACCAAACCATGTGGTAATTTCAGTGAAATATTGCCACATAATAAAAAAGGATAGGTCCTGGATTTTTTTCCATTCGTTGACACGAACAAAGATGTAAGTAAGTAAACAAGTAAGTAATCTTTATTTTGATATAAAAATAAGAAGTGTGGTATGATTGCCAATGAGACAACTCTCCACAAGAGACCAATTGACACAGAAATTAACAACTATAGGTCACCGTACGGCCTTCAGCAATGAGTAAACAAGCATACCGCATAGTCAGCTATAAAAGGCCCCGAAATGACAAATGTAAAACAATTCAAACGAGAAAACTAACGGCCTAATTTATGAACTAAATAATGAACAAAAAACAAATATGATATACAGCAACAAACGACACCCACTGAGTTACAGGCTCCTGACATGGGACAGACACATACGACTGTGGCGGGGTTAAACTAGTTTCAAGGCGCCAACCCTTCCCTAACCTGGGACAGTGTTGTAACAGTACAACATAAGAACAAAATATTAAATCAGTTGAAAAAGGCTTAACTCATCAGATGGATACAAATAGAAATACATGTACATCTAACAAAAACACGTGGCAGGGTTCTAATACATCCCCACAACAAAAAGACACTAAGTATTAAAGTCGGGTTTTCATATATACAATCACAACATAGAACATGAGTTCTTTAGAACTCTTTAACCGACTGATATATATATATATATAATAACACAACAGGATCAATCAACATGTACATTTACAGCACTTTCAAACATTTCAAGCAGCACATATGAATAAATACAGATATGTTATTTTGGTCTGAAGCCAGCCTCCTTCAACAAGTCAAAAATTCGGTTACATATAAAATAATATACTTGTTACAAAACCATCGTCTGCTTAATGAATGGTGATGAAAAAGACATTTATAAATTTGGTGCATTACTGAGCGCTTTTCTTGATATACCTTCTTAACCCAAAAATTTGAAAGCCAATGATGTATAAATGCCTGGATACATTAGGAGCTACATGTCCGAAAAAGACATAAAAGAATACCAGAGGCGGATTTAAGGGGGCTTTTTGTGAGAAAAAAATTGGTCGATTTTTTAGGGAATCACTGAAGCATGACTGGAGCGGGCCCCCTCTTATGGCAGTCAGTTGGACCCCCTTATAAAAATTTCTGGATCCGCCACTGTATATGGTCAACTTTGCCTTAGGTAGTTGGAATCTTAGTTTCTTATCAATGGAGAATTTCAGCCTACCAAACCACTGACTATGGAACTAATGCATGATAATATCGGAGCTAGACCTGTAGCTATATCGACCCAGTGCTATAAAATGAATATGACATTTTATAAATTTGGTGCGCCAGAAGTCCTTTTTTTAGATTTACCTTCATCAGGAAATTCCATAACCAAACATTTAAAAGCTTTCGATATGTAAATACCTGAATACGGGAAGAAATATGTGACCAAATTTGAAAAAAGAATATTCAAATTCATCTAAGTCAACATTGCCTGAGGGTGTTGGAACCTTAGTTCCTTGATAATACTAGTACCTACATTTATCAACAGAGAATTTCAGAAAAGTATGTTATAAATCATGACAGTAAGAAGCACTAGCTACTGAGCTCAGATACTCTCGGGGACTATCAGTCCACGAGCAGCGGTTTCGATCCATGTGGCAGTGCTATATAAAATTGAAAATAACTATTTATAAATTTGGTGCGTTTGAAGCGCTTTTCGTGATTTACCTTCACCATGAGCACACAATTCCAAAAACTTTGAAAGCCAATTTTGTATAAATACCTGAATACGTCAGGAGATATATCACCAAAAAAAGACCTAACACGTAAAATTAATTAAATAATATAACATTGTTTGAATGATATTCCTTTTACTTAAGGGGGCGTTTATGTTAGGAAAATGATTTAATTCGGAAGAGTTGGTTACGTTAGAGGCAGGACTACTGTTAGAGCGATATATAGATGTGAATCTATGTTTTCCAAGTCCTATATTAAATTAAGATCGTAATGCTGACCAAAACAAATTACATAAAATTAAGGTACACACAACTAAGTTACTTTTGTAAATACTTACTTGGGTAAAAAAATCTCTCTCTGCTACCAAACGTTGATAAGGAACATATAGAGTTCTGTTGTTAAGACGGCAACGTCATAAAAAGGCAACGACATACTAGTAATAGAAAAAGTATCAACAATCAAGTGTCTTGCGCCAAACGTGAAGGGTCTGAGGAATACATTATTCCAAGGTTTTGTTCCAAACCTTTATAGTGCTGGATTGCTGGTTCATAGTCAATCATTTGCAATTATTTATCTTATAATGTTATTTTGTATATGTTGTTGAAATAAATCATCTTTTAAGCCACCTGTATACTTGATTAACCATGAATACGCCAGAATGACACAAATACATTTAGTACATTGTACCAGTTTCATGGTGATATGAAATAACCTTTGAGGGGGTGCTAATTTCCCAAATAGCGCTTTTTGGTAATTTTCCCCTATCACACTTTTATACCCCTTATATCCCACATCCCTACTTTTTTACCCTTATATCCCACATCCCCACTTTTTTACCCCTATATCCCACTTCCCCACTTGTTACCTCTATATTCCACATCTCCACTTTTTTACCCCTGTATCCCACATCCCCACTTTTTTACCATCTGTATCCCACATCCCCACTTTTTACTCCCTTCATCCCATATCCCAAAAGCGTGTCACCCCTCTCGTCTTTAACTGATGCACAATCAATTGAAATTTAAGAACACTATGAAGTTTTTTTTACTGAATTTGATATTTTTTAACGATGTTTTATGTGATATTTGTGTGCAAAACAAGTAAGGTGTAGTGTTTTAGTGTTTCTTTCTTTCCTTTCTTGTTTTTTTTTTTATTTAAGTTTATACCATGATAGCTAGAATTCTATGAACATATTAATGAATAACACCAGTCAAGTATTGTTAATTATTGTTATATGGATATGAATTAGTGAGTATTTTTACCACACCGACGCCGCTATACAGTTCCACAAATAGTTGAAACTTACCAAATAGTAGTTATGTTGATATGTTAAATATTGTTTAATGACAAATGTCCCACACCAGGTGCAGGTTTAGTATATGATACATTGTTTTATAGATTAACCCTAATAATTACTCTAGTTTATACCAAAATTATGTTCTTCTTGTGGAAGTGTGCCAGCTCTTTGTATACGACCTAGTCATATGTCATTATGCTTCACTGAAAACATTGCGTTGTTGATATTTGAAAGCCGGATAAAGCACATACAATATACAGAACGAAAGACAAAACATAAAAAATCTGGCTTTATGAAAAACTTGTGTTATATCTTCTTCAACGAAGGACCACAGTATTATGAAATGCATAATATCCGAGCACGTCTTGCGATACCTTAAGTATGCTTTACGAATCTTTTCTATTTATTTTTACATAATAAAAAATTAGGAGACCACTATTTACCGGAGTCCAAATGATTATGTAAGCAACTGAATGTCAACACTCGGCCTTCAAAGTCATATATACTGTAAAGTAAGCTATAGAAGGACCCGATAGGAGAAAATGTAAAACAATTTAAACGTGAAAAAAACAATGAACGAAAAGCAAATATAACGGACAGCAATCACCGACAACCACTGAATTGTGGAATAATGTTTTGTTCAATCAGAGACATATATATTATAATATATGTCTCTGGTTCAATGCACCAATCCCACTTGCGATATTGACAATTTTTATATTTTTCGAACCATATTAATGGCAATTTTAAGGTTGGAGCTCATATCATGATATTTAACATTCCTTTACTGGGTCTAAATACAATTTCTGTACGGTGTTTGGCAATATGCAAAAACTTTTTATTCCGACATTGACGATTTTGGGTTATTTTTGAAAATACGGAAAAATTCCATTTTTCTTCTACATGTTCTAATCCAAACTAATTTTTTTCTACTGACTGTCTAATAAGCAAGCCGGTAGTTCAGTGGTTGTCGTTGGTTCATGTCTGTCATATTTGTTTTTCATAAATTGTTTTGTCAATTGAATTGTTTCATATTTTTTATAGCCGACAACTGGTATATGGTATGGGTTTTTCTCATTGTTGAAGGCCGTACGGTTGCCTATAATTGCTTACATTCACTTTATTTGAGCTTTGATGGATAGATGTCTCATTGGCAATATTAATTCATCTCCTTATTTTTATAATAATACCTCCCTTTCAATTTATAACATTTCAATTTAATTTTATTTCTTCTAATCTTGAGTTGTAGGACATAAATGGTCGAAATAAGGCAGGGAACTGGCTTATCATGCACTCATGGGGCCGTTTTTCTTTCAAAAGGGTGCGTACGATTCTGATTTTTAGAATCTACCTTGCAATTTTGATGTAGCAATACAAATCGATTAAAAACACAACATCAAACCATCAATCATGGAATTGGTATCCTGAAATATGTGGCGATATCCATTATGATACTGCGACTCTTTTCACAATAAACCTTACGATTAAAATTGGTCGTAAGTTATACTGAAATGTGTATGACGTACGAGTATTTTACTCTTAAGATTTTTTGTGAAAAGAGCCGCTGTTTGCTTAACAGCGTTGCAAAAAAACGGCGCGCAAAATTGGTGCCCTGCTATACTGTATTTTATGCCATTGAGATGTTATATATTGACCCCTAAAACCGCTAAATCTGATAGTGTGTTAACCCCAAAGGACTACTCGCTTAAAGTATACATTGATAATATGCCATTTCCAATTCTTGTTTTTCTCTTTTTTTGTACCGCAATAAGCAGCACTTTGTTCTTTGTAAGAAGTTCGAGAAGAGACTGTTTAGATGAGTATTGAACTAATGTTTATGCAACTTAAAAAATATTCTCAATGATGTTGCTTTGTTTACGTCTTTTGATTTTGAAACACTATAAACGGGATTGAATTTCTTTATACGCCCTCACATCGACAATATGGATCTATTTTCTCTATTTGACAAATTGTAATGAGGCCGAAATTTTTTTTTAGCTGAAGATCAAGTATGAATGCTTAAAGAATAAACGCCAAGAACAAAGCAAATCGGCCTTTTTAAACGCTTGACTGACTTTTTCTTCTTTGTGAGTATAAAGAAGAAAAGTTAGAGGAAATGTTTGTTATCTATTTTTTCCCCTTTAATTTGCGAGTTTATTTGCATGTTAAGATTGGAATTGTTGGAGCAGATTCCACGAAATTCCTCAAGATCTGCTAAGTTATATCTATAACTTACTATGTTAAACTTGAAATTTACTAATTCATTCTCTTAAATCACAATGTTTTTATAATATGTTAGAACCTGGTTTTGTCAATTGTTGCACATAGGATTCGCACATATGGACCGCGACGATGAATTTAATACTGAGAAAATTAAAAAAAAAAAAAAAAAAATCTGCCAGTAATCTCGAATTTGTTTGTCAAGAGACGCGATTCTTATTCATAATTAAGAATTCTAGCTGTACTAAATCCACTCGTTTTAAGAAGACAAAAATATCTTTACAAAAACTCAACAGAGCAGAATGCATATCAGTTAGTTTTTGATTATGTTTTTGATGGTTGCGTACAAAAAGAAATTGCAAAGTCGTTATCGCTGAATAATTGGTTTTATGAATTAATTTAATATTGAAAGCGCTTCTGTATAGTAAAGTTGTAAAAGTTAATGGAATTGGCGGGACTACTTTAAAACAGGCAGATCACTTTTCAATATTTGCAGAATTTCTTAAGAGACTTGAGGTAATAAGTATTTTCGTTAATTACCCATAACACTCTAGTATTTTGTGAAGTTTTTAGCAGACAACTGTTACTATTTCTTTTACATGCATCCACGTAAGCCACCGTGATAGATCGATTTCACTGTTGTAAGTCAACAGACTCCTAAAATAAGGATGTCAACACCCATTAGTTAAGATGTTTGATTACAATAACTGATAAAGGTTATTTTACACTAGTTTTGAAAGTGAATAACCGTGTTCATTATGTTACTTCTGTTAATCTTGAACAAACGCCTCGGAGGAATTGTCAAAATTATAATGTAAGTTTATATAAGTAATTAATCAAATTTATTCATTGAATAAATTAATAAAAAAAGAAATTTAATTGAAATTTACAATAAAGACTGTCATGTTACATATCGATCGCTATAACTTGATATATTGGGACACTATAAATAGAAGATTGTTTGAGATATCGATAAATTAATAATCGAGTGCTAAAACTTTATCGACATCGTGAATATTGGTTATCGAGTAGCCTCTTAGCCAAAGCAAAGGCATCATAAAGTTGTTTTTCTTTTTTGGTTTATTGACTCACTTATTTTGTTTACAGCGAGAATTTATTAATTAACTAGTTTTTTAATTATCATGATACCAATGTGATATGACTATATTTTCTTAATTCATTTTTGTACAATCAACGGTTTTGACAACATATTAAATTAACTTATTATTTTTTACATATTTTTTATTACTTCTCATTAACATAATGATTGACACATTTACGCACGCGTATCGACAAGGACAGAGTAGTCTCGTTATCTGCTGTTTTATTGCTGGAACCATTCATCCGTGGTATTATACAAGAATGGACAATCGTTGATGTGATTTTCAAATTAGCTAAAAAAAAGGTACTAGTTTTCATCATATGTTTTAATTATTGAATTCTTAAGATGGATTTTATTTTAATTTTCAAAATGGATAGTGAGTGACCCGTTGTAAACGAGGAAAAGGGTCTTTGATTTGTCATACAGGAACTGCCTTTACATGTGATTAAGGTAAGTAAACTTGTTGACGGCATATTTTAATGTTATTCTCTCTAGATTATAACCGTTTTCTGAACATAATATTTCAATACTCACACTTTAACAACTTTAATTTCCGCCTTCTTAAAACTGAAATGGACTTACTCAGAATTATTGAATCTTATTCTGTGCTTCTTTTGTCATTATTTGTTTATTTATTTATCTATAAATTTATCATATTTTTTTTATTTATTATACTTATTATAATATTAGTATTTAAGTTTTGATTTAAAATACATTATTTCGCTTATTCAGAGCTTGGTAAACAGAAACATAATATTTAGTGGTTTATTATATAGAAATACATGTAAATATTATTTGTTTCAACCAACAACCCCACAAGTCTTCAGCTTTTGTATGTTAGTACTTTTTAAAGGTATCCCATAACACAAAATTTTGGTGGATATATAGACACTCCTGTCAATATTCGGTATGTTTTTCTTATCTTTTTTCTGAAAGACAGTTGTATCTACATACACATACAACAACAACAACATCAATAATGATAATAATAATAATAACAATTATTATTATTATTATTATTATTTTTTTTTATTATGTTCGCCTGAATAGACACTCACACAACATAACACTTGAAGCACTTAAAGACAACAGTACAATTAACTGTGAGAACTCTCGAATGTGTCTTAGAAGATCTTACAAGTCGAAAAGAAGATCTTATAATCAAAAGCACTTTCTTGTCACGAACTGACTAGAAGTCTAGTGTCTGCGGATATCTTTTCTAAGGGTCATTGAGAGATTACCAAATGATATTGATCTGTTTACTGTTTGAATAAAAACATATGACCGACTTCCGTGTGCACCGACGTGTTTCTTTATAAGGGGACGACCATTTGATTTACTGGCGGGGTGGGCATTAGGGGATGATTTTGAAAATGAATAACTTGGCCTGGTCTGAACTGGAAAAAAATGACTTTGCACAAGACTGGATGAAAATAAATATTCTGCAACATATAATGCAGGATACTTGAGGATACAAATGTGAAAATAAATTAAAAATAAATGAAGAATGTTTACATTTGACACAGATGATGCCTCCACTTGCATATAACGTTATAAAGGGGCATAACTCCAGGAAGGTAAAAGTGACGTCACCTAAATTCGAACTTAATCTGAGTTTTGTGGTAATAAGCATTGCGTATAAGTTTCATAACATTTGGTTGAGTCAAACTAAAGTTAAACGGACGGATGTACGGACATTCGGACGAACAAGGGTAAACCTTATTGACCACTCCGCTACGGCGGGGGTATAAAATTAAGCATGTGTAGCATCAGATGAAAGTAAATGATCAATCCGGAACCGGAAAAATATGTCCCCCAGCCCCAGAATATCAATTCTAATGCAATTTGTATGTAACAATTTTTCATTGGCTAAAAGTTGCCGTCAAATCCACAGTTGACCAGGCGTAACTAAGGAGGGACCCGCCATTTTGAACTGTTTGAATCAACAAATGTTCGATATCTACTATATAATCGAAAATAAAACAACACCTACCTCGAATTCGCTGTTTTAATGTAATTTTATCCTAATTTGAATCGTACACGTAACGTAATAACCTCCAGTTTGTAAGTTTTCACTTGTATGACGTCACGTTTAGCCATGACGTCTTTGCGCCAAAATCATTCATGAAGTTTCGCGGATTTTTATTTTTTTGTCAAATTTAGACATTTTGCAAGTTTTATCGTATTATTTCTTTTGTATTGCATTAGAATCGGAATAATAGTACTGTAGTTGAAGAGTTGCCACCGTCAATTTTGATTTGACGGTCGCAAATCTCGTTTACTGTCTCCGCTTCGCGTCGCCAGTAAACTGCATTTGCGACCGTCAAATCGGCAATTGACGGTGGCAACTCTTCAACTACAGTACTGTTATTCAAATAGTCGTCCCCTAACCTCAACCAGGAAATCGGTCGGGTTCAAAGTTTTTGGAAGCAAGATACACAAAATGTTTAAAATCGTAAAACCGGAAGAGCCTAAAAAGAACAGCTTCAAACGTCCAACGTCAGATTTCCCGGCCCAAGCGAAAGTGCTTCTTCTTAGTTGAATATTTTTTCATTGTCTTTCCTGAATAGTCGCGGTTATTTGATTTCTAAATGTTCGATACTATACTATCAGCTCTGCAACTGATTGTTTTGCATTTGTTCATTAACTCAAATGTTTAGATTATATGAACAGCTTTGGTGTCTAGTGCTTATTTTTTTTTAAAGTTTTCGATTTTTACCGCTGTTGACCTGTTGTCCGGTGACCCATAGAGGCGCTTGCCACACGACTCATGTGACATGAGCGCTGACAACATTTGTCAAACAGTTGTGTTTAAATATTTGAATAAATTAATTCATTTTTATATAAGATTTCTAGAGATCTGTAATGTTGGTTGTTGCATGGCTTTATTTCGTTGTATGTTCTATATGTGCATGATGCTTTGTTTTATTTGTTTTGTATATATTTTTTTATATTCGGTGAAAAAACTCACCAGAGCTTATGTTTATATGTTTGACGCTATGCCGAATCAAATTAATTTTTTCTATGTCTATGTCACGGACGTTAGTCGTAACCATGCTGTTATCGATGACATCCCCAATTGTTAATTTCTTGTTATTAAGTTACACAGGCGAGATATATATCTCTTTGTTAACAGTTCATGTCGTTTTATGTGCCTTTGTTAGTCAACTGATAGAGCTTTTAGATCTCAAAAATCTAGTTTTACTCCACCACACGAACATAAGTCAGGAACCTCTCAAGTAGTTGTCTACAATTATCATACACATTGGGCTAAATGTACTTTCAACTTTCCAAGACTTGGCGCGATTAGAGCTTGACACATCTGTCAATTTTGAAGCCCACATGTTGATCTTCAGAAATTTCTGGGTTTTTTTTTGTGACGTTTAGTTGCTGACTCATTGACATATACCCCACATCTGCTTTCATTTATGTATACTAATCAACTAAAGAAACGTTACAAGGCAATGTATTTTCCATATAGTATGAAATTGGATACACTGTACCAGGGTAAATAATTGCCCAATTGGTCTAATATTTACAGAGTGTTAGTTTCTTATCAAAACCATTGATTTAAGGCAAATACGCAATTTTTGTTGTTGCAATTTTCGTTATTTCAAAAATCGTATTTTCACCCAAAAATTAAAAAATCGATATTACAACGTAAAACTTTAAACTTAAACATGGTCTGCTTAAAATTGTGAATGTCTTTGCAGATATTTGAATACTTAATTCTCATCTTCGAAATTAAGTGCCGACTTTTGTCATCATTTTCCGCAAAATAAATTTGACCCCTGTGTCCAATAACACGGTATTTTCTCACTTTCCAATTTGGTCAGATGCATTTAATCATATGCATTTGCTTTGCAAATGAATGTTTTTCTCTGAATAATTTAACAGTTTTTCCTATTTATTATATTTTATGATAAATTGGAGTTCAAACTTGTGTATCGTTACTTTTGTTGACTAGTATATTATTAATATACTAAAACATAAAAACAAAGAAGTAGTTCAAGTTGTAAACCGTTTTAGGTCATTTTAGCTGAGTTGCAAACACACAAGAGATAGACGAATTTAAGAGATCAGATTCTTTTTTTCCACTAGTTTTATCTTATATGAAAATGTTTGAAAAAGTGTAACTTGGATATTTACAACAATCGACCATCAACTGTCCATCTATAAAAAAACGAACAAACAAGTAACAATAAATAAAGAACAAATTGTACAAGTCTATGCGTAATAAAAATCGAAAAAAATCTGAATAAGAAAAAACAAAAACAGATAGAATACCAAAAAAAAAAAAAAAAAAAAACTCCCTCAATAAAACAATTTTTGTATTACTAAAAAATAGGGCCAATGTCCACTGATTCTATTTCACACCAGAGCCATTTCTTAAAATCTTTCAATCTTTACTAAGATTCACATTATAGCAGCTTCATTGTGTCTGTACTTAAGGTTGACATATACCCATGCTTGAAGTATTTCCAAACATGTGACAGTTAATTTTTGGAAATGTTCAACTCGAATCCTGCAAATGCCTTTAAAAAAACACTTTCAATTGGCAGATAAAATAAGAGTTTCACAGGTAAATTTTACCTCAATAAAGCGACTTCATTTAAAATTCAAACGGGTTCCACCTAAACGATTTTGAGTTCAACTATTGTCGAATTTTTTAATGATCTCCTTTAAGGAGGATAAGAGGTGAATATAAGCTTTGTCATTATTACAATGATAGTCAGTATATCAACATCGGACATACATAGTTGTCAAGTCTCTGCCGATGGACACGTGGATGTGAATATTAATTATAATTCTATATAAAAAAAGAAAACATATGATACGATTGCCAATGAGACAATTATCCACCATAGACCAAATGACGTAGATTTAAGCAATTATTGGTCACTCATACCGTACAGTAGGCTTAAAAATATCAAACATGACAAAATGTAACACATTAACAACGAAAAAAAATCAACGGCTTGATTCATGTTCAAAACAATTAACAAAAGTCAAATATGATCGACAGCAACCAATGACATCAAATGAATTTCAGGCTTCCTTACTTGGGACAGGCACATACAGAATGTGGCGTTGTTAAACATGTTTTCGAGCGCCTAACCATCTCCCTAACCTGGGACAGTAGTTTAACAGCACAGCATAAGAACAAATAGTAAAAATAAGTTGAAAAATTTAATATATATTTATGTGTCACATGCATTACTTCATGTATCTATAGGAGTATAACAATATGACAAAGATTTCTCCCGCCCGTCAATTACACTCATAATAAGTGTTGTCCGTTTGGCTTTGCGGGATGTATAAATACACAGCCACGTCTGATAAGAATAGCAACCTATTTGGGGCCATCATTTTGCCACTATCCAAGGTACTCTCTTTTTCCATGGCATTCATTACGGTCGACCCATTGTGCAGACAATACCTACTGGATATATAGTTGGTTTTTTTTCGCACTAAAAAGCATACAAAATTTGTAAAGACCATTTAATCAATCATATAATCGAAACTAGCTATAAAAGGACCTGAAATGGACCCACTATGTGTTGGGTTTCTTAATTCAACAAAAGCCTAACTTGATGTTTCATGTTTCAAATTGTAAATCGAAAGGAACGGGTACTCAGCTATTTCCGAAAAAGCGCTTGGTAAGGACTTAATATTAGTCCTTTTCGATTACGCATGCAATTTTCGTAGATGACAGGACGCATGCGCTTGTCCTCAAAGAAACAAATGCATTTTTTATACATTATGTTAACGTGTTATTATCTCATTAATGATGACAACTACCGCGTGTCACCCTGTTAAAGCAATTATTACATTATGCATATGGACAAATGATATGTCAGCATGATACAATGAAACAATGATTACATGAACGGTTTAGGGGTCAGCCAATGGTCAACAGTAGGTTCATAAAATGGTCACATTGCTCCTAAATCTTGTTAATGTATATGTAAATCTCGTATATCATCAAATCTTGTTTTAGCTGTATAGAATTCAATGGTTTTGACTTTTAGTAATTTTCAATAAATCATATCAGTTATTGTAATGACATCATTTTAAGTCGGAACAGCTCTTACAAAGGCGGATCCAGGGAGTGTTCCGGGGGGGTTCGACCCTCCTTTTTGTTTGACAACTTATGCTTTTGTATTGGCATATGGTTAGAACCCCCCCTTTTTATATGACTTGCATGTGTTAGAACCCCCCTTTTTAAAAAGGCTGGACCCACGCCTCCCTTTATACACTTTGAATAACTAACGAATCATTTGGATTCCACAACTTTTTGTTTATTACAATCTTATTATATTTCATTTTATTTGTATTGTAGTCAAACATTTGAAATGATTTTAAATAAGGAATAGATCTCACTAGCGCAAAGCTCTGATTTATTGTAAGGATTTGATTGTACTTCAGGTCCTTTTTGCTTTAATCAGCTTCCCAACGTTTGTATATGGTTTTAAAATTAATTGCCGAAATACGCATCTGGTGGAGTAAAATTGGTACCGTTTATGTTTTTATGATGTAAACATTTAGGATTGATTGATTGATCGGTATTTTTTTATGTTTATTTCTTTATAAGCATGCATTATTTTCTTAACTTCCAGTGGTAACTTAAATAATTCATACATATTCAAGACGAGAATATTAACAATAAATCCCAAATGTAGGTTCTGCAAAAAAAAAAGATTGACCGGGGTGAAGGGCTGACAATTTGGGCAACGAATCGATAAGAAATTTAACGAAAAAGTCGTGTTATAAATTCTGGTCTTTTTAGTCATTTATGGAGGGACACATAGTCTTACAATTAGGTGCACATCAATTATCAGAAAGATGAATTGTTTTAGCACGACTTGCTTACGTCTCGGCGGTTTCAACACGAAAAAACAATTGACAAAGTTTTCAGTAGTAAGTGGGTCTCATTGGGGTCTAAGCATGACGCGGGATTGGCCGATTTTTTGTAAGCGTGACACCTGAAAGTCAAATTATTGTGCGTGAAAACGTGAAACGAAGTCGGGCGGGACACTTGAAAATACAAGTGTTATTATTTCAATGATAAGCGGGATACGGGAATCTGACAAAACAATTAACGGAACTACCTGATGAACGCCCTCCTCCCCCCAAAAAAACTATATCATGTGCGCTGAAATCTGAAGCATACAATTACCTTTGTCCTAAAAGATGTATATGCAACCGATTCTGGGAAAGAAATTTTGAAATATAAAATTCCGTTTACACTCGTAAAAAAATCTGTCTTTCCTGGGATCGATATAAACATGATTAGTCCAAAGTACACGAGGAAAGAGCGACCTTTTTTCAAATCGAGCTTTCTTCAAGTGTAAACTATCTGATCGATCGCTTTGGATCCTCCTTAAAGTGAAATTGATATAGACAGGAAAATAAATCTGCGCATGTTCAGGGTTGAACTGTATCCAAGATCAACTGGAATCTCCGGGAAATTTTGACCAATATGCAGGCTAAAAAAGACAGGATACTCGATTTCGGAAGACACAATTGTTTGTTTTGCAGTGTAAACGCACTGGATCTAAAAAGATCGATCTTGTTTGAATTTTATTCAAAGACAAGTGCTTGTGGTTCTAGCTCATCAAGTTTTGGTATTTCCACTTCTATCTCTTGAAATCTCGCAAGATTTTATGCCTGACATTGAACTGATTCACATATTTTTTTCGCAGATTTCGCGATATCAAGTCAAATAATGAAAAGTGCGTAGTTCCTGAACTTCTGTACTCCAAAGATGACATTCTTGGTGGTAAAATGAGGAAACCTTGTACAGTGGTATCCGCTGTATCGTAAAAAACACATAAAAGTGTCTTTAGATATAATATATACGTAATCTATCACTCTTACAGGGAATATATTTGTGTTATTGATGAAAATAACCAAGTTTGTTCTGATCTATTACGTCATGCACTTCTATAACTTCTATTTTTAAAATCACACTGTAAAAAAGTAGCGTTACTTTACGCCAAAAATGGTGGCAACCCAGCTGCCAACGTCTAAGGTGTTAAGTTTCATAGTGTAACTTAACACAAAAACTGGTGGTAGCTGGGTTGCCACCATATATGGTGTTAAGTCTCCTAGTGTAACTTAGCACGAAAACCGGTGGCAGCTGGGTTGCCACCATTTCGGTTGTACGCTATCCTCGAGTTAAGGAGTAAACTAACAATTAAATCTACAAGGAATCGTCGTTGTTGTAGCACCATTTTTAGCGTTTGTGGGGACAAAAAATTCAAACTCAGTTTGACACCACAAGTCGTGACAAGCGCACAAATATCTGTGTTCTTCTGACAATTCAACATTAGCACTTAGGACTCTATCCATTCCCTGCTTACAATGTAACATTATCTTCAATAGTCACTGAAGGGTCTAAATAGTTGTTTCAGGTAGGGTGAGGGTTGACGCCTATTAAATCGTGTAAACCCGCTGCATTTGTTTGCACCTGTCCTAAGTCAGGAACCTGATGTTCAGTGATTGTCGTTTGTTGATGTGGTTCATAAGTGTTTCTCGTTTTTTATATAGATTAGACCGTTGTTTTTCCTGTTTGAATGGTTTTACACTAGTTTATTTTTAGGGCCCTTTATAGGTTGCTGTTTGGTGTGAGCCAAGGCTCCGTGTTGAAGGCCGTACTTTGACCTATAGTGGTTTACTTTTATAAATTGTGACTTGGATGGAGAGTTGTCTCATTGGCACTCATACCACATCTTCTTATATCTATCTATAGGCTGTGAAAAATGAAACCTCTTTCAAGTGATAGGGATTGTTCTTGGGAAGACATTCCATCTTGCTGATTAGCCTCTTGATTAATATTTGGTTGACCATTGTCTGAATTTCTATCTGGAAATGGTACTTTACAGTTGATGGATATTTTCTCTCTTCTTGACTGTCAATTCTATCACTTTCGATTCCACTAGTCTTTGTAGTAGTTTGAACTTCAACATCAGATCTTCACATGAAGGACCTGTATATATCTCTTCAATATTTTGACATTTATAATTCCAAAGGCCTTCTTTCCGTCTACAATTATAGTAACATACCATGAGTCCTGTCTTATATGGATCACTGAAATGAAGAAAAAATATACAGCTTGCATACTAGTATATAATTATATAATTAATTTAATCATGGTTTCTTATTCACACGGGTCTTTTCTCTAAGACATGTAAACATGTATACCAGATTAATAATCTACTAACAACTTTTGACATGTAGTATGCCCTTAAATTTAAAAAAGGGAGTCAAGCTAGGGGGTATAGTAACACCAAACTGACAAGTATTCTTCGTCGAGGTAGCACCATTTTGAGCGTTTATGAGTACCTTAAAACAAACTAGGTTGCACCAAATATAAAGTCAGTTTAATACACCATAAAAATGTACATCTCTACACTTAGATAATTAACGGATGCACTATATTAAGGGTAATATAACATTGCAAGTTTTTGTTGTGGGGTTGAATATTTATCCGTTAATGGACTTAACCATTTTCAACACTCTTTGTCACTCAGTTTCAGCGTTTATTTGTAGAATTCCAAGTCGTCTGTCGATCACAGCGCAATATGGCCACAGAACAAACCAATTTAAACTACTGGGTTGGATTGGTAGAACTTATAGCAATCTTACCATCTTTTGGAAAATAAGAATTATTAAAATCTCGACAGAATATTATTATATCTTTGAACAAAATAGTTCAAATCAAGTGTAGACACAAAATGACTCGAACATAATTCTGTTCAAACTAAACTTTCCTTTTCCCAACCCAGAATCAACTGGTCGCGTCCTTCGGTGAAAAAGAAAATAATGGTGAAACATTACTCTGTTTTGATTTTACCAAAAAAGTTCACATCGAGCACGGTTCACGATATCAAATCCGAGATAATCGTATAATGTATACATCTTACACGGAGGTTACACTAATTAGAGAAGCAAGTTGCACATAATCCATACTGTTAAGTGTAAACTAAGGGTGAAATCACACCTAGGTGATACCTAACACGATTTATGGTGTAAAAAAATCAAACACGCCGATTATTGGAATAGATATCCAAAACATGGTGTAAAGTTTGGTGTAACATTAAATCTTGTTTCAACGGTGTACATCTTACACGGAGGTAAAATTAATTTTAGTAGAACTTCGCACGAAACCAACACTATCAAGTGTTAAGTTAGTGTGAAATCACACCTTAGTGATACATAACACGAATTTTGGTGTTAAACACTCAAACACACTGATTTTCTGGAATAGTTGTTCTAAATATAGTGTAACTTTTGGTGTAACATTTCATCCTTTTTTTACAGTGCATCATTGTTTTAGTTACCGTGCAGAGGTCATAGATTGAAAACAAAGCAAGTCAATGACATCATAGACTTTAGAGCATAGAAATAAAAAAAAAAAAAAAAAAAAACAAGCGAAAAAAAAAATCCCAAAAATTCCTGCTTCAAGAAATGATATGATTTGACAGATCATTTGGTAAGGTGAAAGTTTAAAGACACGTCTGAAATAAAATAAAATTAAACAAGGGCCATAAAATGCGAAGAACGCAAAATTGTGGACAGTCATTTGAGGGACAATTAAAGAAGGAAGATAAATTTAAACTCAATATATCAAAATATTTTGAAATATAAAAAGTCGTTACATCATAGTGTGTTGCATCGAATTTCCATTGTACAATGTTGACGAGGCGGTAGTGTAAAGGAGAGGCAAACGATACCAAAGGGACATTCTAACTTATAAGTCGAAAATAAACTGACAACACCATGTCAAAAAAATAAAAAGACCAAAAAGACAAACAACAGTACACAAAACACAACATAGAAAACTAAAGACTGTGCAACACGAACCCCATGCACCAAAAATCGGGTGTCATCTCAGGTGCTCCGGAAGGGTACGCAGATCCTGCTCCACATGTGGCACACGTAAGACTCATGACCGGTCTGTGTTGCTCTGTTCCGTATTAACTTCCTTACGTAAATTTCACCGTTCCACAGCTTATTATTTAGAAAAAAAATTGTATACGTATTTTGCTGACAGTTATTTTTTGCATCTTATATTATTTATAAAAACACAAATCATTTGACCGAAAAGAGGCAATCAACTAGCAGTTTATATGTTTTTCACTGGCAATCAATGCCACCGTTTCACAGCTTTTTATAATGATTTTATAGGTAATTTTGCCCAATGACAATTATTTTTTTCTTCGTATGTTATTCATAAAGTAAAAAACATAAATAATACCAGTTGACCAACAGAAGCTATTACATTTTGTTGTCAATGTACAATTTTCCAGCATCCTCCCGGGGGCAAAAAAAGAAAAAGAAAAAAAAGAAAAGATTTTTTAATTCCTGATGTCCAGCTCTTTAGGATTTTGAGTTATTTCAATAATGATTTTATTGAAAATGTCATGAATACTTAAGTATATATTTATTATCCTTGTTCGTCTGACAAGGAACAGTTGTACAGGGTAAACAAGATAGGAAGAATTTGGTCAGTTATTGACATTTCCCATACATTTTAACTAGAGTAGTTGTATATATTATTTGTAGAATTGTATCCACACAAAGTCATCGGATAACATTATAATATATACTAAGTTTACACTACAAGTGAAGATTATTTACTGTTTTATATCACGGCCGTACCTGTTTGACTCTTTTTACTATAAAAACAAGATTTTAACGTGCTATGCATTTCTATTTTTGACTTGCATCACATGGTTTTCGAAGTTCTGTCTGATTTTTTTTTATTTGAGGACATATTCGACACATTTTATTACTGTTCTTCTTGAAATGCAATAAGATAAAAAGATTTGATTAAAAAGTGAAATAGGTAATCACCACTAGGTTACATTCCCATTGTACGTAACGGTCTCGTGGTCGCGTTTCGGTTCTCGACCGGGTCAAACCGAAGACTTTAATACTGACCATACACGACTCTCGTGGATAGTCAAGGTCTTTACAATACAACCGAGGTAGTAAAACCTTATACTTGACATTTGCTGTTTTACCTGCAACATGTCTGGTAGAGAACCAGAAATACTTTGGCTTATTGTTGGGCGTAAGAGGGTCCGGATTTGGTTTACAGAATAGAGAATAATGGGCCAATATTGCAAAAATGGGCCAAAAAAAAATACCCGATTCGACTAACATTACGTTGTTTTTTAGAAGAGCCTCATTATTGTGTAAGCACTAGTTTCCGACGTTGTTTGCTATGTCTAGGTGCACGTGCTGATGTGATAAATCAGTAGCGTGCTGCCGTTGTGTAAGTTTCAAGGGAATGAGGCAATGTTGTCCTGTCCTTTTTGTTTTTGACATTTTGATTTTCCGTTGTAATACATTCACTTAGTTACTACTCTACAGTTACATCTAATTAGAATCGCAATGGTTTCTCCGAAGGTTTCGAAATTTCACTTTCAGTTGGGGGATTAAATAATGTCTATATACATGTATTAATATCAAATTACACACATGTCGAATGGTTAATGAGATTTTTTAGTAATGTGCAGTAATATCCGGATTCGCCCACATGAAAAGTGGGCAGCTTGAGTGTCAAGTTTGATGGTCAGTTAAACAAGTGTATGAGCAACAGAAATACCATACTTATCTCTTACTATGACCATATAATATATGAATCCCTATGATTAGTTCATCTAATGTCTTATTATAAACAAATCTATCCTTATCAAGGGATTGTCGTGTATATGCCCATTCCAACAAATATTTCTACTTCTTAGGTTTACTTAACGATAAATTAAAAGTGGTTAAGTATATCACTAAAACAATGATCTTAATTCTACAAATGATATCATATGTGTAGTACGGGTTAAGCCATTTTGAAGTTAACTGTCGAATATTGTTCTTTCTGGAATACAGAAAAGGCTTTTTTTTCAGCAGTGGCAACTGCCACTTAATCTTCGACTCAAGTTTTAGTGATATTGGATACTTTACTGTGTTAACAATTATAACTTTTTCTATTTTGTACTTAATTCTCGAGATAACAGAGAGGTAAGAAAGAAACAATTTTTAAATTCATTCGAAACTCTTAGGTTTTTACCCTTGGCATATATAGTCTTTAACTATAATACCGGCAGATTGATTCGGCACACCTTTTTGGAATTTATTTGTTTTTGGTGCTTTTCGATATTGATTTGGACCTCCAACTGATTTCATCCGACAACTACCGATGAACGAGTCTCGTGTAGACGAAACGCGCGTCGGGAATGCTAAACTATAAGCCTGGTATCTTTGACGACTTTTTCAATCGGGCTCGGTTCTTGAGAAATAACTTCAACGAGAAATAAGATATTTAATGAGCTGGAATAGTTTTAAGATGCTCAGTATACTTAGGTACTGGTACATAAAAATACGGATATTGATTTTATTTTAATTTGCTGTTGTAAAATTGAAGAAATGAATTTAGAAATGTATCTCCCTTATACATAGTTCGCATTCCTTTCCAAAATTGACTTTACATTTTGACCCATATTAGTTATCAACGATTGCATTAAGTTTTGAATTTTCAAATATTTCGGCCTCAAGCATCACTGAAGAGATAATAAATGTCAAAATGTGCTTCTGGTTCAGCTATCAACTCAATTGCTACCTTTAACGTTTAATAACACTGGGTAGTTACCTCCGCTGATGGACTGTTAGTCCTCGAAGATATCACCAGTTCAATACTTCAGTACTTCAGTACTGGCATGAATATACGGAAATTATTCTATTGAAATTTGCTGTTATAAGATTAATTAAGGAAATAATTCTAAATTAAGGAATGTATCTCCCTTATGACTAGCATCTGATATGGCTAAACATTGTGTTTTTGTACTGTTTTAGCAGCTCTTGAACGTTTGTATAAGTCTTGAATTTTCTAATATTTCGGCCCCGGGTATCATTGAGGAGACATTAATTGTCGAAATGAGCAAAATTAAAACAGTTAATGGTATCACTACCGCTATGCCCAGAGATATAGACCAGCAGAGGTTGATCGTCAGTTCCTGCAGGTATCTCAAGCCCAGTAGCTCATTACTTTTGGATTGGGATGAAAATACTGATATAGTTTTTTTTTTTTTATATTTGCTGTTATAAAATTGAGGAAATAATTTTTGAGTTAAGGAATGTACCTCCCTCATGCATAGCTCTGGTTATTTGTTCGGAATTGGCTATACATTTTTGGTGTTTTTGGCTACGAACATAACCTGCCGACCCCCATGAATCATTTAGTGCATGAATATTACATGGACCTATTTAGAACACTGTCAATCTTTACTTCTTTTGCAGTGATTCATCTATTAACGTCCGGCATCATCTAACAAGTCATTATATCATTCGAAGTGTGCATTATATGTCTCGCTTGGTGCAATTGCACACTTTTATAGATTTAAACTCAGTAGAAAATAGTTAACTGCCACTGCTGAAAACACATTTATCCTTCAAGTTTATGATTGATAGGAAATTTACATTTCTTGAAGTAAAACACAACAGTACAGAATTACGATAATCCCACGCCCTGTGAGAAATTATAACAGGTTCTTGGGTGTATCTGACTGGTCTTATTTCCACAATTAATCAAGATAGATAGAGTAAAATGGTATTGTTTCTACAACTTCTGTATACCAGAATAATGACTTTTCACCTCGGTTTCCTGTCAAAACTATACTAAAGCCTCTAATTTGTTTGTTTTCATTATAAAGTTAATAGTCGTGATCCGTAATAAGAAGGACTTTTAAATGCTAATGTTTGACACTTCCAAGACAACTTCGGATTGTAAAATTTAATCATAAGATTATACTTATTTCTGCAAAAACGTTAAATTCAAGTAAGTGTTATTTTCTATTATTATCATACTTCAAAAAGAATTTATAGATAATAAAAGAACTTGTTTTGAATTAAAACAAATGAAAATTTTTCAATTCATTTCAATAATCTCAAAAAAAATCATGACTAGAGTATATATGTCATTGGACCTAAAGAAACCAGAAATTTCCGACAGAAAATCTTACATGATCGAAACAGTACATCATCAAATCATCGTTTTGTTTCATCTTGGGGCAATGCTATAGAATATCCATGCCTTTGTTCCATTATACAATGCATTGTTTTATTTTTAGTTTGCCTCTTGTTTTGGTTGTTTTGTTTTTGCTTTTTTTTTTATTTAATTTTGTTTATACTACATATACAAGTATGCAATTGCCATTTTTGGATGCTGAAAAGCGGACAGCATGCGTCTGTTCGAATCCTGGTATATATTTGTATATTTTTACATATATTTTTTTCTATATTTTGAAAGTACATTTATTGTATTGTTGAAGACCGTATTTTGACCACTAGATGTCTTTTTTGTGTCGTTGGGTAGTCATATCATTGACATGCATATATCTCAAATATCATTTTATTAATATTAAAGCCAATAGCCTTGACATTGGACAAATACTAACCGTTTCAAATGTAGAACTCTCTACTGAAAAAAAAGGAAGTTTTGCTTTAAAATCAACTTATTGACAACCTATTGAAACAGCTTGCTTTCAGTAGATTGTGGTTGTTCAGAAAGAAAGACATAACTTGTAACCAATAATACGTCTGTAAATGGTCACGTGTTATCAATTTTCAGGAAAAGACACTCGCATCAAAGTGTCGTCAAACAGAATGAATACTGACACAAATCAGGATTCAACGTATGAATGAAACAATGACTTAGGTTAGCGTGACCATACTTTTTTGTTATTGTTTCATGTTTATGATCTATAAATTTATTTATCTCGCACCTGATCGATATGGTTAATGATTTGTTGTCAAAATATAATCATTACAAACAAGTAAATATGTCAACATATGACGCATGGATCTGACCGCTCGATCAGTTGACTAGTCCAGTTTTGTTTAGTACACCAGTTATGGCATAAACAGTCCAGATGTTGCCGGATTGACAGACTACACGCATTTTGAAAATAATATGACGTATGAAAGTTTATCTTTTATGGACAATTCCCTATTTTACTGGTCAAGGCTAATAGAATGAGGATTTATATTAAACACACGTGTAAACCCCACCATATGTTCATGTGCCCGTCCCATATTAGGAACCCCCTCATCGGTAGTCTTTAGTTATATCTGAAAGTTT
Source organism: Mytilus coruscus (assembly GCA_017311375.1). NCBI lineage: Eukaryota > Metazoa > Mollusca > Bivalvia > Mytilida > Mytilidae > Mytilus > Mytilus coruscus. The sequence continues at coordinate 76,907,010 of CM029595.1, read as the reverse complement.
CTTTGTGTTTAATTAAAAGGGTCTAGATGAGGGGTCGTTTAATTCTGTATTCTTTAATTTTTTAGCCATTTTTCTCTATTCTGTATAAATTTTTCCTCGTATTCTATATTCTTTTTATTTTAGCACCTCCTTATTCTCTGTTCTTTATTTTTTACCTTTTCTCTCTTTTATTTATAGTGTTTGCCCTTTATTCTGCACGTTTTGTCCATTAATCTCTATCCTGTAAACCCAATCCAGACCCTCATCTAAGGCATTTGGTGTTGATGGCAGATCTTTTGTCCTAGTAAAATTCATTATATATAAAGACTGGAGATTTCAAGCATGTCATTTTGTATGAACGCATGTCTGTTGTCTGTTGAGTGCTGACCTCTTAAATTTATATGTCCTTTTTGAATTGTTGGGTAGTTGTCTGATTGATATCGGACCACTTTCACCTTTTATTCATAAGGAGAAGATAGAAAGAAAGAAAAAAATTCACAGCGACAACCACACACTTCATGCGCATTATGAATATGTGTAGGCGATCAGCAAACCCTAACGCCACATTGTATAAACATGCAACTTATAAGACACTTGATTGTGACAGATACACAGCAGATACCATTCAACTCATAAGACGAAGACAAAGTCACAACCGCCAAAACTGAAATCGACAAACTGAGACAAACAATAGTCTACAAAACACTAGATAGAAAACTAAAGACTGAGCAACACGAACCTCTTAAAAAAACCAGGCGCAATGATCTTCAAAATATTCAGATGCTGCAATTAATTCTGTTAGGGAGCTTGTTTTTCTTCGTGTAATTTTTTTTACCTCAATTCACATACACTGGTTTTTCGATGGCAGTCCAAATTATCCGCCCTTCATCATGGTCGACATACTTTGCAGAGCCTACCTATTGTATTAATTGTTAATTTTGTTCTTGTCTGAATATTCATAAGATATTTGCCACTGGAAGTTAGGCAAGCAATATTCAATTAAGTAACCAGTCATTCATGTTCAGGGGAACAGGAAATATCTCTCTCGTTAAACACAAATTATAGAATAAATCGTTGCATTGTTATTTAATGTTTATTCTATCAACATGAAATTGAAATTAGTTCAAATCCATATTTTTACAGATCTTTAATGCTGCTCGTTTTTTTTCAAAAACCATGCAAAACTTTTTTAAATCAAATCTTTGATGAACCAATTTGTATTTTTCAGGCGAAGAAGATGTCCCCCTCGGGGAAGGTATTGGTGTTCTTGGTTTTAGTATGTTCATCAATAGGTAAGAAAAATATCTTTACTACAAAAAATTGGATATAGGGTGATGTATAGAAGACAGCAATCTCGTGAAATAAATGAATCAAAGACTTTTGTGCTCGTTGTTGTTGATAGATGCTAGAAAGCCTTGCATGGTGAAACGGTACCTTAGATTGACTCATGCTGTTTTCTTCAATGCAGATAGATTTGCCGGAATAATCATCAAAACATAGAAATCAATTGGTAAAGTCTGTTTGCAAATACTGTAATATGTTGCCAGATAAATAAAACTGTTAAATAGCAACAACAACAACAACAACAACAACAACAACAACAACAACAAAACCAAAAACAAAGTATAAGACAGAGAACAACGTTTCCCTTAATAATTTAAGGAAATTTTGTTTTATGAAATTTTGACATTGAAATTAAAGGTGAGGACTGCGTGACATATTTTAAAACTGCATTGTGTCTGAAGTAAAAGAAGCAAACTTTTAAAGTTGAATTCAATGATAATAAGCGAAGTTTAAACCTTTTACACTATATAATATATACGCCTTTCATAATCTTGGAAGTAAAGAACATATTGTACGTGTACTACTTGCTGATCATTCAGATAAAAATTCTCACATCGCAAAAATAATATCGGTCTAGCAGGACATTTTATCGGCACTCAGGACAACAGGTTTGCTATGGATTGTCACTTTGTTTTTGCCATATACCAAACATGGTGTCTTTAGGAAATACTATCTGCATATAAAATCAGAATATGAAAAAGGAGATTTGATATGATTACCATCAGACAACTATCCGATAAAGACTAAAGGACAAACCGTGTTTGCATGCATGTAAAATAGGCATCTTGCAAAAATACTAATCTGTTCTATGTTCCTACTAAATGTGAAAACTTATTATTTAATACCATTATTGCACATAAATCAATAATTTATCGTTTAACATCTAGTATGAATTTGAATTTGAAGAAAAACTTGTAGAAATCGAGAAAATAGAAAAATGTTACATGCTGCATTGTTATACTGTGCAGTCTATGGAATAAGACAAATAATGATTTCTCGATTTGCTCTTGGTAGTTACCGACTTCTATAGCATTCTTTATATAACATTAGCTTTACTGGCATTCCTAAACACGTTTTAAACATCTGCCAATGCTTTATTTTATTTACCTACTTTCTGATAGGATCATTCAGCTTTCCATTGTAAAAATAATTCAAAACTATCAAATTGAAACTAACCACTAGTAAGTTGATATTGTTTTTCTATACAGATATCAAACAACAAAACAGAAGAGTTACTTATATTTAATCTCATACTGCATATTTTAATAAATCAATTTTGTGGCGAAAATTATCGAAATGTGCGGGGTAACAGTATCGACACGGAGTAATTACACAGATAACAATTTATATATAAACTACAGTTACATTTTACAGAAAGTTGAATTAATACCATCAGATAAGTATCCAAGAGACCCGCCTTTCGGTTTGGTTAACAATCTGAAAAATCTTGAGCATTCATTTGAACTGTAACGGATCATAAAAGTTAGTTTATCAAAGTTGAAAATCTCCTGGGTTATTTTGTGCTTTTAATGTTTTATCCATTAACACAATAATTTGGTACAGAGAGCATTGGAAATTTACAAAACGTACCTTTCTGCTAAAAGTTAAGATACACGCTGATCTTTCAATGCTGCATGGTGACATGTTGTAACTACAAATTCTATTTTCCAAAAGCCATATAATATCCCAGTTGCATTTAAGGAATGACTGTAATATTTTTTTCTGTCTTTGAAGAAATAACCTCAAAAATGTGGTGCACACCGAATAACCCGCGTTGCGCGTTATTTAAAAGTGTGCACCACATTTTTGAGGTTATTTCGAATAGACAGAAAAAAAAAATTGCAGTCATTCCTTTTAATTTAATTCTAAATTCCATTTTAAAGGAGAGGAGTAAATCATGAAAAAACGTTGATGACGTCACGGTCACATGACAAAATTATGTCTATGAACTGATAGACAAAACACTTTCAGCCAATCAGAAGACGTGTTACATCCAAAATTAAATTATTTCAAAATAAACACAATCATATTCTCCCGATTTACCCATTTTCAGAGCCTCAAGAATTTATGTTTTATCATGGTTAGTCAGTTGTCCTAAATATCACGAATGTTCAGTAATCAATCAATCAATTCATTTATTTAATCAATTAAGTTATTATTACAATATCAAAATATCAAATACTCTATCGGATTGTATATAATTAAATATAGACTTTTTATTTATAGTTTTAAATGTCAATATTTCATATTCTTCATTAGCTTTCATTTTTGTCTGTAGTTATTCCTGATTAATTGGCGCCAAAGTTTTAATTCGTTCGTCTAGTAAATTTTCCATTTAACGTGTCGCGTGTTTGAAATCTGAAGAGGTATACATACATGTCCTTCAAAAATACTTTAAACCCAGTTTATCTAACATGTAATCCTGTTGCTTTTCTTTGTTTATGATTTTGATAGTTATCATTGAAAAAGGATTTGTGTTCAAGAATGACAAATAGCTGCACCGAGTTCACCTATCAAAGTTTAATAAGGAAATGACGCATATATGCGGTACAGCAAATACTTTTCTGCACAAGAGAAACCTGAACACGTGTTCAATGCTAGATATTTAATCTAACTGGCTTTCAATTTCTATAGAACAATAAATCAAGTGCTGCATACTAAGCAGGATATGCTTAATCTTCCGTTAAAACTGCTGTCCTACTGTTTTTTCCGGAGTTCGTATGCCCAACCTTGAGTCTATATTGTTTTGTCGAATGGCTTTGGTTTTTCCGACATTTCTCCTCGGTTCTCCTCTAGTCCCTTTCGTTGAAAAGGTTTAAGGTAGCAAAATACAGTTAGGGGAAAAAAATAAATAAAATTTACACTTATAAATTTTACCATCCCCTTTGCCTTGCTTTCTTGCAAATCAAGCTTACTGTTTGTGTTATATATGTGCATATGTATGTAATAAGTATCTTCCATAAATTTGATTTCCAGTAGTTAAATTGGTTAAATGTAATTTTGTTTTTGGTGTATCCATGGCAACAAATTCAATCTGCATTCATTTGCTATAAAATATTGCAAAAAGGGGTTTGAAGATGTCCCAAAATTTGGTCAAAAGTAGAATTTTAATTCCTTGGAGCGATACCTTTTCTGAAACTGTTGACATATATCTCTCAAGAAATCAAATAAAAATCATATGTCTTTCGTCTCATTTTTTCGTAAAATTGCGTCAAAAAGTTCGTGTGAAAAAAGTGTTTGTAAATATTACATTAATTTCTGTGCCTATTGCCGGTCTGGATATGAAAATACGGACTGTCAATCAGAAAATAGCCTATACAACATGTGAAAAATAATCTTGATGTTCCTATGAACCCACTTTAAAGGCTTAATTAGTCATTAGCTGTCTAAAAATGAATTTTATTGCACAATAACTCTCATACTTCAAAAATACACCTCATGGCCGATTGGTCTAAGTAGTCCAACTACTGTACTACTAGCCAGTCAACACTGAGGTTGTGAGTTCAATCCCGCACGGAGCAGGTGCACTCGACTCAAATCTCAATGGACTAGGATTGTCAGTTTTCCTACCGAAGGTCGGTGGTTCTCTCCGGGCAATCCGACTTCCTCAACCAATAAAAACTGACAGCCATGAAATAGCACAATTGTGTTGAAAGTGGCGTTAAACACCAATCAATCAATCAATCAAATCAAAAATACACCGGGCCAAAATGCGAAACTACACTCCTAACTGTGTATCATGTGTATTGCTACCTAAGTTATAGATCCAAAATAAAGATGAAAGCAAGGAACAAGTTGCTTCTCCGATTGAACGTTGCAATCCAGTGGCTAATATCAGAAACAAGATTTAACCTGATAATTAGCATCAACCCCTGAAACTTTGAAGAATTTTGAGATAAGAGATTTTCAAAATAAAAGAACGTTTTTGTTTTTTGAACTTTCAATCTTTTAATACTTAAGCTATCTCGCAATTATATAGCTATGGGAATATACTTTAAAATTATAATTGCATAAGACCACAAATTACAGTCAGTATGAAGCGACATGAGCAGATAAGCCAGCAATCATATCATTTTATTTCATCTAAATCATTAACTTTTTGGTACAAAAATATTTTTCGAAAGTGCAAAACCATCATAATTAATTCCGTTGTACTTCAAAGTGTAAAATGAACTTAATTTATTTTCAATGATAAATTCCTTCTTTAAAGTACAAAATGCCAAGTCTTGAATTGAAAACATGTTTCGTTTCAAGAAATATTTATCAAGGTAGGTAATGATTTAAGTGAAATAAACTCAAAACGATTAAGAGGCACACTTGATTTTTGCTTAAATTGCAAAAGTTTATGTACACGTATATACTTAAACTAATATCAATTGAAACAATACACGTAATTTAACATTTATTGTTTAATGAAAATACAACATTCAACAGCATATCTTTCTTTGGTTGCCCCTCCCCCCACACGCACACATCTTCTTTTATTTATCTAGGTAACAGGTACATGTATCAAATATAACTTATGAATACACTGACACCACAAGAAACCATAAAAAATTAAGGCTACGAAATTCCGATTTTCTTGGAGTAATCTCTAAACGGCAGTGCGATTTTCCTCTCCAGTCGTAAAACAGAGGAGGAAAATGCGAGCTCGTAGATTTCTGTTTTCAACCGAAATCCGACCAAGTATTAATATCAAAGCATTCGTGTATTATATGTCATAGGATCGGTATTTACTTCGTATTGCAGTAACTTATTTAGATTTCACTTTTACTCGTTGCAGCTTTATTTCAGTCATATTTGCGGTAATTAGTGTTTTTTGTCTTTTAATATTTATAGATTATCGTTGGTTATCTCAACGAGATTGATTTCTCGCTTGAGCCGGTACGGCGAAAGTGAGAAAAGCAATCGAGTTGAGATGTCCGATGATAATCTGTTTATCGCTATTTTACCTATGACGACGTTGTTAATTTCATTGACAACGGACACGTGCTCCCTTAGTTTCTAGCGATAATTTTTCATATCACTCGACTCCGCTGAGAAAGGAAATTATCAGTCAGCAAGATCAAAGGAAAATTTCGTAAAATAGCGATAAGTGACGATACTTTTTTTTAAAATTCTTTTAAAACATTTCCCTCAATATTTGTCTGCTGCATTGACAAGTTGACATTGAACTTCGTAGATTGTGCTAGAAGAGGGTGTGGATGGGGATTTACAGAATAGAGAATAATGGGCAAAAAGTATAAAGAACAGAGAAAAATAGACAAAAAAAAATAAAGAATAGAGAATAATGAGGTGCTTATAATAAAGAATAGAGAATAATGGGCAAAAAGTATAAAGAATAGAGAAAATGGCCTAAAAAATTCAAGACTACAAAAATGGATGACCCCCATCCAGACCCTCCTAGAAGTGCCTCAGGTAGAATTATACTGAAACTACATGACACCTTGAAGGAAATATTAAGGAATTATACATGTAATCTAGACACCATTCATTAAATATATTCATCAATAGTATAATTTATTAGAAAATCAATGGGACACTTTATTTAAATGGCACCTATATATAGTGTGCATGATTATATTTAGATTTTTAAATTATTTTTGGTGATTGTAAGAACCACCTGTATATAAAAGTGATGTACTGTTCCTATCTGTATCGTGAAAAGACTATCTGAACCCTGGTGCAGTCAGTTTTAAAGTTGTAATATCAAAAACGGTACCAATGTTACTGCACCAGATGCGGATTTTGACAATTACTGTCTTTTAAGCGATAATCGAGGCTAAAATGTAAACTTGTAATCGTGACAACTATGGGAAGAGAAATAGAGTAGGAAAGCTAAAACTCAAAAATGACGTCACATCATAAGCGGCCCAACATGGTGGGGTCCTTGATAACCATATGCTCACCAGTAATATGTCTTGAATATAATTAATTTTAAATCAATTTAAAGATAATATACTTAAATTTATAATTGTCATGTCAAAATCTGATAAACAAAAATGGGTTGACTGAGATACATTAATATGGTCCTCCTTTGGACATCTCTCGCTCCGAAATTATATTTAGTTTAAACATATCTTATTTACTCAGAGTAAAAAGGATTGAACACAAGTAAACCATACTTGAGGGCGCGGATGGGGTTTACAGAATAGAGAATAATCGGCAAAAATAAAGAATACAGAAATGAAGGACCCCCATCCAGACCCTCATACTTATGAAGTCCGCTCCGAATTACAATATACAACATTACAATGTTAACATGAGCATACACTATTTCAAAATATACAATACTTTACGAGTCTAGCTATTGAAAAAAATGATTTTCGACAGTCAATATTCTTCAGGGTATCCTTTCAGAGAATGAAACCCTTTATTCTGCACTGAATGAACATACATATTCCATAACATGATTTTAATTGATGCCAAAATAACTTCACCGACTAATCCCTGCAAAATATGTTTTATACGTTTATAGCATAATGACTGCAACAAAGCGCCTTCACGTACATTTAGTCAGGTGAGTGACACCAGATGTTTTGGGTTGGATATAAGTCCGAGATTGCTATATTTTGAATACTTGTTTGGAGCCTCTAACGTTTGAACACTCAAACTTTTACCTATTACTACGTGCTTTGTTAAGTCAACGTTAAAGGGCTGGGGTTTTATTATTTGTTTCAGTATCAACACTGTCGATATACTCAATTGTCTCGGTTCTGAACTAACTTGTTTCATGTAGTTTCATTTTAATGTACTTTTCATAGTTGAACAGAAGTAGGAAAGAAAACGACGAATAATAAATTCATTCATCTGTATTTCAAATATAGGGATAATTAGTTTCTGAACGTAAAGTTCTGCAATATGTATTATAATTAATTACTTGAATGGCAAATGACTTTCTCAGGTTTGTTTATATTTTCAGTTACGTAACTCTTTGTTATGTCCCAACAACAAATACAGTTTGTACGCCAGATAGACAAGACATGTGGTTTACCATACCCCATGGCTGCGTCTCTTGACGTAATCACTAGAAATAATGAGTTCTAAACTATAAATACTGCAAATATTTGTATCGTAGAATATTTGTTTTACCTACCACCTCTTGAAAAATATGCATAAATGCGGTAACAGCAAGCATTTAAAATTTGGTCCGAAGGTTTCGGATCTCATTTTTAGCTCACCTGGGCCCGAAGGGTCCCATGTGAGATTATGCCATCACTTGGCGTCCGTCGTCTGTCGTCGTCATCCGTCATCGTAAACTATTTCAAGAATCTTCTCCTCTGAAACTACTGGGCAAAATACCTTCAAACTTAAACTGAATGTTCCTTAGTGTATCTAGTATATAAATTGTATCCGAAGTTTTGATCCATCAACAAACATGGCCGCCATGGCTAAAAATAGAACATAGGGGTCAAATGCAGTTTTTGGCTTATATCTCAAAAACTGAAGTATTTAGAGTAAATCTGACCTGGATAAAAATGTTCAATAGGTCAAGATCTATCAGCCCTGACATTTTCAGACGAATCGAACAACCCATTGTTGGGTTGCTGCCATTAAATTGGTAATTTCAAGGAAATTTTGCAGTTTTTGGTTATTATCTTGAATATTATTGAAGATAAAGATAAACTGTAAACAGCAAAAATGTAATGCAAAGTAAGATCTACAAAAAAGTTTAATATGACTAAAATTGTCAATTGACCCCTTAAGGAGTTATTGCCCTTTAAGGACAATTTTACACAATTTGTTCATCATGTTTGCTAACATTTAAAAATCTTCTCCTCTGAAACTACTGGGCCTAATTAATACTTCTAAACTTTAACTGAATGTTCCTTAGGGTAACTGGTTTATAAATTGTATCATAAGTTTTGATCCATTAACAAACATGGCCGTCATGGCTAAAAATAGAACATAGGGGTCAAATGCAGTTTTTGGCTTTTATCTCAAAAACTATAGCAGTTAGAGCAAAAGTGACATGGAGTTAAATTAATGAATAAGTTAAGATCTATCTGCTATGAAATTTTCAGACGAGTTCGACAACCCATTGTTGGGTTACTGTTGGAAATAGTTTATTTTTATTAAATTTTACTGTTTTTGGTTATTTTCTTTAATATTATAATAGATAGAGAGAAAGTATAAATGGCAATAAATGTTCAGCTAAGTAAGATCTTCAAATTAGTCAACATAATCAAAATAGTCAATTGACCCCTTGAGGAGTTATTGCCCTTAAAACGTTTTTTTTTACATTTTTTGTGAAAGTCCAATTACTTTTTAAAAAATCTTCTTCTCTGAAACTACTTGGCCAAATACTTAAAAATTTTCATTGACTGGTCCTTAGGGTATCTAGTTTATAGATTGTATTCGGGGATTTGATCCATTCAAAAACATGGCGCCAGTTTCTAAAAATAGAACATAGGGGTCAAATGAAGTTTTTGGCTTTCATCTCAAAAACTAAAGCAGTAAGAGCAAAACTGACAGAGGTGAAAGTGTTAAACAGGTTTAGATCTACCTGTCAAGTTATCTTCCGACCAATAGGACAACTGATTGTTGAGTTACTGTCCAGAAATAGTTAATTTGTAGGAAATTTTACAGCTTTACAGGTTATATATTATCTTTAATATTATTATAGAAAGAGAGAAAGTGTATATGACGAAATTGTTCAGCAAAGTAAGATCTACAAATAAGTCAAATGCCTGAAACTGAAATTACAGCCAGGTGAGCGATATCAGGCTTTCATGAGCCTCTTGTTTAATCAAGACATGTGAAGTTTTGATTTGTGTACACAATTGTAAATGTAAGCTACCAAGTTAGGTGCACATGTCACGTGTTAGGAGTTAACTTTGCAAGGTACATGTATATCCGAGACCATAATTTTAGAAAGTCCTAAATGGTGGGAGGTAAAAACCAATTTAGGACATATAAAAATGCCAAAACTGTCTTAGATCAACATTGCTTGAGCTATGCAAACTTATGGATGGCCGATAATTATGGGGTTTAGTTTAAAGGTTTATTTTGTAAATTTCTGTGGATTTTACAGTTGTTCAAAATTAAAGATATTATATATATTCGAGAGAGGTGTTTGCAATTTATCTAATCATCAAAGGTATAATTAAATAAGGTCGGATAACGCAAAACAGATCAGCACTGAAGACGAAAAAAATACACGTGACTCTCATGGGTTTTCCCCCTTTAGTGTTAATAATATAAAAACTTTCTGCTTGATTTATTTTTTTCAAAATGTTGAAAACCTTCGCCCCTAGCGATAAAAAAAATGTCATTAATTAATCAATCGAATCAATTAAAACAGATTTCCGACATTAATTGAAGATATGAAAAGTTTTATGGACAATAAAATAAAGATTTATGACCACTGCAAATCGTAAAAAATATAAATAAAACATTTTTGTGAAGGTCAGTGCAGGAATCTTATTGAAATAATATGTTTAGTAATGCTAATAGATTTGCAATCTTGATCAGTTTATAATAACTGATTTTCGATGCGTCAATATCAATTAAAGCGGAAAGAACATCGCATATGGGGAAGGGGATAATACAAATATTTACAACATAAATGTAAATGTTTCTTACAGTTTTTAAAAATCTTGTTCTGTCGTTGGAAACATTATTTGAAGCGAGCTTAACAGCTACAACAGTTCAAATCAATAGACGTACAAGTTGTTAATTAAAAACTATCAGACAATGAAAGACGGAAATCAAAATGAACAAAATAATGATTTACATGAAAGAAGGAAATATGCGTGCAATATATGCAAAGCATGACAAAATCATATGCATATTGTTCAGAAAAACAAATGACAAAGATTTTAAGGCTTCTTAAATTAAATACATGTACGGAGGACTACGAACTGACACCAATTGTGTAACTATTACTTTCTCATTTGTATATCATATTAGTGGAATTTAATTCATATATATGTTACATTTAATTTGACATGTAAATCTACATCAGAGAAATACTACAAAGCATGTTTAGTGACAGAAGAAATAATGAGAAAAAGTTCAACAAGTTGACACTGTGGTTCAACTAACTGTAAATTGACAAATGTAACGTTGCACCTTCAAAGAAAGCATTTTATTCTTTTTTATTTGATAAAACCGTGTAAATAATGAAAATGAAATTACAAACACCTGAATTTTTGTTACTGGTAATTGTGTGTTAGGAGAATGGTAGTTTTGATTTTCTTATGGATACATGTAAGCCTTATAGAATCTGTAGGAAGTTTAATGAATGTACAAATCATTGGAGGTAATCAAACATTGCAAGCACACGGAATAAAAGTGACGTCATCACACACAGGTAAGATAGCAATATTTCAAATTTCATTTTAACCGCACACAAGTTTTAACTTCCGACTTCGAAGCACAATAGGTATTTTTGACCGTATATAACTTTCAACACTCGTATTTTATGTTTGTTTCAAGCCGACAGACTGGGCAGACGTTGTGTCTGTCCCTTTTCATTACTTAAAAAAACAACAACAACAAACAACCCAATAAAGTCAAAACTTGAATCCCAAACACAAAGTGAGTAGCAAGTGAAAAAAAGAATTAAAAAAAAAATAGTCAGCACTGCGGCATATTTGATATCAATCCACAACTATGACAAAAGCATGGGCCAATTAGACTGATACAAAAATGTATCAATAATGAAGGTCTGGATTAGGGGTAGGGTCGTTAATTTCTGTATTCTTAAAAATTGTAGGGCATTTTTATCTATCTTTAGAAATAACTCACATTCTGTAATTCTCATGAAAATGATTTTACTATTATTTTTTTTTTCTGTAATTATATGATTTCTTTATTCTGTACATCGTTTATTTCTGTAATCAGTATTGTATTACCTAATATTCTTTTATTCCCTACAGTTATCCTTTATACCTTTGCACCCTATTCTTCAATTTCTTTTGCTCATTTTTCTCTTTTCATTTATGTTTTTTGACATTGTTCTCTATTCTGTAAATCCCATCCTTGGCTGATATGCATAAAACCATGCACTTAGGTTAAGATATCCAATCGTAGTACTAATTTATCTTAGGTCATTTAGAAAAATCCGTTCGTTCGGAACAAATCTTAACTTTTAATCTTATGCATATCAGCTCAGATCCTTAATTATAGGTACTTTTTCGTGATCTGGTGTACTTCCTGTATTTGATCTCATTGACGATGATGAAATCGTCTCGGTGGTACCGTGGTAGTGTATTCGCCTCGAGCGCGGGAGGTCGTGGGTTCGAACCCCGGCCGGGTCAAACCAAAGACTTTAAAATTGGCAATTGCTGCTTCGCCGCTTAGCACGCGACATTAAAGAGTAAGAGCAAAGACTGGTCGGCTCGGAGTCAGAACAATGTGTTCGGTAAGGTGATATGTCATCCTGCGGATTGTTACCTTGTGAACTGCATTAACCAGTTCTCGTCCTGAATATGCATATTAATTTGCCGCTAGACGTTAAGCAGCCATCCATAATCATCATCATCGACGGTGATGGAAATAAAAGATGATATGGACAGACACGATAATTAAGGTTCACTTTAGCAATTAGACGCAAAATGAATGCAGGAACGAAAGAAAAAAATGCCAATTTCATTCCGAAAAAAGATTTTATTTTTCTGGAGCACAACATTCATATACCTTTATATATCTACGGGGATGCTAGGCCTTAAACTCTTCCCAACTACACAGGTTTGTCTGTACACTGAGTAGTTGACGAGGTTTCAACACTTCCATTTTTGTCAAAAAATTATGATAAACCCGTAATGAAATGATAGTAAGTCAGTTTTGTGCCCTTTTGAGAACATTTCATCTGTTAACTACTACATGTATTTATAAATCTTTTTACGTCTTTCAATCTTGTAAAATTTTAGCTTTCAGCAACAAATTATCATTGCATCAACAATTTCATTATTGCTACCAGCCAATCATTTTATTTATAGGTGAGGATGGGGTGGGATGGGATTAATTATTTTTATAAAGTATGTTTATTTCCCAATTTTATTTTATTTCACAATGTTTCGTTGTCTGAGTTTATAATGTATAGTCATTTCAATTCAATTTTTTAATAATTCAGGCAAAAAATGCTCATCAGCACAAATAGACATGAAAAAATAAGAAGTTAACTCTAATCACATTTCATAAAAATAATAATTTCATAAAATAATAATCATTATCCATCTTTCTCATATAAAACCAAACGAAATTTCCTTTTTTATATCTTCTTGGGGATTAGTAAATTTGATATTTCTTAATCTCATAGCAAAATTTTATGCAGAATTAAGGTAATATCCGTGGTTTATAGTATTTCCTATTTTTTAACACTGCCAGACGTAATGATGATAATCAAATTGGAATTATGATTACGGAACTTTTATCGAGACCAAAATGTAAACATATATGAAAATTTTCTAAATGGTTTATAAAGATCGTTGACTTCAAAGGCCAGATATAATTCTTGAAGTAATTTAATGTTATTTGGAGAGCTTTGGAAAATCAACAGTTACTTAAGAACAAAAAAAGATTTTTTTTTATTATACACAAATGTCGATCCAGCTAATCTTAAGAATTTTAAGAAAGTAGATAGGTCATTCCAATAAAGATGTATGGCCAATTACCCTGTATTTATTTCACAAACAGGATCAACAATTAAAAAAAAATGTTGAAAATGTTCAAAGAGTCTAAATAAATACACATTGAAGAGTTTTTCTTAATAAAATGCTAATATTACACTTAATATATATAAGGCGGTACTTTGTTGCTCAATTCTTCGTGAAGTGTATTGTGGTTTGTTCTCTTTTCATCTTTAGTTAGCTCTTTTGGTTATGGTGTCATAAGCCCTTCGACTAATGATATATGTTTGCCATTGACGTAATCCAATCAAAATAAACGTTACAAACGATGTTGTATTAGAATTCGGTACCCCTTACAAGATGGCTGACTTAATGTTATTTCTATGATACAGGTTCATTTGTGAAGTACATTCATCTTTATTGTATAAACAACGAAAGACACAATATTGCTATGTACATCAAATGTTTCTTTATTAAGCTTCAGAAGCCTTTAAGGCTAAATGTTTGATATAAAAACAAATTATGTACAAAACACTTTGAGATTGAACAAAAAAGAAAAAGAAGGATTCATTAATTTAGTGACATCAGCGGTTTAACGACCCTCTTCATGAAAATACAGTTATTCAAATCCATGATTTTGCTGTTTTTAGTACATTACTGTATTAACCATTTTTACGCTCTAAACTTTAATCATGTTTAATTTGTATTTTTCCTTTTTTCTTTTAGCTACTAGATCTTTCAGGAAGTTAATACTGAGTGTTGAGCCAAATCCTGCCTTAATTCATATCAACGCCCCTCCTGGTACCCCAGTTCTTTCCATCACTGGTTACGATGCCGCTACTGGACAACGGCTAGAACAAGTGCAGATAACCAATACGCCTGATGCTAAATATTTCACTCTCAAAGACCCAGAAGCTGGAGACAACAAGTGGTACTTATACTCTAAACAGTTCATGAACAAACCACTAAATTATGTATTTCGATTTCGTGTTTACGGGACTCATCAAGGAACTGTACAAGACCGGGAGATTAAAATAAAAGTCAGTAAACCCAACTTATATCCACCGGTCTTTGAAAACCAGACGTATGAATTTATCGCTTACAGGAAATCAGCTGATTTGGACATCCAACTTGTCGGAACTGTGAAGGCGAATGACGCTGATTTTGAAATGTACAATTCAAAATTTGATTATTTTATTTTTGATACACAGGTCTTAGGTCTGTTTAATGTCGATTCTTCAGGAAAGGTTATCATTGTGTCAAAACAAAATTTTCCAAGCAATGCAGACTCTTACACTTTTAGCATTGTCGCCATTGATGCCGGTTCGCCTCAGAAAATGAGCAACATCACAGTAAATGTTAAAATCTCAGATATACCACGTAAGTAGATGGTTAACCAGTTAGAAAAATAAATTACTAAGCAAATAATTAGATACATAATGTGTGAATAAAACATCCAACGATTACCCAAGCCTACATGTCCATGTTTCGAGTCTTCATATCGGGTTTGGTAATTTCCATAAAAGGACTGTTTGAATATAAATTCAGTTTAAAAACGGAAGCCTATCGAAATCTCTGCTCCGCGTTCAAGTGAAGTAGGATCCAAGACTATTATGCTAAAAATTCTGTTTAGAAAGCATGCACATATTTCTCGTTAACACCTCGGATAAAATAACAAAAAACCTCTATTCACTTGTTTGCCATATCCGTTTCCAAGTGAATCGTGACGATGAGAACACAGACAGCGACCCCGTCAATCTTATTCAAATATAGACCTGTGTCACCGCTTCGCTGGCACAAAGCGTAAAGAAAGGATCAGTATTTTAATCAGACATCGATCATGTCTATTATAATCTACAACCTGCTACTACTAATTTTTATGTTTACACCAGACTACCAGAATGGCATTACTGACAGAATTTCTTCTTTTGGGTCTTTGAATATTGTGAAATTTTACTACGAAAATAAGAGGATGTGGTATAATTGCCCATGAGAAAACACTCCACAAAAGACCAAATGACATAGAAAGTTAACAACTATAGGTCACCGTGCAACCTTTAACAACGAGCAAAACACATACCGCATAGTCAGCTATAAAAGGCCCGAAATGACAAACGAGAAAACTAACGGCCTGATTTATGTACAAAACAATGAACAAAAAACAAATATGATATAAAGCAACAAACGACAACCACTGAATAACAGGCTCCTGACTTTGGACAGGCACATACAAAATGTGTCGGGGTTAAACATCTTCAGAGGCTCCAACCCTCCCCTAACCTGGTTATTAGTTTATTTTCACTTCATATGTAGGTCGCTGATCTAATGTCTGCACAGATGTCGGATGACATCGCTAAGATTTGCACTTCGAACATCTTTTGTAAAAAATTTCGGTCAAACTTATATTCATAACTGGGCGAGACGATCAGGTCAAAACTCTCTGACACAAACATTCAGAAAAAAACAACCCACGTCTTAATCGGATTAACGTTATGGATGCGTCGGCTGTTGCCAATTTACCGTACACTTTCTATGGAACAAAACTTTTACATATTGACTGAAGACGATTTACATTGCGATATGTCAATTTGTTATTAAATAAAGTTTTCATTAAATGATTTATATTAAAACCGTGAATAAATTTGTCAGTTCTTGTGGTTGTTGACTTTTTAAAACAAGAGAAATTAAAGCTTTCCGGAAGAGATGTCGCCCATTGATCAATGTGGTATTTTTATGGGGTAATCTACCTTTTAGATCAAATAAATTTCATAAGTTGCATAGTAAAAGAGGAATTATCAGTTGAAGATATTTGAGGTTTCTTTATTACGCCAACGAATTTCATTGATAAATTATCCCATTTTTAAACTTTGTCGTTATACGTTTGTGTAGTTGATAAATAGTAGCAAAGAAAGTCGACAGGCGCTTTTGATGTCGTTATATATCCTTTAGTCATTTTATTCGTTCAGCTTGCATGTTTTTATATTCGTCAAGAAATTTATGTCCGCGTGTACGGTCAGAACGTCACTTGTCAGGAGTTTATAAGTAATAGATTTGGTCATACGTGTTGTGTACTGGGACACCGAGATAGGAAATCAAATATTTATCGATGGTCCGTACAACAAGCTACAACTTTCGTGAGAATTTCATCTTTATTGGTTGATATAACATATTGCGTTTTACATTCAAAATGAAATAACTTATTTGTTATTTTGGAATAATTTAAGTTCTGTGGATTAAGATACTTGAATAAAATGCTCTCACTGACACTGACATTTTATTTCACTTTAGCTCCAGATATATTTTGCGTATCCGTTGAAGGAGTAAAAGCCAAATTCTGCTGGAAAGATCCAACACACGGACAGTTCGTTAACAATTACCAATTACAGTTTACTGTTAACGATAAGAACATAACAACACGTCCTGTCGCAATCCATGGGAAACGCAATGAGATCTGTACTAGTGTTAGTGGACAACACATGGAAAGATCCTACAGATTCACAGTACAAATCTTCAATGGAACTGATAGGAGTCCTGCAAGTGTTCAGAGATTTGTAAACATTTCAAAACCGGGTAAGTATAGGCATTTGAACCTTACCTTTTAAGAAGTTTTTATATTTATTTTAAACATAAATATTATGCTGTCATTGAGTCTTCATTTAAAGTGAGAACAAGGATTATTGCAAACACCCAATAACAATGTTTACAACAACAAAAACAAACCAGTGTAGTCAGAATTGGTATATAAACACAAAGTTTATAATTTTGAAGCTATTTCCGTTTTAATAACATCGTCACTTAGTTTTTCATCTTCATGAGTTACCTCCCATTTCTGTCATATTTTTAGTGCATTCCTTGTAAATCAGAATCCTTGGTGTACTGCTTTTCTATATACCAAAAAGTTTGTTTTTATCAAACGATTATTTGTGTTGAAAGATAGGATATCTAAAGTTAAACAGCATAAGATTTTTAATATTTTTAATCGGTGTATCACCTATATTTAAAGTCCGTAACATGTTCAGTGCATACAAACGTGTTTTTTTTAAAGTCTTTAGTACTGTAGGTAGGATGGACACTTAATGTTTGGAGGCCAAATAGACAAAACATATTAGAGAATGTTAACAAGGGAAACAGAAAAATTTTTTGTACGAAGCATATGCTTCGGTACTTCCATATATAATTTTAGCAGTATTGTTACCTTTAAAATAAAATGACAAGAAACATTAAAAGATGGTAAATTAGTAAGAATGAATACAATTTATGTAAATTTTTGTCGTCAAAAATGACATTTGATGTTTTATTTCATGTTAAATACATATATATTGTCATTGAATAGTTTTCATTCATGTCTACAAAGACATATTTCAGTTTGTTTGTTATATTTCAAATATCTCTTACAAACAATGAAATATTTCAAAATGAAAAATGAAACAAGGTTGTGAAAGTCATATCTTTTGTACTTAAATCATAGCAGTATTTGTCTAAAGGATTATAAAAAAATAACCCGAAGATCATGAATCATGTTTCTTGATAACTTTGTTCATACTGCATCAAATTTAAGATAGGTGGTACGACACTGCTTTGTCATTCCTAAAGCTAAAGATGGCGGCTTTAGTTTTCTGGTGTGACATTTTATTTTGTGTACAATAAAATTTGCTCTTTAAGCACAATTGTTTTGATGATTTATCTTTATCGTAATAATCAGACAAGCACATGATGAATGAAAAAATGTCTTTTGCTACATACAAAAAATATCATCTAATCTCAGTTGAGACAGTTGTTTTTTTTTTACAAAACCGACACCGCCCTATGGAACTGCTTACAATGTTGGAACACCTGAATTCAACCTGGTTTTTGGTAGGGTTTTGTGAGGGTCTGGTTGGGGGTCCTTCATGTCTTGTATTCTTTAATTTTTTAGGTAATTTTTCTCTATTGATTTTAATCTTAAAAATTGAAAATATTAATAACACAAACAGAAATAGGTTATTCGAAATTATTACTTCATTAAAAGAATAGTAAAGCCTGTTTGATACAATGTAGGCACAATGACTTTTCATGGGCTATTTTAAGTATTCTAGTGGAAATGTTATGAAAGATAAACTGAACTTATTCATTACATTCTCTAAACGTTATATTTTTTGCCCATTATTCTCTATTCTGCAAGCCCCCATCCACACCCTCTTTTGTTGCTCACTCTTTAGTTTTCATTTAGTATTTTCTGCACTGTCGTTCGTCTTCTTGTTTGGGCATGATGTTGTCTGTCCTTTGATTTACAGTTCTGGTTACCATCTTGGTACATGTACTTCTCCCCCTTTTTATACGACCGTCAAAATTTTGACGAGACGTTTTATGGTATACAAATGTCCGGCGTCCGTCTGTCCGTCTGTCCGTCGGTCCGTTGTAAACATGTCGCACCGTAACTTGAGAACAACTTATTCAAATTTCATGAAACTTTACATAGTTGTTTCTTATGATGGTCAAACGATCTGTATACTTTTTGGTGAAAATAAGATTAAAACTTTTTGAGTTACGGGACTTTGTAACTAAAACAGGGGTGTGTTTTTTTCACATGTCGCGCCGTATCTCAAAAACGATTTATGATTATTGCTTAAAACTTTACACACTTCTTAGTTATATTAATCTAAAGATCTGTATAATTTTGGTGATGATTCAAAATTTTATTTTAGAGTAATTGAGTTTTTTGTAAAAAAGGGGGGTTTTTCACATGTCGCGCCGTATCTCAGAAACTATTTATGATTATTGCATAAAACTTCACACACAAGACGGCGGGCGTATCATGCGCTCGTGGTGCAACTGTTTATTTATCTTACGTAGGTGAGGATATTTTTGTTTGGATCGACCTCCTTTGTACACCCATGGCTTCGCATCTTCCAATGTTCAGAATCATCAATAGTGACTGAACATAATTCTGGGGTTTTGTGTTTCAATGTTGGAAGCCGAGGATGGGTCAACAGAACTGAGTGGGAAATATTGTGACAAGTGAAAAGGAAGAGGGGTTGCAAGTAATAAAGCGATATAGGAAAGGAAGGAAATAACGATGATCTGGAGAATTTCGGCTGTATGTGAGATTAAATCAGAAAACCGAAAAATCGTAAACTTTTTTTATTCACCCCAACACGTTGATATTATATCGTCCTATTTTTATTAGTTTTTTTTATTTCAAACACAGTTTGTCTTAATCCAGTTCAACAATTCCAAACTTGTTTATTTCAGAAAAATTGAGTTTACCGTCGCTTATTGATTGTTTTAACTTCTTCCAACAGGTTTATATGGGGATTGTCTAAACTTTAGTAACTGCAGTATATGGAAGCCATGTAAACATGGCAAATGTTTGACAAAGAAGGACATGTCGTATGAATGCGATTGTTTCCCGGGATGGATTGGCAGAAATTGTACAGTTAAAGATCCATGCCTTCCTTCCCCTTGTATGAATAATGGACAGTGTACCAGGACAGAAAACAATGGATTTAAATGTCGATGTGCGCATGGATATTTTGGAAAATACTGCCACCAAAAGGACAGTTGTGTTGGTGACCCTTGTTTAAATGAAGGGTCGTGCTCATCAAAACCTGATGGAAGTTACGAATGCCATTGTCGACCTCATTTTACAGGGCAACATTGTGAGGTTACAGATCCATGCAGTCCGAGTCCTTGTAACCACACCGGTTTGTGTCATAGATTAACAAACACGGAATATGTGTGTTCTTGTTTACAAGGTTACTATGGAGATGATTGCGAAAAAATGAATAAATGTGAATTACACAATCCATGCAAATCCGGATGGTGTGTTCATATTGACCATAACCAATTCAACTGCACATGTTACAAGGGCAGTTCAGGAAAATATTGCAATATAACAGATGACTGCATGATAAATACGTGCAAAAACGGTGCGACGTGTGTTCCAGTTCACGGAAATAATGTCAAGAAATACGACTGTCAATGCAGCCGTGGTTACCATGGGGAAGAATGTCAGCATTATGATCCGTGTTCGAGCAATCCTTGTCAGTTTGGTGGAGTCTGTCGGGCATTGTCCGACCAACTTTACCGCTGTGAATGTAAAAAGGAGAGATATGGCGAGAATTGTCAATTTGTAGATGGATGTAAGATTCACAAATGTGGAGAAAATATGGTTTGTCAGAACACATCATTGACTGGCGCTGTTGAGTGTTTGTGTAACTCTTCGCCCTGTAGACAAGGTGGAACGTGTACTTTAGGCTACAATTCGCAACCGTATTGCAAATGCAAGAGCGGTTACAGCGGTACATCGTGCGAGAGGTCTTGTTCTCGTGATTCTTGCCTGAATGAAGGCACTTGTGAAATGATAGATGGATCTTATGAGTGTGTTTGTCCAGATAATTTTTTTGGAACTCGATGTGAGAATTATGATTTCTGTAATGCTACCAGAATGTGTATTCGTGGTGCTAGATGTCAACTAACACAGAAAACCTACCATCACTTAATAGTAATCAACCAAACTATGACGGCCAATGTGACAAATTGGTACACATGTTCTCATTGTCCTGTAGGTTATACAGGTAAGCTTATGAATATTTTGTCCCTGCATTTCGAATGAGATTCCGGTCTACTATTTGGTATAGATCCGTCTTACTATTTGACCATTCTTCTTCTTGATGGTCTGTCCGTCTGTCCGTCCATGTCTCAGTCTTTACGATAATGTCATATGTTGTTAGTTTTTTTATTGTTACGAATGGTCGAAATTGAATTTCAAATTGAAATTAAAATTTGGCTAAAAAGGATCAAAATTTCGGTTCAAAATGTAAGATTAAATTTGTTACATGTATATGTTGATCTTTTTATATAGCATTACATTGGCATGTATAGATATGAAATATGAATTATAATTGAAATTTTTCAGGGGTCCAATTTTTTTAAAATAATTACAAAAAGAGAAAAACAGCTTCTGCATTGCGAGGGTCAGCCGTGAATTCTCATCATTTCATTCGTAATTTTTACAATTAATACACCAAACATTGACTTTTTATGTTGTTTTATAAGGCGTAGTTGTGCTTCTTGCATATCACTTTGAACTTATACTTTTGGTTTTAAGACATTTGTATAATGATTTAATAAGCTATGATTTAAAAAAAAGAATAACTGAAAAGAAAAGTAATAGTGTTGTGCATCTTTCTTTATAGTTTTTAATGGGTCTAGAGAATTCGAACAGAATATCATAAAAATGATAATGACTCTGAATATCAAGGTCCATAATGTTCTTAAGGCTGGTGTACGTATGTCCAAGTAATATCTCGAACTTTAAAGAAGTCTAAAAGTAATCGTATGTTGCTGCAACCTTGAGAAATTTATATTTATATAGAAGTGTTAAAATCGGATTAGCATGTTTTCCCCTATAGTTTTTGGATGTGTTAACTGAACCAATTAACTCGCAAACAAATGTAAAGTGTGTGAGTGAAAGTAATTTATGTAAACATTGATAGTGAATGGGTCTCTTTACACATTTACTAAACTGTTACAACTTGAAAAAGATATTTTTAAAGTGGTAATTGTATGGATTAGATCATTTGTAAGGGTCAATTTGGACTTTCCTGACACTTTTAGTTATTAAATGTTGAATATATAGTTTATCATTGACGTTCCAGACAAACCAGTAAACAGTAAAGCTTTTTGTGCAATTCTATAAAGTCTTTTATAAAGAAGAAATAATTACATTACATGTATGTTTCATAAGAATTCGTACTTTTGATTGGTTGAAGTACGGAGATATTTAAAGTTGATTCTACCATGAGAAATCAGTTGAGCGCATTTATAGTATGAAGCTGAGGTTCGGTCAACTCTTTTACACCCCAATCAAATTACAAAAAGAAGCATGCAATTCCTAAATGATTTATGTTGTCGATTTTTATCAAATATCTACTTTTAACATAGTTCTTCGGTTTGTTTTTGGAAAACGTAATAATTATTTTTTATCTTATGCCATTATTTAATGTCGATTGGTAGCATGGTAGGAAGTCACTTTGTATTTTAGGAATAAGTACGTTTCAGACCCCCACATTCCGTATGAATCAACCATGACTTGTAAGAGTCATACAACTCTTTTGAAAACCCCCAAAATTGCCACTCCTGTGTCGCCATATCGATTGGTGAATTTTTAGCCTCTTGGGTGCCCTTTAAATGTTAATGTCTATGACCCAACCCTAAATTTGTTCATAAATCACACGTTCTTCCTTTTCAAGGTTATGTGAACTGTTAACTAAATCTTTCTTTGTTATACAAGGTTTCTGGTCATGATTAAAGTCAGTAGCACCTAGACGTGACATTAAATGCCCTTATATGTTTTGTCAGGTAAATAGAAAATAAAATGACATTTATGCTGATTTCTATGATCAAAATTTGTGGTTTAGTTTCGCATAACTTATGGCTCAAGTATTCAATAGTAACAGTTAAACACATTGACCTACTTAGATTTAATTAAAATATTTTATAGCGTCAGAAATAAAGAGGTACATAAACCTTTTATGTAAATTAAAAATGAAAGGTAAATCATTCAATCAATCTTTGTGAATTAATTATATGTTAAAACGTGTTTTCACTTAATCACAAATGAGTTCATTTCCGGTTTCCTGAAAATAATTGGAATTCTTTTTTCAAATACATATTGGTGTTGTTTGTGTTTACTGCAAATACACATTTTACTGTCATATGTTCATACTAAGTCTGAAAGGTAAGTGATTCAAGTTCACTGGAAATGAAAGGACAGGTTATGCCTGAAATCTCGACTCAAAACAAAGATTTGGCCGAGATCCCGCGCCAACTACAGATACCCAAATTGCAGATAGCCTTAGCCCTACATTTGATGTGGCTTCGAAAGAGTTTTACTCATATCGAATACTGCAAAACAAAAACATTTAGAGAACGATAAAATAATGCGTCTTGTTTGGTATTGGTGGATACACACATAGTACTATTTTTTTGTTGATTTTCCTGTACTAGAGTTTAAAACTTTATATAGGTCCAGGTTCTAAATTTAAAATTGCTAATAGATTGTATAGTTTCAGTATCAAATACTAATACTAGTAATCATTCATTTGTGCATACACCAATTACTTATCGATACAAATTAAAAACTTTTTTGAGAGGTAGGGTATTATTTAGACCAATCGCTTGCAGTCACAATAAGTCCCCGCATTTGTTTTTGGGGTTTCAATTTTATTTTTGTGTGTGTTATTTTTGTTGTGAGTGTAAAAGTTTTTCTTTCAGTAATAATCACTTTTGTACTGAGGGTTTCTCCGATAGCAAAATCTCAGATTCTTTGATTCATAAATAAGTGAACGGTTTGAGTACGCTTCTTTTAAAAATAATATAATCTCTTAATTCACTTATAATTGGACTAATGAACGGAAATTTCATGAAACAATGCGTTGAGCTGAGGGAAAAACGTATTTGTTTTTCTACATCCTCTAGGTCGTTACCGCTGCTGATGGACTATCAGTACTCGAGGGTATCACCCACCTTGTAAAGATACAGCTTCGCTATTGCCATGTTTTAAACGATACAATTCTGAAAAAAGTCATAAAATTACGAAATTACGCTTAAACTAGGGTTGCAAATTTCCCAGATACAGGAAGAGGCGTTTGTCTTCTATTTCAGCCTTCATGCACTTGATCATTTAATTTATTCTAAAACGTGTTTTAATTCTTGGCGTGCTAACTTTTGCCCACTAGCATACCTGACGAAGTACTTCCTGACACACGTGTGCGGCGAATGGAAAACATAATATTTGTTTTTTTTTACCATCTGATACCGACATATAAAACATGCAACCAATCGAAGGTTGCAACCTCAAATATGTCAAATAAACTGTGGCTTACTTCCTCGAGTATGAAAATAAGAAGACAGTAGTAAGAAAATAAATTTCACTTTCTAAATTATACGTCTACAGTCTACAATTTATTTTAGAAAAAAAATCAAAATTTAACTTTCTGTCAAAAACTGCATAAGTTTGTGTGAGGGAAAAAAACTCCTAATTGTAATTATTTCTTTCGCCGCCTTCGTCTGTTACCGCCTTATGTACACATATCTTTGTCATTGTCGGAGTTCCAACGTTTTTTTGATAAAATTGTTCATTTCTTATCTTAGAATCGAAATTTATGTAGTCATTCATATAAACAGTTATTGAATTAAATCTGTTACCGTTTAGTATCCTGGTACGAGATTGAATGACCACAAATGTCTTAACTACCATAGAATTCTCAAATTTATTGTTGATTTAAGAATTATTTATTACAAATAGGGCTGTTGTTAAGACGCTAAGTGATTCTCCTTCGTATATAAGCATTTGTTCTATTTATGGATGAAATAGTAGCGTATAGTCCTTTAAGTCAAGTAGACGGATAAATAAGAAGGGACATAGATACCTAAAAACATTTTAAGAAGTTAAAATAAGAAATAGAATAAGTAATGTCAACAAGAAAGTTTATTAAAAGGTTATCCCATAAAATACTCGAGGATTTCTTTTTTTTTATGTCTGTGGATTAACAGTCTCGTTTTTTAAATAATGCAATTTAAAATTGCACGTTTAATCTTTATAAATTGTTTTGTATTTATTGAACCCAGGAAGTTTGCGTTGCTATGAAATTGAAAGAACGGGTCTTACACAAGAACTAATTATGAGGCCAAATCTGCACTTTTGCATAAAAACGTAAGATGGGATTTTCGTGCGAACAAAACGTGTTTGTTGTGTAATCTACGCTCTTGATAAAACAAATACAATCCTTACCGATGCAAACGGATTATTTATTTGACCATATTAAAACGAGATTTGATACAGTAAGGAATTTACCATCATGCCCATTCATAGTATTTAAAAAATAGAAATAGATAAATAAATGAATAATTGAATAAAAACGGACGAAACAGTCGTATAGTATTTTACATGTTAACTATATAATACATCGTTTGAAATTGTACCCTCTCTCATAATTTTTTTTCACTTTTACAAATACAGCACCGATGAACTATACAAATAGAACATGCTACCACGGACAAATATTATAATTTTTAAAAGTAAAACAATGGTATAAAACAGGAACTACATTGTTTTTACAATAATGATGGTATAATCACCTTGCATACATGAGTTTCCGTCAATTACATCTTTGTAACTTGTCATAAATGTCAGAACTAGGGTTAATGATTATACAGTTCGTCTTTCAACTGTCAGTCAAACTAAATACACAATTAAATACACCAGAAACATTCATAAAACATGTACGAACTAGGCCACTCTTGAAAAAGATTCAATCTTAAAAAGATATTTCAAACAAGTCTGGGCGTCTAGTCTAAGTCATGATTTCTGATCTTATAACAAATCGATGTTTCCCATTCTTTATTAAGCACATCAGTGCAGTCATAAATTTCCGTTCAGTGCATGTGCGGCGCACGTAATTTTTTTTGGATAATGACAGTTGTTTTCCATTTGTTTGATGTGTTTGCGCTTTTGATTTTGCCATTTGATAAGGGACTTTCCATTTTTAATTTTCCTTGGAGTTTGGTATTTTTATTATTTTACTTTTTCCTTCATGTAGTTGAGTTTTTTTACGGTTTTTTTTTTTTTGACAGCTATTAGTTTAAAGTATCTAGTTGTTTTTCACATGCCATTTCGTGAATGCTGAATAGTAAAACTTGTTTGTTCCAATTAAAAGTAGTCAGCGTTAAGAAAGGGTTATTTCGAACAGAAACACAATGTACTACCGATAACTACTTACATAGATTGTTATATTTGGTTTGTATAACTAATTGCTTGAACGAGGAATTGTTGGAAAATTATATATGAACGTCCTATTAATTAATTTATGGTTTTATTGAATAATTTATAAAACAGTACAAACAATTCCTTTGAAAAGGAAATACCTTATTGCAAAATATAACTAAAAAATCAAACTCAAATTTAGAAAGATATGAGATACTGAAAAAAGCTTAACGCTTTTTCATGTATATATTTAATGTAGTTTTATTAAATGAACAGTCTCTTTAGAAGGTGTTATCGCTTAAACGCTTTTCATATACGACACTTTTCTCAAGGGGAACGATTAAATACATTCTTCATAATTTACGTCTTAGATAAAATTGCTGAGGGGGAAACGATATGTTATTACAATTGATGAGTCATATAGGTTCATTATGAGTCAAACGATTAAAGTTTTGTGAAGGGTACACATTAATGTAGAAGATCAATCAAATTAAAAATATGGTCAATTGACTGTTATCAAAAATAAAAATAAAACAATGGTCATTTACAAATCAATTTACAATGTTTTTAGTCCTAAAATTTAGTGATATATATATCGTAAGAACAAAGATTCAGTCAATGTATCAAACTTGGGATTAGACAAGGATACCCTTTATCATCCGAAGATTTTAATAGAAGAAAACTAAGAAAATGCTAAATAATTGATTTGAGGTGAACTGTATAGTAAAACAACTAATTCAGTTCCCGTTATATGGTAAATTCCAGGTTACTCAGATATCAAAAGCATTATTATCTCAACATACAATTACATATTTCTCAGGTGAAATAATTAAGAAGAGTAATCATTTTATGAATTACTTATTGATATTGCATAATTCATGGATTGTATGACAGAATACATCAGTTACACGTTTATATGGTGAATAGTACACGGCTGTCAAAATGTATAAGTGATATTTAATTTATGATGATAAAAGACATGTATAGCATTGCAGTCATGTCCTAGTATCAATAAAAACTAACCATTTATGCCATTGTTGTGGGTTTTTTTTTATATTAACCGTTTCCTGTTTTTATTATTAAAGATTATTTGAACGTAATCATCATGAAAAAGGTTCGAAATCTATGCATGATTTCCTTATTTAATAAAATAATTTTTTAATCTAAAATTTGTGAATATGAAATATTTGTACATAATTTATGAGAGATTTACTCAGTAAAATTGTACATACGAGTGAATAAGTTAATGAAACTTTGTTTTTAAAAAGACTTCGAGATATTTAAGGTTAAGTTCCTGCCAGCTAAAAGACAATTTGTAAAATATCTGTAGATCAATAATATTCTGCACAGTATTGAGATAATTGATGGTATGTCGGTACTGTTGTACTTATTTATAAAACCGTTGGCTTATTTTATTGGATAAAGTATAAAAAGAAAGCATAATTAATATCCCTTTCTTTTTAAAGAGAGACAAAATATACGAAAATGATATTCAAACTAATAAGGAGAAAAAAACTGACAACGCCTTGAAAAAAAAAAAAAAAAAAAAAAAATCGACTGAAAGACCGGCAACGGTCCACAAATCACAGCACAGAAAGCTTAACATAAAACATAAAAATAAGAAGATATGGTATGATTGGCAATGAGACAACTCTCCACCAGAGACAAAATGACATAGAAGTTAACAACTATATAGGTCACTGTAAGCAACACGAACCCCAGCAAACACCGAAGGTGGTCTCAGATTTTAAAGTTATTTGACACTTTTCTGCACACAATTAGATTATTTGAAATTATTCATTATGCTCCAGGTGTCCGGTGTCAGTTCAAAACAAATCCATGCGACCATAATATTTGTGGGGCTGGTGTTTGCCAGAAACAAGGAAACAGTTATATTTGTATTTGCCCAGATAATACTAGACAAAGAAGATGTAGTGACGGTGAGTAGCTTTTTAATTTAAAAGTATTACATTTCCATGCTTTGTCATATAGCTAGACAAGACGATTTCCCCCTGTTGTACATTCTAGATTCATTTACCAGAAATTCCAAGTCAACAACTCATTTTAAAAAAAATGTCATTTGTACTTTCGAAAAGGTTTTCCTAATTAATAACCGTTTTGCTTACCTTCTTACGAAACAAAAAGCATTTAAGGCTTTCAATATAATTGCAACGATATGGGGGTAGATACAGATCATGCGTCTTCTCATCCATTACATAATTTTAATTTTATATAAGTCAGTTTCATTCCAAGATGTTCTGCCTTATGCATCTTCTGAAAATACTTCTTTTAATCTCTCTGTAGGCTAATATTGTATATTGAATGATGAAATGATTTAACCATGCTCTTTGTTCTCGTATGAACTAATACAGGAATGCATGACTATTATTATAATTATTAATGATTTTATTAGAAAGTGTCAATCAGTATTTCATATCTCCATATAACTTGACAATGAAAGGATTGTACATCGAATTAAATAAAATAAGGAATTTTACATATTTCCAACTACCTTTAAGTATACATTCATATTTATTTTTAAGTACATTTTATTGAATACAAACAAAAGGGATACATTTGCATGTACAATATACAGGATCACTTATTGATCTAATAAAAAATTAGCTTAGCTTAATTACCCCCCAGCTTTTTGAAACGGGCGGTATGTAGTAATGGGATGTTCCTTCTTTCGTTCTGCATCTCCTAAACTCCGAATCAGAAGTCAATGAAAATTTCTCAAAATATTCCCCATACAATACCATTATTCATCTCATATTTTTTTTTTTTTTATCTGAACTATTTTTCGTGTTTCCCTGGGTTACCTATATTGTAATCGTTACTCCTCCTTACTTACTCATTATATTTGTTTAAAGTCTTAGAATCTTAATCATAGATGGCATCATTTATTTACCTCTTCTTTTGTTTTTTTATATATTGTTTTTGTTTTCCTCTAAGCAAATAAAATAAAAAGATTTCTACATTGATTTATGTGGGAGCCAAGGTCTACTTTTGTGATCTTTCCCGTACCTCTAGTGTTAATCTAAAAATGAAATTTGTACTGATGACACAAGCAGAAATCGTAAATCGAAGGTTTTAATCCTTCATTTGACAGATATATTGTACTATAAAAAGTAACATTGCAGTTGATTTTATTTTTTTTCTCATGCTGGACTATATATGTCACTGTCCAGGTTAGGGAGGTTTGAAAGCTTACATGCATAGGTAAACACAACATTCTTTATGTGCCTGTCCCAAGCAAGAGGCATGCAATCCAGGTGTTGTTATGCCCCACTTACGATAGTAGAGGGGCATTATGTTTTTCTGGTCTGTGCGTTCGTCCGTCCGTCCGTTCGTCCGTCCGTCCGTTCGTCCCGCTTCAGGTTAAAGTTTTTGGTCGAGGTAGTTTTTGATGAAGTTGAAGTCCAATCAACTTGAAACTTAGAATACATGTTCCCTGTGATATGATCTTTCTAATTTTGATGCCAAATTAGAGATTTTCCCCCATTTTCACGGTCCACTGAACATAGAAAATGATAGTGCGAGTGGGGCATCCGTGTACTATGGACACATTCTTGTTATTGCTTGTTGTTGTAAGAATTGTTTTGCGTTTTTTATTAGTATTCATCAGCTAGTTGTTTTTTTTTTAATTTTGAACTTACTATACAGTATGAGTTGACATGAATTATTATCATTGATATGGTCACAAATATAAAATACCTTTTTACAAATATTTGAATTTTTGGAAATAGTAAGGATTTTATATCCCAGGCATAGATGGCCTTAGCTGTACTTAGCCAAAAGAGAGGCGAAGGATAACAAAGAATTTTATTCAAACTCATTAGTCAAAAAAAAAAAAAGACAACACTACACAAAACACAACATAGAAAACAAAAGACTGAGCAACTCGAACCCCACCAAAAGCTGGGGGTGATCTCAGATGCTCCGGAAGGGTAAGCAAATTCTGCTCCACATGTGGCATACGTCGTGTTGCTCATGTTAGTACAATCCCGGTGATAAGTCTAATTCGGTAGGTCATATTCGGGGAAAAAAGGACGGCTTTAGTTACGGCAATTAGAACATATCCTTTTGGAATTTTGGGTCCTCGATGCCCTATCATTTTTATATACATATGCACATTCATGGCTACAATCTGTCGATACCTGTATCTTTGCATTGCACAAGGTCATGTTTTTCTCTGACTGTTTATGACGTCTTTAAGCTAGATCCATTGAATGTTGGATGTGTACTGATTGATTATAGTCTTAGATGCATGATTTTTTTATTAGTTGTTACTGACTTTGAACTAGCTGTCAGTAACTGCGAGTACTCTCAGATCTGTACGTTGTGTCTTTTTGTTGTGGGAATGTATAAGTACCCGTCCACGTCCACTCTGTGTTTTTATACGCCCGTTTACGGGACGTATTATGGTATACCGTTGTCCGTCCGTTCGTCGTCAACATGTCGGAAAATAACTCAAAAACGCTTTAACCAGTTTGCATGAAACTTTGGTGAATTGTTTATATCTATTGACGTGAGCTCCCTTTCGATTTTTATAAATTTTGGATTTTACGTTTTCGAGTTATGGTGTTTTATTCATTAAAAAGGGGGATTTTCAAGTTTTCGGACAATAACTCAGAAATGCTTAGAACAGTTTTCATGAAACTTGGGGAATTGTTTATATCTATTGATGTGATCTCCCTTTCGATTTTTATAAATTTTAGATTTTACGTTTCCGAGTTATGGGGTTTTATTCATTGAAAACGGGGGATTTTCTAGTATTCGGACAATAACTCAAAATGCTTTGAACAGTTTTCATGAAACTTTGGTGACTGGTTTATATCTATTGAAAAAGCTACGGGCGTATCATGCCCCCATGGCGCAGCTGTTTATTGTTAGATGTATTTCTATTTGTATCCATCGGATGAGTTAAGCCTTTTTCAACTGATTTTTATAGTTTGTTCTTATGTTGTACTGTTACACCACTGTCCCAGGTTAGGGGGAGGGTTGGTGCCTTCAAAAGAATTTAACCCCGCCACATTCTGTATGTGCCTGTCCCAAATCAGGAGCCTGTGATTCCGTGGTTGTCGTTTGTTGCTGTGTAACATATTTGTTTTTCAATCATTATTTTGTACATAAATTAGGCCGTTAGTTTTCTCGTTTGAATTGTTTTACATTTGTCATTTCGGGACCTTTTATAACTGACTATGCGGTATGGAAGAACGTACGGTGACCTATAGTTGTTAATTTCTGTGTCATTTGGTATCTTGTGGAGAGTTGTCTCATTGGCAATCATACCACATCTTCTTATTTTTATATTCGTACATTTTTGGCCTTTTAAACTTTTTTAATTCGATCGTCACTGATCAGTTTTTGTGTAGACGAAACGTGCATCTGGCGTACAAAATTTTATTCCTGGTATCTATGATGAGTTTATTGAAGTTAATCCATTTTCCCCTTCTTTGTAAAACACAGCTGAGGATAGACCGATTTTAAAAAAAAATCTAACAATAAACCTTTTGATAACAAATGATTTTTTTTCATTTTCGCCTTCAAATCTTTGTTAAGTATTACCATTTTACTAATAATATAATGATACATTCTCAGTTCAGATGTTCAATATAATGAACAGATATAGGATAGAATAAGGTGTTCACAAGACAAGAAGTTAGCAAATAGTTCATCTGTAAGTCCTTTGCTTTACTTATTTGTTGTCTTAAAAAACTTCCTTTAATCTCTCAGTAGCCTAATATTGTCTATTGAATGTTACAATAAGTAAACCAAATCTTTCTCGTATGAACTAATACTGGGAAACATGACTTTATTATTATTATTAATAATTTTATTAGAAAATGTCAATAAATTTTTCATAAGTTAGACATATAACTTAGAATTACAATAACATGAATGTGCTGTGAATAAAATAAAAACAAATTGTCTTTTATAATTGTTTCATTATTCTCTCGTCTAATTTTTAAAGTATATTTTATTGACTAAAACAAATAAGATTACCTTTGTATGTAAAATTATCATGTTATCCATTTAAAATAATTATTTGAATTTAATCTCAAAATTGAAAATACTAATAACACAAACAGAAATAGGTTATTCGAAATTATAACTTCATTAGAAAAATAGTATAGCCTGTTTGATAGGCACAATGACTTTTCATGGGCTATTTAGTATTCTAGTGGAAATGTTATGAAAGATAAACTGAACTTATTCATTACATCCGAGGTATTCATTCACAGAAGTGTATAAGAGAATTTACCCTCAATGATTATAACAAATATGGAAAGAAAGGGTTGAAAAAGTAAAACACAAATACTGAACTTCAAGGCAAATTTAAAAAGGGAAGTCCATAAACATGACAAAATCAAACGCTATCAATCAACGTAAATGAAAGTGATAGACAGAATAGCTAGAACCTTACAATTTATTTGAATAGACTAAAGCTATTCTTTAATGTATTCAGAAACACATATAAAAACTACAATGTACTATGACCTAATGGGTTTCTTTCAATAAGCCTGAGGTTGTGGGTTATTTGTCCTCTCTTAACAACATATATGTCGTTGTTCCAGCAAATCAAGCCATGCAAACAATATAACCTATATGGGTTTCTTTCAATAAGCCTGAGGTTGTGGATTATTTGTCCTCTCTAAACAACATATATGTTGTTGTTCCAGCAAACCAAGCCATGCAAACAATATGACCTAATGGGTTTCTTTCAATAAGCCGGAGGTTGTGGGTTATTTGTCCTCTCCAAACCACATATATATTGTAGTTCCATCAAACCAAGCCACGAAAACCATATTGTTACATGAATAAAATATTATTTTGATTGTCTTACAAGAATTTGCAAATCACAGCAAAGCTGATAATCCTACATAAACACTTACATCATTCAATTTAGATTCATGCCCAGATGATAGTAAATATCATGATAAAAGTGGACGATATGTTTGGCCAGAGACAAAAGTGGGATATATTGCAAAATCAGTATGCCCACATGGCAGTACAACAACGATAGAAGAAGTATTTCGTATGTGTCGAGTAGACTCTAGAGGACTACCAAAATGGGCGACACCAAACACATCGCACTGCAAACAGGTAAGACTGTTTTTCGTATGGAACGTTTTGGTTTCTTCCTCAAGAAATTCATAAGAATTACCAAAGCCTAATTTAAAAATACTCACAACATATTGCATGATGGTTTCATATAGAGTGTAGGCAAGCTTGTATATATTAATATTTGTACATTTCTCCAACTATTTATTAATTTCTTTTTAATTCATTTTATTCATCCTGACAATTTTCTCTGCCATGAAAATGTAATTTTTTTTTGGTATGAATTTAAGTTATCCTTTAAATGATGTATACAGAATAAAATAGAAGGACTTCAAAATTATCTTCAACTGTCATACATAAGTTGGAGGTTATCTCAGTGAAATCGGTTGGAAAGTGCCTTGTCATTTTTCTTAATGAAATGACATATTATCAGTCTGGGTTTTAATGAGTTTTGTAAATTATAGTTCTGCAAAGCCTTAGTTTGTCTAGAATAACGATTTTTTGAAAAAAAAAAATGATTGATCCTTAAACTTAAAATGTTATTCACTCAAATTTAAATTCAATTAGGCTTAAGTAATTAAAATCTCAACTGTATCATAAAATATTAAGATAAAACGTATGATATAGAATTTTGTGCGTTCTACATATGTGGGACTGGAATATAGTTTTAATTATCAGGTACACTTGAAACCAACATATAAAACATTCGAGAGCATGATAGTCCTTAGGTCCCCCACTGACAAGCAAATATCTGATATCAACTTTGGCTAAAATGTAATAGTAGGGTATATCATGTTTGATTTTATAACTTTTTCCATTTTTGAAGACACCACAGTGGGTTCGTATTGCAGGTAATGCATGCATACCGGTAAGCGCGTACCCTGTCGACGCACCAGATCTTTGTTTCCTCTGGAGTTCACGCGATAACCTCCGTTTGTGAACATCGGTAAACAAGTAACTACTGTTGACTCTAGTTTAACTTATTTTCCTAATGGGTCTTATTCGTTTTTTAGAAAACATTTAGATAAATTGGTGAGATTGTAAAAATATTTCAATACAAAAACATATTGTTGTATTAACACAGAAATAAAAGAAATACTATTATTCGCATTTAAACTGTCATTTTAATGAACAGAAAATTAAACTACCATGATAACTTAATTACAATTATTTGTATAGGATGTAGCAAACAGATGATATAATTAATTATAAAAGTTGTTGCCAATGATCATCAATTTGTTTAATTATTACTTGGTGTAAAACAAACCCTAATATGATGTAAGGCAATAGGTAAACAAAGTGGTACAAAGATCCTGAAGCAAAACAAAATGGAGACTTGTACCTAAGAAAACAAAATACGTTCATAAATCATCTTACGAAATACAAAGTATTTGTATTAACAAGAAAGCAACAAGATTTATATTGTATAACAACAAATTTGATAGTAAAGAACAACAATATTTTCATTAAAGGCCTTTTCACCTTTACATAAACCTTGGACAAAGAACTTACACACACGGAAAACAAAATTTGCAATTATCCCACTCCTGTAAAGACCATTGACAAGAATAGGGAATTCATGAAATATTGCTATTACAGTCAGCTTACAAATAAAGCATTTATTAAGATTATTTTGAAATATACAACTAAATTAACTCCTTTGTTATGATTTGAACAATCATACTTAGTTTTGAAACGTGATTAATATTTGATTAGATTGTTTAGAAGAGTAGTAAGTGCAACTTATCATGCTATATATACTAGATATTTAAAATATCTGAAAGAAAATAATAACAATAATTGTAAATATAATTAAAAAAAGATAGATCATCAGGTGATTTCTGCTTTTAGTTATCTACTATTAACTTCCAATTGTTAAAGAATATGTCAATGAAAAGCAGCACGAAAATAAAAAATTAAGACATCGTCCAATTTAAGAAAATCTGAATAAAACATTAAAGTCTTAGTGACATTTAGCGAAGCTCGCTTGCCTCATTATGTAGAAGTTTAACACGATGATAAAACCCCCGATAGGCAAATCTGTATACTAAAAGCATACGGACACTACAGTAAATGATTCTCAGAACAATTACAATTAGACATATTAAAGTTTACCCCAGACATGAACATTTGTTAGTGTTTTTTCTTCTTTATAATAATTTCATTACAACTGTAAGACAGGTATTGAAGAACTATATTACTTGCTAATATAATAGCTTCTTTTATATAGATCTTTCAATTGATTTAAAATATGGCATGTATAATGATATTTACATCCAAGAATAAATTATTTTTATAACCCCGCTTTAAAAAAAGGGGGTATACTGTTTTACCTCTGTCTGTCCATCCGTCAGTCCGTCCGTCCCATGAATATTTTCGTCGCATTTTTCTCAGGAACTACTGGACAAGGATTTCTGAAATTTGGTTTCAGGGTTTATATAAGTAAGTTACACCGTGTGATGCGTTTTCAGATTCATCACTCAACAACTTCCTGTTTACCGAACACTTATATTATTTTACACATGATTGCCAAGTTGAAAATTTTCGTCACATTTTTCTCAGGAACTACTTGACAAGGATTTCTGAAATTTGGTTTCAGGGTTTATATAAGTCAGCTTTACCGTGTGATGTGATTTCAGATTCATCACTCAACAACTTCCTGTTTACCGAAATTTTTCG
The DNA here is from genome assembly GCA_017311375.1 of Mytilus coruscus. NCBI lineage: Eukaryota > Metazoa > Mollusca > Bivalvia > Mytilida > Mytilidae > Mytilus > Mytilus coruscus. Next base: position 76,870,617 of record CM029595.1, on the reverse strand, counting down.
GCGGGGGTATCATCAGTGAGCAGAAGTTCACAGTTTTACTTGTTTTTCATATTTCTTAACAGTTGACCGCATCTGAAGCTGATATGGCACTGCGAAATCTTGTTGCATACACAGGAGATGGTGTCCATCTGACGTCACAGGAAGTTGCTAATGTAACCAATCAACTTGAAGGATTAGCAGCGTATGCTGTAGACGATGTTAAGGTATATATATCATATCGTTACATGTATCACCTGCTATAAGAAAATCAAAGTCACAATTGATTTTTGTAATCGAAATTTTTTTGTATATTTTATCATTCAAGCCTGATGACAACTATATTAAAATCTAGATTGTTTAGGGTGAAAGACTAACATTGTTGAAACAAAACTCAATACTTGGAAATTAACCTTTGGCCGCGAAATAAAACAGGATTATTAACAATTTATGAGTTTGAATGTCCCTTTGATATCTTTCGCCTCTATTTTTCAAAACAGTTTGTGTTACTTTTTCGTTTTTTTTCACTATTTCAGTCTTCCCAATGACTAATTTAGAGTTGAAAGTTGACATAAGATGTATGTAAATTACAATATTGTATACTACTTTTACACACGCATTGAAAAGACATGTTTCAATTCTTTAGATTGCCAAAGACATGACCATGGTTATCAGTAACCTTCTCGAAGCCAGAGAATCTGTGTTGATAGAGAGTAACCATAACAACCACTCTAGTGAAAGGTAATGATCTTCTTTTGGCATAGTTATCCTTCTTCTAAAACTCGGTAACTATCTAGAATACTGGCTGAGGACAACAATTTAAACTACAAACGTTTTCAACTTGATTATCTGAGGTATAACCCAGACTAACGAAACTGAGATATACAACAGGATAACAAACTTGAGGTATAACACAGATTAACGAATGTTTTCAAATATTACTGGTGTATCATTGGTACTTGATTGTTTCTAACGTTGCATGGCGAACGCCCATTTGGGAGGTGGCTTATACTATGTTCCTAAAGTGACGAGGAAGGACCCAAGCGGTTTCAATAAGTTGATTTCAATAAGCAAACTTACCAAACATAGCTTTATATCTACAATAGTTACAGAAATACTGGAACGCATTACTAATTTCACTTGGGCAATAAAAGAGAGAGAGAGAGAAAAAAGAAAACAACGAATAAAACATAAAAAGACGAAACTGTTAAAGTGTTGATCTCAAAATCTATTTAATCAATAGATGTTTCTCTTATTACTAGTGTATGTGTCCAAATATCAAAGTTTGACTCCAATACCAAATAAAGTTCCTGAATGTTCATCCGGACACCTCTTTTCTACATTGCATTAGGTCTTTTTTTAGTGTCTGTGAACTTGACATAAGACGTGTTGACCACATAATCAATAGGTATATTTCTTTCATTGTACGTGACCATGTATCCAAGTTCGGTTATGTTTCCAACAAACATTTACCCGGAAATCCCTTTCTGCAATAATTTGGGTATATGCTTAAGTATTTGAGATCTAAACTCCAACACAATGACCTGAAAATCGATGGTGATCCTCATCTCATTATATGTGCGTATATATATATCTTAAGTTTGATTCCAATGCCAAGAACGGTTCTATAGTTCGGAAATAAAATAAATGGTCGGACGGAAGGACATAAAAAAATGTTAAGTTAAAAATATCTTGAACATTTTAAATATTTTGAACAATATCTCTCATTCCTAATGTATGTTTTTAGATTGGTTGAATTGTTGCACGAGTATACAGAAGATGTACCAATGAACACCAACTCAAATGCTACTATTGAGACAAAGAACATTAATATCATGGTTGTCAACCATTCATTAACCGATAATCATGAAGATTTTCACTACAAACCATATCTTTCGGAAAACAGCTCATTCGAACAGGTTATATTTTTTATTAGTATTTATATCTGTTGATAAGATTGGTTTATATAAACGTATTTTATTGTAGCCTTTCATCAAAGGTTAGGACACATGTTGCATGTATTACAACTTATAAGGTCAACACCCAGTACGTTATGAATAAAGTATAATTACATGTTCGCATAGATCATTGAATCATGATTTGGTTGGAATATCTTTGTGGTGGACTGTTGGTCCCCGAGGGTATACTGAACTCTGTAGTCAGTGCTTCGTTTTTGATTAAATTATTTAGACACTAAGTTTCCAACTCCCTCTGGCAAAGTTGATCTTGAATGAATTTTGTTATTTTTCGGTCTCTTTTGGTCATATACACGTAGCTATTCACCTGTTTAGTCCCTTTGGTATCTTTCGCCTCTCTTTTAGGTCTTATACATCATTGGCTTTCAGTGTTTGGATTTGTAAGTTCCTAATGAAGATAAATCCTAAAAAGCGCACGTAATTAATGAATTTTATTTTCATTTACAGATGACCAGTGTTATCACACTTCCGCTAACATTCCTGAACTCTTTTACACTTTTTCTGAGTTCTGAATGAAACTTTTCACCGGAGTTTTACTTGTCATGGGCATAGAAACTGTTGTTTAGTAATTTATACACTTCCAGAGCACTTAATTTCAACCCTGGTCTTTGAAGTGGTTCTTCTTGTTCAATCTGTAGTTATTTGTGCAGTGTTTCGGGAAGTGTTATTTATCTGTTCGTCCTTTAAGATTCCAAAAGTTTCAGTTACACAAATATTAAAAATAGCAAAATGTGGATTTAGGAAAACTTGCCTTTTTGTGCATATTTCATTTCGTGGTTTTGACGGAGTCTGGATACAGCCAACAGATAATTTTTAACTGGTGGAACATTTAAATTCGATGTTCAATTATACCCGAGGAATCCACGAAATTGAGAACTCACGAATAATAATGAATCCACAGTAATAAATTAGAGGCAACAGTAGTTTACCGATATTCAAATCTCATAAATTTATCATTCAGATCATACTATTCAAGGTCAAAACCAAACACGAGGAAATAAATAAAGAATGAGCCCGTTTTTGTTGACAGTACACATCTCCCGCTATGAAATCACCCATATAACTATTTGACATACAATATATGATATACAAAATAAGTTGTTATTATATTACCCAAATGAGGAATAGTGCAAACTTTCTATTTCAAACTGTAGTCTTAGATGCATGATTTTTTTATAAGCAGTAATTGCGAGTACTCTCAGATCTGTACTTAGTGTCTCTTTTTGCTGTTGGGATGTATAAGTACCTTGCCACTTCTGTTGTACTGTTACACCACTGTCCAAGGTTAGGGGAAGGGTTGGCGCCTTCAAACTAGTTTAACCCCGCCACATTCTGTATATGCCTGTCCAAAGTCAGGAGCCTGTAATTCAGTGGTTGTCGTTTGCTGGTTTTCTTTCATTATTTTGTACATAAAGCAGGCCGTTAGTTTTCTCGTTTGAATTGTTTTACATATGTCATTTCGGGGCCTTTTATAGCTGACTATGCGGTATGGGTTTTGTTCATTGTTGAAGGCAGTATGGTGACCTATAGCTGTTAATTTCTATGTCATTTGGTCTCTTGTGGAGAGTTGTCTCATTGGCAATTAAACCACATCTTCTTATTTTTATATTGAGTGGCATTTAGGGTAAGTGCAAACTTTAAAAAGAGGAAACATTCTCAGTCACTGATTTGGTTATGCATGACATTATTTGTAGCAAATCTTGCTTTTAAAAGTGATTTCTTGATAATAATCTGTTTCTTATATTTTTACAGGGTGGGGTTAGCATGATTGTGCCTGCGGATGTTATGCGACAGACAAAAGAATCCAACGTCCGATTACACTTCATTGCATACAGAACCTCAGCCTTTTTCATACCGGAAATTGCTGCGCCAGAAGAAGTAGTGCTTAAACAGAGAGTAGTAACTGCAGAAATAAAAGGGAAAACTATAGCGAATTTATCAACTCCTATAAGATATAATGTTGTCAACATGGAGGTACGTTGGTTCCTTCTGAAGTTAAATTTGTTGATGAAAAATATATCGTAATGAAAGAAGTATCCATAAACCATAATAATCCAGACAAGATAGTTTGTGGTAAAATAAAATTTTTTATTATAAAAATGATTTTAGTGATAAGCACATAAACTCTTAATATCTTTGTCATTTTGGTGTATGAATAGTTGTTTAATTGGCAATTATGCCACATCTCTTAATTTTTACACTAAATGACTTTTATGTCTTTTCTTGTTTCAGAATGGTAGAAATCATACATGTGTATACTGGAATACTACAGGTAAGTAACGAAATTTGACGCTTCACCTTGTTATTTGAAAATTGGATTTATAATATGATAGTATCTTCCATAAATTAATCAAAAATACACATTTAGAGCTGATTCTAAATCATAACTATACATTTGTTCCGGAACGCCAAAATGTGAATATTCTTCCAGTCAATATACGTTTTGTCTGGTATCTATGATGAGTTTATTTACAACCACTGGGTCGATGCCACTGCTTGTGGAGTTTTTATTCCCCGAGGGTATCACCAGCCCAGTAGTCAGCACTTCTGTGTTGACATGAATCATCATTGATATGATCATAATTATAAAATAACGGTTAACAAATCTTTGAATTTTTGAAATACTAATGACTAAGGCTTTTCTACCTCAGGAATAGATTACCTTAGCTGTATTTGGCAAAACTTTTAGGAATTTTTGGTCCTCAATGCTCTTCAACTTCGTACTTTATTTGGCCTTTTTAACTTTTTTCGATTCGAGCGTCACTGATGAGTCTTTTGTAGAAGAAATGCGCGTCTGGCGCAAATACAAAATTTTAATCCTGGTATCTATGATGAGTTAATTTGTCATTATTATAAAATTATTTGTATGACAACTCACTTAACATCCCTTAATTGCAACTATTTTTAACTACTTAAGCGTTTTCAAAACAAATCTAGATGAATAACAAGCATTGCCTTCAAACACAATAAACATTGATATAGTTCAAACTGTATGAATTGAATATGACTTACAGAAATTGACATAGGTCATAATGAAACATTTAAAAAAGAATATCATTATTGTTGTCATATAAGATACAACAATATTTTTTAGATATTTTAAAACAACATTTAATGTAACGAAGGAAGTACTCCTTTAATATTTTTATAAGTATTTCGATCAGATGTCTGTAACTTCTTGCAGTAACTGAATTTATGAAAATGTATTTTTTTACTCCAGACTGGTCTACACAAGGAGTATATACAGTTTCAACTGGTGGAAACAAAACAGAATGTCACACTACACATCTGACAAGTTTTGCTATCTTAATGGTACGATATTATAAATGGTTAACAATGTCAATTTTAGTTTTGATAGGCTGACAGTTGAAAGCTTGGTGTTTTTTGTATGTGGTTGCATCGGTAAAAAGTTTTGTGTAATGGATTTATGACTTAAACAGATAACTGAAATTGTTATATTATGCAAATTTATCTTTATTATTCAGAATACAACTTTTGCGTCTAGTGTACTAAATTATAGGACATATATCTTGGATGAGTTTTTCTTGGACCATTCGGTACATCTCGTGTGACAAGAAAATAAGGCACTCGGTGTTTTGTACAAAATCAAGTTACATATGTTAAAGTTTTATAGTGAAAGAAGGAATAAAGTCTGTATGAGAAATATCGCTTGTAATTTAGAATATAAAAAAAAAAAACTTGTAGATAAATACAAAAATTATTCTGTTATGATTTGAAATTTAGTATCTTCTTGTCTTAGGGAGGAATAAATCCTACTTTGTATAAAATCACTCTGATTCAAACAAAAATTTCTCTGAAACTGACATTATCAAGATGCTTGATTTCTTGATTGACAACATATTTGTTACGTTTGGAGGACGTGATTTTCAACAAACAATCGGCATTCCCATGGGAACCAACTATGCCCCTCTTCTTGCCAACTTGTTCCTTTATTCAAATGAGGCCGACTTCATACAGGGACTTCTTAGGAAGAAAGAAAAGAAGTTAGAAGTATCCTTAAACTTTACTTTCCGCTATATAGATGATGTTCTCTCACTTAATAATTCAAAATTTGGTGACATATATATGTTGAACGCATCTATCCCATCGAACTGGAGATAAAGGATACAACAGATACAACAGTTAAGTCTGTCTCATAGCTTGACTTACATCTAGAAATTGACAATGAGGGTCGGTTGAAAACAAAACTTTACGACAAAAGAGATGGTTTCAGCTTCCCAATTGTAAACTTTCCATTTCTATGTAGCAATATTCCAGCAGGCCTGCATGCGGTATATATCTCCCAGTTGATACGATATTCCAGGGCTTGCATTTCCTATCATGATTTCCTTTATAGAGGATAGCTGCTCACAAGGAAGCTATTAAACCAAGAGTTCCAAGTGGTGAAGTTGAAATCATCCCTTTGTAAATTGTACGGACGCCATCACGAGTTGGTTGACCGTTATAAAATATCCGTTTCACAGATGATAGCAGATATGTTCCAAATGCCGTAACTACAATCCCGCCCTTTTCCCCGAATGTGACATACCGATTTAGACTTATTACCGGGTTTGTACTAACATGAGTAAGACGACGGGTGCCACATTTGGAACAGGATCTGCTCACCCTTCCGGAGCACTTGAGATCATCCCCAGTTTTTGGTAGGGTTCGTGTTGCTCAGTCTTTTGTTTTCTATGTTGTGTTTTGTGTTCTATTGTTTGTCTGTTGGTCTTTTTCTTTTTTAGCCAAGGCGTTGTCAGTTTATTTTCGACTTGTGAGTTTGAATGTCCCCTTGGAATCTTTCGCCTCTCTCTTAGACAGATACATTATATATACAGATGTACTTTAACTTCGATTATTTCATATTTATTTAAGGATCCAGTTCCATCATACGAACTTGATGAAGTACATGACAAGGCTATGACTTACATCTCATATATCGGTTGTGCCGTATCTATATTTGGATTGGCTGTTACCATAGTAACATATAGCATGTTTAGGTAAGGAGCTGTTTTAAAAACTATTCAAATAATGAAACCGGGACCACTTCCATAAATATTAAATAATTAATTGCTTTGCTATTGCTAATTTCATTTACATAATTTTAATAGTGTTTAAAGGAAATAAAACCATTTGAATTTTACAAATAGAATTGTGACCTATAGAAAATAAAAAAAAACCATTCACAATATATTGAATTTGCAAAGAATTAACTAAGCAACAAAATATTAATTTCTGTATGCTATTCTATTTTTTTTTCTTTATGTGCTATACAAAATGTTTTTTGTATTTTAGATTCTTACGATATTTTTTATAAATTATTGTAGATCGTTGAATAGAGAAAAATCTAGCAGAATTCTATTAAACATGTGTGTTTCTATGCTCCTAATGAATGTGGCCTTTTTAATGATGGCCGAGACTACGAAGTCGGAAAGTTCTGCTCTTTGTACAACCATAGCAATACTACTTCACTACTTTTTATTAACATCATTGATGTGGATGTTGACAGAAGCTATAAATATGTATCATGCTTTGATAACTGTATTCACAACATATTCCTCACAGTTCATACTGCGACGTTGTGTCATAGCATGGGGTATGTATAGTAATCACCCTTCATAATATTTCTTTTATAATATTGTCTGGTCTGTACTTTGAAGTAAATCATTTAGTTCAAAAGTACTACGTTCTTATCACTAATTTCTCGAATGCATCTGCAAAACAAAACACCAGGGTATCAAATACCTTTCAGTTTTTATCAGTACTCTTCACTTGTTATTTTATTTTATTTTTTTATTAAAGTGTATTTTTTGATTTCTCAATAAGGACACTATATTATGTATCGTATTGTAAGGAAGATAGATAGTGGTATCGTTAATGTTATTCCATCCATTATATATCCAAGCCGAGTGAACGGCTTGTGCCTTACAACTTTACTTCTAACTGTTCTTGTGAACCGGATTTTATGTTTTTGGTGATATATATAAAGGTGGACTATACAGTTGACTAATTGGTTGCTATTTTTTGACGTAGTAATAATACGTTTTGTAAATTCAGAGTTCCTAATGAAAGCACTTCAGACGCATCAAATTTTTAAAGTGGTATCATCATCGTTTCTATGTATGTTGGCGTTTGTTTTTGTTGCAGGTCAGTGTTTCTGTTGTTCCGTTGTTTTCCTCTTATAGTTGATGTGTTACCCTCGGTTTTGGTTTGTGACCCGGATTTGTTTTCGCTTAATCGATTTATGACTATTGAACGGCGGTATACTACTGTTGCCTTTATTGAAATTATTTGGTTTGACATATCCATACAGATTCAAAAGAGAAATTAATAAGAAACTGAGATGCCCAACTCCTAAATTTTGCACACATTACGCGTGTAGTCTCGTCGAGCGACGTGTCCATACTTCTTATCAGCTTGCTCGGACAACATGTAAACAATCGTCTAGAATGATTTGATTGCCTGTACCAAGTCAGGAATATGACAGTTATTTCCATTCGTTTGATGTGTTTGAGCTTTTGATTTTGCCAATTGACAAGGGACTTCCCGTTTTGAATTTTCCTTGGAGTTTGGTATTTTTGTTATTTTACTTTTGAATGGTATTCTAAACCAGGTACCGACAACAATACAATGTCTGATCCAAAAGCAGGATTTTCCAAAAAACTACTTAAAAATGTTATGTTGAATGAACCACCAAGGGAATTCATGATGTGTATGATTTAGATAGTGTTTGAAAACTTTATCACTTTATATTTTTAGGCATACCATTAATTGTTGTGGCTATTACTATGGGTATCAACAAAATGGACAATTATAACTCAAAAACGGATTTGTAAGTATCAAAATTTTTTAAAGAATCCCTGTATGGAATTCCATGCTTACTATATTGAGTGTCCGTGATTACAGAGAAAATTATGACGACAAAGATATTATCGTGATCGTGGGCTCTTGATATATTTTGGTAATCATTGAGACACAATATAGTGTTAAAACTTATTTGAAGTGGGAAATTATCTTATTACTGGTATTTTTTCTGTTGATCAAATAATCTATAATCTCGTGGAAATCAATACAAATAAAAATCACAAAATGTTAGTACAAGGCTCCCTGTATCTTGTTAAATGGTAGGGAAATGTCCAAAATCGCTACTATGCTACTCAATTTTTTTTTACATCACAAACTAAAAAGAACAATGTAATACTTTTGAAATTGTCAAAGTCAGTAAATAAATATTGCATTTTTATGTGTTTCTTCTATTTTCAGTTGTTTTATATCTCATGCAAGCACAATTGCATTTTATATTGCCCTTCTTGGACCTGCCTGTTGCATTCTAATCATCAATACCGTCGTCTTTACTTTGGTTGCCAGGGTAATTTTAAAACCAAAGTTCAGAGGTCATCCAAATGGAGGAAGAAGAGAAAAAGTTACGCCTACTCAGGTTCGTGGGGCATTCACAGTAATGGTTCTTCTTGGAGTTACTTGGGTTTTTGGACCTGTAGCAATCAACGAATCAAAAGTAGTTTTTAATTATATTTTTGTGGTGTTAAACTCTTTGCAAGGATTTCTAATATTTGTCTTCCGCTGTTTGTTGAATACAGAAGTGCGTTTATCCTGGCTATATCTACTGAAGACTGGAAAGTTCAAGAGAAGAAGAGGCCCAATACCATCCACGACAGATTCTTCTTCGTCTTCAAAAGCTTTACATGACTCAAAAATAAACAATTGTAGTACCATTGATAGCACTGTTGACACAAATAGTCCTCATAGTCCCCGAAATTCAGTTCTGAATGGCAATGGACGGGAGAGTAACGGGTTCAGTGAATATGACAAGAACAAAAATAAACAAAATGGGTTAGGACTAGACAACTTCACAAAGATATGAACTTCCAGTAGTATATTTTCGAAAGAAAAGATAGTTAAATCTGTCTCAGAAATCAGAAAAAATGTCGTGCGTGAATTGTAACCGGTCGTCAATGTAGTTTGAAATATGAACGAGACAGAAAATATAGTTCCGTTCTTTTTTGTAATCACCAGTCAAAGTGAAAGTCTGAGGGTGTCAAATGACTTGAGCATTAATGATAGCAATACGTTTTGACAATCAGTAATGAACTCTGACCTTATGTTAGTAATAAGAGTTGTTGATTACGATACAGTTGGGAAAGACTTCATGATAATTTACCTATTAATTACATACTATACAATTTAACAGCTTGATTAAGGAAATATATGATAATAAACAATAGAGTTTATTCATAGCAAACAATTTTATTTAGCCAGTGATGCAGAACAGATATTTGATGATTGAAAACACAATGAAATATTATGGAGAATATAGCAGATGCCAGATAGACTTAGTAATAGGAATACATTTCCTAAGTCCCTGTCTTGCCAAATTGTGATATCTTGTAATATAAATTGTCCCTAATTGATAGATAGAAAAAAAATTGTTTTTATTTTTTTTCCAACACATGCATGTTTTTGTTATCATTTGATTAGTGTTCTTCATGTTTTTGTCTTTTTTTACCATTTAGATTTATTTAAATACGATTTTTTATATTTCATTCAAAGAAATGTGCATTATTTGAATCCGGCAACAAGGCATTGTTTTATGCTTGTAGTTTTATGTATAGGTATAGAATTTTTAGTTTACTAGACATCCATTGTAGTTGAAGATCAATTGGAGTTTTCCCTCCTACTGGCTTTTGATTCGCCCGCTTTGTATTTGAGTTAATCAATACCCAGTATACTGTACATTTGGATAAGAATGATTATTAATAATCAACGATACAAAATATTCCTAATAGAGTGCACACAATAATTATATGAATGTAATTGCTTGACAATTATGTATGAAATATTATACTTACTTACACACTCAGTAAATATTCGTATGATGTGCTTTTGCGTGATCCAAAGTGTACACTCTTATTCTGTAGATACTTTAATTGATAAATGAAGAAAAAATTATACAGAAATATATCCATTGATACTTTGTCTACAGTGCTATGATTTACACGTATCTTTTTTAGATGTGTCCAAGAGACAAAAAAAGTACTGTATTTTGGCATTAGAACTTGTGTTCGAGAGGAAAAGGTACTTTATTTGGGCATTACAACTTCTTTAAATATAATTCAAATATTTTTTTGTCAGATATGTATATTAAATTATGAATCATTCGTTACCAATCACAAATTTGCGAATTCTCGACACTAAATATGTTTGATATTACAAATCAATAACCATTTGCATATTTTCATACCCTTACATTTCTTGCATGCTGGATATTATATTAGAACTGTTTTCGAATTCTGATCATTATTTTTTATTGATGTATAAATAAGCATTTTTCCTGTTTCGTTCAATCATATGAATACTCAAAACATATGGTTCTATATCTTTAAATGAATTTAAAAATAACAAAAATAATATATGAATAATATATGAATACATCCCATTGAATACAATAGATAATAAATATTACTCATGTGTTATTGATTTTATAGCTTACAGTGCTGTCAGCGTATCTTAAATTGTTCATGCGATTTTCAAATAATATTAGTAGTTTTAATTTTATTGTCAAGGATGGAGCTTGAAATTATGGAAAATAAATTTTGTTCTAGCATAGTGAAAGTAGATTTTTCATTTTATTATGACTAACGATTAGTTGGCTATTTGAATTTAACTACTGTATTTAAATCATTAAAATTATAGTTACTTTTATTTTTTTAAGAAAATCATACCATGTCCAATATTTAAGTGTTGTTTTCATTTTTATGAAAAATAAATGAAAACAAATTTCACATGAAAAGATGTTTGGTACTTTCATTACATCACTGGTTAAAAATTACTTAATTAATATAAAATATATTCATGTTCAATTTCGTAAAATTGAACCAAAGTGACCTTTTACAGAACTTATTAAAATTAAAACATTGTATGTAGATCTCACACTTTCAGCATATCTTTCATATGTATTATTAATATAACGAGACATCTACAAATCATAATTTCAGTTATGTAATGGAAATCTATTTAACACATCAACCGGTGTATATACTCGTCATAAACTATTTAATAAATTCACATTTAGCATGTTTATGCACTCATTGTGTGCATTTACAACTTGGTTATGTTTAAGTCTAGGCTTTTGATCCCTTATCTCACCCTTTCATATATTTTCCATGTTGTGCAATCATACCTGGTCTGATAACACAATTATCACCCTAAGATTTGGGTTATCTACAAATATTGTCTTAAGTATGGACAGTGTATTTTTTGCTATTATTACCATGCACCTTCCAACTTTATTTATTCATGTTATATGCATAAAACATCAGTGACGTAGGGGGTCAAATTATATTGTTAAATGATTGGTAAAAAGGTAAAGTAGTGATTTGTTCCAGTTTTAAAAATTATTAAAAATGAGTAGGCCTGATGGTGTTAGGTTAAATTCTAGACCCCTTTAACATGACATTGTCTATATTTTGATTTAGAGACGATGAAGATTTCTCTAATTCTGATATGATGGGTCCTAAAAGTAGTAAACTGAAGAAAAAAATAATTGAAAAAAATTTATTTTTTTTTTTTTTTTAATTTGCATAATATAGTTCTATGAAATACACATCAAATTAGTTGTGATATCGGATCAACTATTAATGTATGTTAACATATCTTAAATGGTAAAAATACGATCTTTGTGCTTTAATAAACAGTTCGTGTTTTTCTGTTTACCTTGTCGTCCGAGTAGATACGGAAGATAGTCTTTCGAAGTTAACTTTTTATTTGTGAGATTTTGGAAACCTAACTGAATCATTAATTATGACATGAAGTCAAAGCAGTTCTTTTTTCATATTTACTCATGTTGTTTTCTGAAGAAATTGTTAAATTTCTTTGTTTCATTTCATCTTTTTTTCAAATCCAATCTAAATATTTATCATACTATCATAGTTTTCTACGCATCATACTTTTGTTTAGAAAGTATTTTTTTGTATCGTCTATAGAAAAATTTTATTTATGCCCAAGGTATCATTTTCATTATTAGTTTGATAAGTGCATTCTCATTAGTGTCGCCTGCATTCGATGTTATCGTATAATTTATTGTTATATACTTAAACATGTTAAAATACAATAAAATATCATTGTATAGAACTGTGTTACTAAACTTATTAAAAAAAATGATCTAAAACATTCAGTCAACAGGTTCTTGGTCTAATTTGCAATTATAAATTTTACATTTTATGGCAAACAGAAAGGGAATTAAGTTTGTAACCTAATTACTGTAACACATTTAATTAGAGTGACCCTTTTCTCCAACATATAGGTATTAATGATTTCCTTTTCATCAGAGTTTTCAAATTTATAGGTGTTGATGATTATGTTCAAATGCTTCGTCTTGTAGATCAGTACCTCACCTAAAAACTAGTTTATATAATGTCGGATTTAGTATACCTTTTATCATGATCTCCAATTGTACAGATGTTGTTGATTTACGGAAATGGTCACATGCTTTGTCTCATAGAATGGTAACTCATATAAAAACTAATGTTAGTGTTTTGGGAGACAATCTTGAATTATTTCCAGTTTATATATAACGTTTACGGTTGGTGTTTTAATGTTTGTCTCCTTAAGGCAGTAAACTTGTGGAAGTTAATTTCAATAACACTCTATATTTCTTAAGATTTTTTGTATTTGAACCTTTGTGGCGACTGAAGTTGACAACTTGACCCGGCTGAGATTCTACGTGTTTCTTTTGTATTCTCGTTCAATTAATTAAAAACATTTTTTTCGAATCTGTTGGCTATCTTGTTAGCCCGCGATACATCAAAAAAAATATAGACCATCATCTATATAATTGTTTGACCAAATTTGTCGAAAAAGAAGAAGAAAGATATTTGCATTTTACGGTAAAGATCAATGCTAATATAAGCAAGACATTTACGAACATAGGAAATACTATACCTGATAACAATATTCAGACTTCTAATAGTTTAAATGCCAGAATATTGGTATGTTTCATTTTTAATATTTCTAACCCCCAAAAGATTTTGTAACGGTCAACCTTTTAAAACCTTCAATTAAGAAAAGGTGAGCTAACATAACAGTTATTGCATGGTACCTACAGATGCAAAAATAGTAAAAATATTCAAACCTTTAAAATTGAAATTTGAAATGTTTTGTATATAAAAGGCTTATGAACTCTAGCCACGTGAATACAGCAATATCAATTGTGATATTACTGATATGCCATGCATGTAAACGTTGTCGAAATGTGCATCTGGTGCAGAAGACTTGATACCGTTTATGTTATTCAACCTGAAATGGCCATTTTACACATATCAATTGGTGTAATCAAATATGTGGAACAGGCTTACTCATCAAAGATATTTTACTCACAACAGCATATTTATATAAGTCACAATGTGTCAAAGTATCTTTTTGAGTAAGGCTCATGTCTAAATATAACGAATAAATTTTCGACCAACTTCTGCGGTTTTTGCAGCATTTCCTTAAACGTAACTATGCAAGAATTTCAAAATATTCAAAGGCCCTAAAAACGGAACCAAAAAATACTTTCTTGATAGCAACATACACATATAAATGCTGAATACAATTAGAAAAACGTTTTTGCCAGTTCCATGAACATTAGACCTAAAAGAATAGCTTTTTTCTGGTCTCTTCAACCTCGATTTTACTTTAAAGTTTATCTTACATGTGTTCTGTTTCTCTTTCCGATTTGAATTGCATATATATTGCATTCTAGCACTATATTCTTCAAGATCAGACACGCGCTTCTGTAGTTCCTTGATTTTCATGAAAATTGCATATTCTGGCGATTTGTCTAAAATTTCTGCACTTTTAACACAATGCGATTTTGACATTCATAGTTTAGAATGAAATTGGTGGTAAACAGTTTTCCGCAAAACTTACATAGACAGTTGTCCAAATTTCTGTTCGGATAGATAGTTCCATATCCTGACAGCCGGTATCTCCCGTTTCCAACAATAATTCAGGTTTTCCGCGTATGTATCGTTTTATTGCGGTGGAAATCGGCTTCACAAGTAGAGCTAAGTATACGATAGATGTATTTCCCGGGTCCTCCATCAAAATATAGCCGGTTAAATTGCGTTCCGACTGTATGAAATCATGAAATAATATTTCTCACTTTCAACTTTTAATTTGGCAGTCCGGCAAGAGCAAACAACAAACTCCAAACTAAATATAATGTAACATATATCAACAATAACAATAAATATTTTTCACAGATGCACCCATCAATACATACCATATTTCAACTTTTAATTAAGCAGTCCGGCAAAAGCAAACAACAAACTCCAAACTAAATATAATGTAACATATATCAACAATAACGATAAATATTTTTCCTAGATGCACCAATCAAGACATACAATATAAGTAATGTTTAAGAGTATAATATGAATTGAAGAACAGCATACATACAGGTTTGTGAAACAGTAAGACTAAAGGTGACTTCTGCACTAAGCACTAAGGGTCGGTTCTCAACTAGACAAGCTGGATAACGTATTTCTTTAAATGATAACATTTACTTAACCCGATTACTGTAAACCAACTTATTTTCGCGGATACTTTTTTTCGCGTTTAGCCCTTCCGAGCCCATTTCGCGATTTTCAAATTTGCTTGATGTAGGTTAATAAGGAAAGATCCAAGTTACATATTCGCGACAATTTATTTTTTTTAGATTGACGGAGATACGTGAAATTGATACATGAATAATAAGTTTTATGACAGACAGGCAGATACCATGAACATACTAATTGTATACACAGGCCAGAGTCTGAGCTTGTTTCGCTATATGATATAAAAACTAAATTGACGAAAAAAGGTCATTTATTGAAAATCATAAAATGCAAAAAATACATTTCGCAAATAAAACATTTGCCATAAAAGTTCATAATTGATATGAAATTATAATACATAATTAATACGAAATTACATCAACTAAAATCATATCAGTTGAATAAAAGACAAAGAATAGCAAAGGTAGGGAGAAAAATCTGCCCCACTCATAAACATATACACATATCTACTTCCAAAGATAAAAATTATTGGAGGTATACGAATGGGATTTGATAAGAATTACAAGTTAACAAGTCAAAAGCTGATGATAGAAGGAAATGCCCACAAAGCACATGGATGCGGGCATACACGTGAACTCGAGCTGACCCCGCAAGACAATTGCTCAATAAGAAAGATGTAATCCAATATGTACTGGTCAGTAGTGAAATTTCTCTACACGTGAAAACATGTTTTCTAATTTCAACAACTTATCGTTTATTTTAGATCCCGTTTACACTTGTAAAAAAGGTCGATCTTTCCTGAGATAAAAAAAATTTGATTTTTAGCCTAATGTAAACGAGATAGATCGATCTTCAATCGGCCTAAAAAAGTCCACCTCCAGAGGTGGTTTTAAAAAGATCGAACTTTCTTCAAGTGTAAACGCTTAGATCGATCGCGATCGATCTTTCTTCAGTTGAATGTTATATTTAGAGATGGAGATAAATCTGCGGCAAAAAAGACGTGTTTTAATAAAGATGGATTAGATAAGAAAAGTAAACATAGATTCCGCCGTTTTTTTTTTTATCATTCTTCTGAATCGATAAATTTTATTTCTTAGCTGCAAATCCTCATCTTCAAACACAGTGACCGAATGACTTCTGACGTATGAACCAAAAAGATAATTAATAAATGCATACGAAATTCCAATGATCCAACTATTTTCTCCATGATTTTGCAGTGTATGACCGTCCGCGCGAGATGCATACCTTATTGTATCATTCTATATTTACGATTAGTTGTTTACGAAATGTAAAGTAATTATGTCAGACCGGTTCTTTTTAAGTTGCAGTGTAAACGCACTAGATTAAATAAGATCGAACTCGATCGATCTTGCTTGTGCGTATGTAAACGCAAATTGGTCTTTTTAAGATCGATTCAAACAAAGATCGGTTTAATTTCGGAGAAGTGAAAACAGGGTCTAAGTTGACAAATCTAACCCATTGACCAGTACAGAGACATCATAAATTTACAGTATAAATAGCTTCCTCTTTATTTAAGTCTGAGTAATAAACAATACAGAAGTATCTTCCCTGCTGTCTTAAATGATTTTATTCAGCTTTTCAATTAGCAAATAAAATTGGTTTTAAGACAGACAGACATATACCATAAACATACTAATGTATACACAGGCAAGAGTCTGACCTTGTTTTGCTATATGACATATAAACTAAATTGACGATAAAGGTCATTTAATAAAAATCATAAAATGCAAAAAATACATTTTGCAAATAAAACATTTGACATAAAGGTTCAGAATTAATATGAAATTATAATACATAATTAATACGAAATTACATCAACTAACATCATATCAATTAAATAAATGACAAAGAATAGCAAAGGTGGTGAGAAAAATCTACCACAAATAAACACTTATGTTGAAAGAGTGGATCGCCCACCTGAGGACTCTGGCGACGTGAATACAATTTATATAATTTGTTACAATTTGGAAGCATGACAATCACATACACAAAAAAAATAACGCTATATATATGTAATACGTTTCCACATTGAAATAAAAAATTAAAAGTTCATATAATTATAAACTTACATATATCATGTATATTACTTTTAAATTATCTCTTGCTGATAAACATGATAAATGATGTAAATCTTATTCTAGACAGGACCACAGCAATAAAGTTATAATTATCATCATTATTAAGTATATTTATTCACATTTCGTCTTACATCTAGACATTTAATAACATAATCCCCTAAATATTTTAGTACACACAATTTGTATTAGTGCAGTAATAAATTAACCACAAACACTTTTGTCTCATTTGAGAGATCTGAAATATCGCTCCATAATCATTGTATACTGGACAAATTATAATAAAATGTTGTTCATCTTTAATCTTCAAACAAAATAAAAGTACATTTTTACCAAGTCCTTTCTAGATATAAAGTTTTATATCTGACTCCTTCTATTATGGGATCATGGGCACTGATTCTCATTTACATTTGGGATTTCTCAATCGAAATTGTATAAAGATAGATAGATTTCTTAAGGAAAACAAGTTTTTAGTTTGAAATAAGTAAATAAATATCTAATTTAGAACTTTTTTACTCTCAGTCAATTTTTGTTGTGTTCGCAATTGATATAAAACTTTTACAAAGTTTTTGCTTAACTGATGACTTGATAAAAAAGTTAAGCTTTACATCTGAATTTTAAATATTCAGCTTTTTAGAAATTTTATGACTTGATGAATACCAGCATTCGACATTAGTAGTAATATTTCATATTGATAATACCACTGTAAAATATTACAGGAATCTACCAAATTTATTTAGCACAGCTAAGCTAGTGGACTTTTATTTACAATAAAATATACTTCATATATCTAGAATTTGATTTTTCTAAAAAAAAAATCATTTGCTATAAATTATTGAAATAAATATTCATTTTCTTCCTGGCATGCTGCATAGCTAGTTTTGAACATACATGTAATTTCACTGCCAGCCATTAAAAGAAGTTTTTATTGTATGGTCGTAATTAAGTTGAAATACTTGGATTGGAAGTTGTAAAATATCTTTGAAATCTAAATACAGCTTTAAGTGATTTTTGTTTTGTATAATTTTTCTTTACCTTGCGTTAAAAGTCCATGAGATGTTAATTTTATACCTAGTAAATATTAAACAATTACTGTCTTTTGATGAGGTAAAAATGTGGTTTTATTGACTTTTGAAAAACTGATATTCACTGAGGCCAACGGCCGAAGTGAATATCAGTTTTTCAAAAGTCAATTAAACCACATATTTACCGAAACAAAAGACAGTAATTGTTTTATTACATATTCCGAGAGATTACAGAGAGAAATGTATGTAATGACAATTATTTACCAAAACCACGCGACGTTTTGCGCGGTGAATATACTTTTTCCGCAGTTGAATATGCTTATTTATTCAAAATCCCATTCATATAGCAAACCTATTAAAGTTCTATCAATATAGAATAATTATAACTATTAACACATACTCTTATATCTTTCTCGAAAGAGAAATATTCTTTTAAATATTTACCAGGTTAGGTAAATATAATAACTTTGGTTTTGATAGATTGACATCTAAAACCATAGCATTTAGTACAAAATTGGGATAAACCATCATGTCGTTATATATATATGATTTGAAAAATTGCAAATTTCAATTAAATAATTTATGTATACATACAGGAAGTTAAAACTAAGCCATCAAATTAAACAAAAACAATACAATAGTAGCCTATCAAATTTTAACATTTACAGTCTTAATAATGTGTAAAGACAGCAGGCAATACTGACCCCATCCAGACACCTATATACAATTTAAAAAGCTATATATTTATAATCTCGACAATGATCATAATTTAATTGAAAATACCATTTCTCATTTACAATAATAAACTTCAACCAAAGAACAATGTTTCTTTCTCGACAAATCAACAGATAGTTGTAATTGTATGAAATAAAGATCATAAACGTTTTGGCAGGCAAAACTGACACAAAACAGAAGCATAGCATTTTATAAAAATTACTAAAGATCATGTAAACGTTTTGGTAGGCAATACTGACCCAAAACAGAAGCATAGCATTAAATTACTAAAGATCATATAAACGTTTTGGCAGGCAATACTGATCCAAAACAGCTGAAGCATAAAATTGTATTACTAACTTAATCCTTTTTATCCTTAAAATTCCATAAACGCATTCGACTTCAATCCTTGAATCACAGAGACGGGAATTCCATCCATTCGCTGCAGCAGAAGTCTTTATTCTAAAACTAGGTGCTGTATAGTACCGAGAGTCAAAACCAATTAACGACAGAGCCAACTTTAAAGAGGTGGTGAAATAAGAGCGTGCTTCTGGTGTTTCAGACTTACATTGGAACTAGGGTCCAGTTGTGTATCCAAATGTTGATCAAAGAACCTTATGTAAAGTAGTATTGATAAAACAGTCAAAGTAGACTTTGGCCAGTCAAGGATTATTGTTGATACGACTCGAACGTCCATATCAAAATTCAAATCTCAAAATCAAGTATGTATCATAAACGTCAGTGAAATAGCAACCCATCAACATTCTCCGATTATTTTATATACTTTTCTATACATTTATAGAATGCACATAAATGTCGCTAGAAGGTGGATGCAATAATTTCACTTTAAGTTTCCCTTCATATTCTTCACGTTATTGCCACTGAAGTTTCCTTATTATTTATATATTTTAATGGGGACGGTCACACTTGTTTCGTTTTAGCATGCCGTTAAATTGATTTTGACTTACAATAGGAAAACAGCCAAAAACCGATATTTTGTGACGACCTCTTGCATCAATCTTGCATACATTCTATATAGTTACAGCTTTATTTTGCGAATTTTAATTAAATTTACTTCGAAAAATACAAAAGTTCGATATGAATTGATGTCGATACTTAAATACAGATCCACTAATTTTACTAGTGGTTGCGTGCATAATTCTACTAAAGTCCGAGCGGGTGCTCATTTAGATGACACCTTCTTTTCAGAAAATGTTATGACTGCAATTAGTTTTTTTCCTTCAAAAAATGTATTTTCCATGGCAGAATATGGAGTTTAGTGCACATTGAGGATTAGTCATATTAGAGATGTCCGAACGAGCGATATAATTTATACTTAACTTAAGTATCAAACATACATATACTTTTGTGATCGAGCATATGTTACATTAATAGTTTTATTTTAGAATTATATAATGATGAAAGGGAAATAATCCAATATTTTAATCATGTTTTATCATTTGAATATTTCTGGTTGAAAACTTACATCCTGCCAAGTAGAAGAAAATGTATCTCGATGCCTAGGATAAATCATTAGGTGTCACTCGGGGGTTGTCAATAATACAAATGTGGTGATAATAAAAATTTAAACTTGATTTTCATTTGTTATTTGGAACTACTTGATTCCTATAAAATAAAAATAAACATTTATTGAAACCTCTACAGAATAAAGTAAAAGAAAAGATATCAATCTTACACTGTGATTATGTCAAATATAATAACTCATGCTGATGATCATAATGGAATCTGAAACTTCTCACAACAGAGTATTTGTAAAAAATCAGCTGCATGTGTGCCTTCAAAGCTGAATACAAAGTTATTAAAAAAAGAGTCGTATTTGAAAAAAAATCAGCTGCATGTCTGCCTTCAAAGCTGAACACAAAGTTATTAGAAAAAGAGTCGTATTTCAGTAACAAAATTAAATCACGCTATCTGTAATTCCTAATTTCACAAATAAATACCAAATATCAGCGTAATGCACTTCCTGTTGCTGAAAATTGAGTATAAAACTAAGACTTTCATATAACTAGGTCGTATGCCAAGTAGAACAAATATCAGCTTTTTATCTGCATAGAGGACTGACGATTGAAAGTAGAAGTATTGGGTCATAATAAGTTCAACCATAACACCTCGTATTTTAATATGCAACTTTTCATTTTAAAATCCGAGATTTCAGCAAACATCCCTAAAGATTGCTAAAATTTGAACATAAAACTATATTTTCATTGATATATTCTTAGTCCGATGGCCTTAATTAGGTACTGAAAAGTATGTCCAACAGAATGACGATGACGGACGTCCAGTGACAGCAATAGCTCACAATGACTCATTGTGTCAGGAGAGCTTCCCGAACCCCCTAAAACAAAACAAAGCCATTTTCGTAGTCAAATGTGAACTTAAATAACAGAAGTTCTCAATATTGTTATTTCTTGGCGCACTTATACATATTCACAACATTTCCTCCTACTTCTATGGCCAGTTTCTTTGCTTGATTTTGATAACAAATAAATCTAGGTTGGAAAACATTAGAGTCATGTGTCAAAAACGGGACAATGGTGCCATCACTGGCTTGCATTTGAACTACTGAATTATCAGACTTACTAGCAACAAACAAAATGTTGCTTTGCTCACAGTAATCAATACCTCTAGGTGAATTAACTTTCATACTCCATTTAATATCTCCATCATAACTAACATGATTAACGCATCCTTTAACAATATCAACTACGTAAACAACACGTTTGTTGTTATCGTGAGCTAAGCGAATAGTGTTTCCAGTGAACAAACCGAAATCTCTACTTGCTCCAGAAATAACGTGCGATTCTTTTCCGTCGTTTTCCAGTATGACAATAGATCCATATCTACCTTCACCCTGTTCAACTGCAAACGTTTTCCTGTTGTAAGAAATGCTAAACGGTTTTTCCTGCATTCCAAATGGTTTCAAATTGTACACTGTGCCGTCCTGGTTGATTTTAAACTTCCTAATTTCTTGTTTATCCGCAAATGAGACAGCAATTTCCTCTTTGCCGCAACAAGTTATACCTCGTGGTTCGTCAGTGAAATTTTACGAGAATCGAAATAATAATGAGGAGGTTTGAAGATCTTCATACATCTATTTTTCTGATCAATTACAACCAAACGACCATCTTCAAGCATAATCATTCCGTGTGAACGAGTTACGTCCTTATCACCAGGCGATAAAGTAACAATTTCTCTGTCAAATTTTGCATGGAATTCACTTTCTATTAAAGTATTTGATGCCATAATCTGTCAAAAGAAAGTATCTTTGAATGATCAAATTATAACTTTATATATATGCCTATGCGTAGTTACAATTGTAAAAAGTAAAATAACAAAAATACCGAACTCCAAGGAAAATTCAAAACGGAAAGTCCCTTATAAAATGGAAAAATCAAAAGCTCAAACACATCAAACGAATGGAAAACAACTGTCATATTCCTGACTTGGTACAAAAAATAAAAACAACACGTTATAAATTTCATGCGTCCGAACCGCTTTTCTGGATTTACCTTCATCAGGAACGCTCAAAGCCGAATATTTGAAAGCCAAGGATGTATAATGACCGAAAACGTTATAGAGCTATAAACCACAAAGTAAATGAAAAATAGCCAAATTCATCTAAGGCGAACTTTGCCTGAGGGAGTTGAGCATTTGCTTATGTGGAAAATGTAAAGTATACCTTGCCCATCGGATTTCCTACGATTCGGAAATACAAAACATCAGAAATATTATAAATGTGCATGGAAGATCAACCTAAACTATATTAAGGACGGAACGACTGGAAAACATTTTTGCGAAAGATAAAAAAAATCAAATTTTGAATTATGGTGTTTATTTTGCACGGCATATTTACCTATAAAAATGCAATTATTGGAAATCGTAACTTAAATTCTAATATCTTACAGCTAAAAGTAATTTCTTGGCTTTAGCGTTGTTGGTGTTGGTGGTTTTTTTTTTTTTGTCGGCTTACGTTTCTCGTTAATATATATTATTATGAAATCATTATGGAGAAGGAAATAGAGTAAATAAATACCGTAACAACGACATCGATTCAGGAATAAGGAACCAAATGTTAACTTAATAAAAAGTTCTAAAAAATATGAGACTGTTTGTTCAGAATACATTAATAGAGCTTTGTGTGAAAAAAAGATAAAGCTTGTTACGAGCCACTTTTCAAGTTTGTCCAAAAATCAATTAACTTTAAATGAATCGGACTTATTTTTTGTATTTCAAATGTGTGAAATGCAAAAATACATAACTTTTTCGATAAACACATCAATAATATGTTATCAGTTCTAGGAGGGTAACTTTGACAACATTTATTGTACACGTATCTTATGTAATGACACTCTCTGAACATATATGTTTCACATAGTTGAATACCTTGAAGACATCTTTTAAAGGTTGCAATGTTTAAACTCTATCTGATAAATGTAATCGTGTACTATTTTTAAATGAACCCCCAAAAAAGAGGAAAACTCTTTTTAATTTAATGTGTCTACTAATTGTAAACGCGACGAAATTTAAAAAGAAATCAAATACTTTTATAGATTAACAAGAAGTCTTGTGAGCAGAAAATCTATCTTACTCATACATACATGTATTTGATTATTTTATTAGAAGTTCCAGATAAGTTCGTGGTTGTGTATTAAAACAGCATGCGCATCAAAACGAACCTATTGATAATAGTAGTTGTTTGGGTTCAATGCATTATAAAAACTTTATGTTTACATTGTCTTATCTTTTAACAGGGCAATTTAAGCTACTGCAATCCCTTGGCATCGGGCGTCGTCCTCCGTTGTAGTCGGACACGTTTTCAAAAATGTTCACCTCTGAATCTACTGAACCAATTTCAACCAAACTTGGGAAAATGATCCTTAGGGTATCTTGTTTTAAGTTTTTTTTCAGCCAGTCAACAAACAATGGCGGACATGGCTAAAATAAAACAAAAGGGTAAAATGCGTTACTTGTCTAATATCTTGAATACTATAATAGATGTAGAAAACCTAACGGGCCAAAAATGCTCAGAATGTCAATATTTATCTACATCCTGTTAAATCAAAAGTATCAGATGACTCCTTAGGGTATCTTGCTTTAAGTTTTTTTCAGCCAGTCAACAAACATGGCGGACATGGCTAAAAATAAAACAAAAGGGTAAAATGCGTTACTTGTCTTATATCTTGAATACTATAATAGATGTAGAAAATCTAAGGGGCCAAAAATGCTCAGAATGTCAATATTTATCTACATCCTGTTAAATCAAAAGTATCAGATGACTCCTTAGGGAGTTATTGTCCTTAAATAACGATTTTTGAATAATTTCATGTTTATGCCTAGTAACCCAAAAACCATATTAGGTAGGTTTAGACAGTTTCAGCAATACAAGATCTACAAAAATACCAGTACGTCCGAAGCTATCGGGACGACCCGATAAGGAGGTATTGCCATTAAACGACTAATTTTGACTAATTTAAGGTCTTTTGCCTATTATCTAAAAAAAATTAGACATAGATAAGTTAAAACTATAAACAGCAAAATTTTACAGAAATACAAGATCGACAAAGGTGCCAAACAATCGAAACAATTGGAAGACCCCTAAAGGAGTAAAAATCTTAAACGACTATTTTATTCTCTTATTTTCGTGTCCGTCGTATACTTTTTAAAAGATTTTCTCCTCTGAAACAACTAAACCAATTTCAACCAAACTTTATGTGAATGATTCTTTTGGTATCTAGTATATAGGTTGGTCAGACAACAATTATTATTAAATGCAAAAATGATCAGCAATACAAGATCAACAAAAATACCAGTTCGTCCGAAGCTATTGGAGCATACGGGAAAATGTATTAATTGTCTTAAATCTTGATAACCATCATAGATAGAGAAAATCTGACGAGACAAAAATGCTAAGAATGTCAAGATCCACTTACTTCTAATTTTCACCATAATTTTCAAAAGACTTCTAAATGAATTATTGGCATCAAATGACGGTTCAGGCAAATTTTCCTGTTTTATCCAAATATCTCAAGACCTTTAACAGATAGATAAAAACGGAACGCAACAAAAATTGTCAACAATATAGTATTTACAAAAATGACAAGTGACTAAAACCATTGGATGACTTAAGAAGTTATGGTATTTAAATGACGATTTTAAGACGAATTTCTACAATTTTGGAACCTATCTTAAAAATATAAAATATAGATATAAACAGCAACAGCAAAATTGATCAGCAAAACAGGATCTTACAAAAGGCCAATATGACCGAATCTATTGGATAAGTCCTTATAGTTGTTGTCCTTACTCTAAACCGCATCTTCAACACTTGGTTGATACGTGTTTGCTGGTTTAAGAAACGCAATAATGAATAAACAACAACAACATTTATTTTAATACTAATTTTGATAATTTTCATATATTTTCCAAGCGTTTATATTTGTTGATTACACTTTGTCATATCAGTTGTTCAGAATACGTTAATACTGCCTTCCTTCCACATTTGCTAACGTTTGCTTCCATCACGGGTTTATATGTGATACTGAACATTAATATAAAAGACAAAGTAAAACAAAACAAATAATGCGAATAAACAAAACATAATACCCCTTACTAGCGCAGTGCGATTGTAGAATTTCTGAAGGTCACTGCATGCAGAAAAGCTATCGGTGAATCAGAGTACGGGAAGACAACAATTTTATTACCTGGAGATTAAGATAACACAAGGGATTTTCTTTTAAAACAAAGTCTATTTATACGTATTTTATGAAATAAGTTAGCCAGTCAGTAGTATAAAACATATTCCATTTTTTTGTCAAATTCGAAGATCATATGACTTTAAATATCAAAGGTGTTTTGGTCAAGTATTTATTGTTTGTATTTCAGTAAATTATGAGGTAAGTAGCAATCGGATAGCTGTTGTAATCGTGATCTGTATCTCCGTCAGTGAGCTTATGAGTGAGATAATGGAAAATTTGGTTAAATAATGGAAGACAAATACTAAGTAATGCTTTCCTCAGATCGGTAATGACGTCTTTCTACTAAATCCGTCGCTGGTGTGCTTAATGGACTTTAAAGTCTGGAACAACTAGGTTATTTATTAGTTTGAATTGCTTTTGGAAAACTTCCAGTACTGCGAGTACTCTAAGAAGATTAGTACTTTATGTCGTTTGTTATTTTGTTATATGTTTTTGTACAGAGTTCCGAGTCAAACCCTCACCAACTGATTTCTACAGTTTTTTCGTATGTTGTGTTGTTACATAACAGTTCCATGTTAGAGGAGGGTTGAACGCTCTCAAACATAATAAATCCCGTAGTATTCTGTTTGCGCCTATCCACAGCCAGAAAATCTGTATTCAAATGATTGTCGACGGTTGCTGTCTACCATACTTGTTTTTCATTCATTGTTGTAGTAACGGTACTTGATTTGCTAAATGTTCACATGTTTGTCCTTTTGTTTTCCCCAAAATGTCACTAGGGAAAAGAAATACGGTCACTTTGGTCAAACCCTTGCCGAAGTAATTATGTATTATAATGTTGATATGTCAATTCGTTCCATACTGAATTTTGCTGCTTTTCCTTGTGAACTTGACTACAGTTATTATTTGTACCATACCATTTTCACTTTTGCACTAAAAAAATGCAAAGAGAAATTGTAGAAGGTTTTATAAAAAGAAAAAAAATCTAAAAAAAACATTTCTTTTTTCTTTAGTAGATATAAGAAGATGTGGTATGAGTGCCAATGAGACAACTCTCCATCCAAGTCAAAATTTATAAATGTAAACCATTATAGGTCAAAGTACGGTCTTCAACACGGAGCCTAGGCTCACACCGAACAGTAAGCTATAAAGGGCCCCAAAATTACTAGTGTAAAACCATTCAAACGGGAAAACCAACGGTCTAATCTTTATAAAACGAGAAACGAGAAACACTTATGAACCACATCAACAAACGACAACTACTGAACATCAGATTCCTGACTTAGGACAGGTGCAAACAAATGCAGCGGGTTTAAACGTTTTAATGGTACCAAACCTTCACCCTTTTTCTGAAACAATAGTGTAACATCACAACATAGAAAGACACACTATAAAATATCAACTGAAATAGCTTTACTCAATCAAATTACAATAAATTTAGGTCTGAAAGCTAAATTGTTTGAAGATTTTGTAATTTTCAAACAGTTAAATTAAATAAAAGTCTGTGATTTTTAAGGTTTATAAACAATAATTGTTTCAGCAATTTTTTGCAGGAATTAAACGATAAATGTGTTTTTTTCTTCTAGAAAAGTTTGAAAAATAAATATGCTATCTGAGCTGGCAAGAATTTTCGACTTATTCAAAAATATTAAACAATTTATTTACATTCAGGCTACAAATAGTACCATAAAATTTCAGATTTACTTTAAAATATGTTTCTACAACACATTTTAACAGTTATTGGTATTCCTAATGAAAACATGTTCAAAAACTCACAATAATGTGCCTAATACCCCAAAACTGGTCATATTCAATATACCCTAAACATAAAATACAATTGTGAATTTCAACAAGACTTTGGCAGATGATGCATGGACCCCTACCCTTTCAATGTTCTAAATATAAGAAAAATTAAACGACGGGAAAATTTTGGGTTACCAAGGCCTACCCCTTAAAAGAAGTGCATTTAAGTAATCAAGAATATTTTCGAAGAAAATAAAAACAAAAACAAAGAATGATTATCACGGAAAATAACGAAAACTTAATATATACTTAGGCGTGAAAGGTGGGATTATGGCAACAATGTAATAAATTATGAAAATCATTTGAAATCAGCTAAAATGTTGAATCCGTACTTTGTAAAAGAGCAAACCAATGAACGAGGGACAAAATATTAACTTGATGGAAATTAAAAAATCGGTGCATGTTTGTTTAGAATGCATTAAAAGAGCTCTGTGTGTAAAAAGGAATAAAGCGTGCAGACACTTTGATAGGAGCCACTTTCCAAGTTTGTCTAAAAAAAAAAAAAAAACATGAATCAAACATAATTTTGCATTTTAATTGAGTCGATACAAAAATATGTTACTTTATTGCTATGTCATCCGATATCATTTTCTTCGGAAAATGCCTGTACCAAGCCTGTTTTCAATTCGTTCCGTTGGTTGAAATAGTCTAAAAGGAAGTTGGTTTTGTCAGGTTTTATGGACTTGCCCCTTTTGGAATTTTCTTTGGAGGTCGGTATTTTTGTTAATACTTTTTATTATTAAGTGCAAAGTAACTTCTACTACAACATTTATTGTACACGTATCTTATATATTGGCACTCTCTGGTACATAAGTTTTTCAAAAGTTTGCGTGCCTTGAAGAACTTCCGAAAGTGACAAGCAAAAAAAATCCTTTTTTCTATGTAGTGTAATGGTCTAAAAGTTAGTCATTGTTCTCTATCATTTTCAGTTTTTATTTTCAATTTTTGGCTTAAAATGGGAAGGGTATAGTTTTGTCCCCACCCTTTTTGCCCTCGGCTCCTACGCTAGTAGAATAAAATGCATCGCTGAGCGCAGCCTGATACGACCGTAGAGGTCGAACCCTGAACAGTTGGGGCAAATTTGGACACAATATTCAAGCTTGATACTGTCTGAATTTGGATTGTGATCAAATTTTGGACATAATATAGGTTTCTTACACAAAAAAAATGTGGTCAAAGATCTTACAAATCTATTGCGCAATACTGTGCAATTGAAGATTTCTTCTTGAAACTTTTCAAAAATTCGAAATTAAAAAATTTTGAAAAAAAAAAAATACGAATCCCCTGAAAAAAATTGGAAAAAAAAATCCCCCCTCAAACTTTTTGAAACCCCCCTTGGAGCAATAACCCAAAACTCAATCCCAGCCTTTCTTTTTAAACACAAGTTATTGTCTGGAAACTAGAAAAATGCTTGTTTTGGCCCTTTTTGGCCCCTTTTTCCTACATGTTTTGGGCAATTAACCCCAAACTCAATCCCAGCCTTCCCTTTGTGATATGGAACCTTGTAGTACAATGTCAGAGATATCCATACACTTACACACAAGTTATTGTCTGGAAACTAGAAAAATGCTTGTTTTTTGGCCCGTTTTTGGCCCTTAATTCCTAAACTGTTGGCCCCATAACTACTAAAATGAATTCCAACCTTCTACTTGTGGTATTAAACATTGTGGTACAAATTCAGAGCAATCGAAATACTTATACACAAGTTATTATCCTGAAACTAGAAAAATGCTTGTTTTGGGCCCCTTTTGGGCCCCTAATTCCTAAACGGTTGGGACCATCATCCCCAAAATCAATCCAAACCTTCCTTTTGTGGTATTGATAGATATAAGAAGATGTGGTATGAGTGCCAATGAGACAACTCTCCATCCAAGTCAAAATTTATAAAAGTAAACCATTATAGGTCAAAGTACGGTCTTCAACACGGAGCCTTGGCTCACACCGAACAGTAAGCTATAAAGGGCCCCAAAAATTATTAGTGTAAAACCATTCAAACGGGAAAACCAACGGTCTAATCTATTTTAAAAAAGAGAAACGAGAAACACTTATGAACCACATCAACAAACGACAACTACTGAACATCAGATTCCTGACTTAGGACAGGTGCAAACAAATGCAGCGGGTTTAAACGTTTTAATGGTACCAAACCTTCACCCTTTTTCTGAAACAATAGTGTAACATCACAACATAGAAAGACACACTATAAAATATCAACTGAAATAGCTTAACTCAATCAAAGGACATATTAACACCATTGAACATACACTGAACAAATAAATTTGACCTATGATACAATGTAAATACAAGATAAATAAACTAAGGGAAGAATAATAAAAGTAACATGTTATATCGGTATGAAATGTTAAACAATTTAAGAAAAACAATATGCTCGAACAAAAATATCAGCCATTTGCAATAACTTTAAACACAGGTAAATGAAAATAATTTTGTTGTTAGGTATACGTGTACAGTTACAATAGAGAAAGGAAATATTTTTACAAAATGAACCTTCTTAAAAATTTCAAAGAGATCCATTCACTTAACTAAAGTTATTGTCCGGAAACCAATGTGTCTTCGGACGACGACGACGACGCAGACGACGACGACATCATACCATTATACGATCCCAAAAATTATTTTGCGGTCGTATAAAAACTTTACATAGAAAATAGGGTACAAAGACTATTAGCGACCCAATCCTATCATATTGGAGTTACATTCGCTTGGGGAATGCCCCCTTTTTTATTTTTAATTAAATTTAAGTAAACCCCCTTTTCAACGTATTATCGTTTGATTTAACAATAATTAAGAGTATTGTATGACCGATGCCCCTGTATTCCAATTTTATTAACAGGAGGGTCCAATCTAAGCGCCTTTGATTGGAGATCCTGTAGAATTCGGGAATTATGAGAAAGCACCTCAAAATAGGCAATCACATTTTTTAAAATTTACTCAATCATTTTTACAATTAGAAAACATTATTAATTTTCATGAAAACATTCTCAAATACATTTGTCTTACTATACATGTTATATATCAGATGCTGTTCTGGTAATTTTTAACGTTTGACATTTTACCAGTTTTATGCGTGAAACAGATTATAACGACATCCACTTTAACATGTTAACGATAAGATTTGCATCATCGGTAAGGGTTGCGGTAATCTGGGTGACTGTTTAAAAACAGGAGAACGATTTTCAACTTTCATGTGTTCCAAACTACCTTTATATCTTATATAGGTAAACTATATTATAAATAAAATACATATCAAGTATTTTAAAACGCACTTGGTTATTGTCATATGTGTGTGTACATGTTTATTTGAAATTTTAATTGTTTGGTATCCATTTTCTTCGACTCATAGGTGTTTGTGGACTATATGTCGGTCATGCGAGTGTCCAGAAGGGAGAAATGCAGCTTTATTACAATCTATTATTGCTGCTTTTTGTGCAATTTTCTTATATATCATATATTTATGAATACCATTGAACCTCATTTGCCCTCTTATTGGCGACTAATTATTTATTAGCTACTGATCTGCATTCTCAAATCAATTGAAGTCAATAACCGAGTGTCTTGGCTTGTCGAGTTCAACTGTAGAACGTGTATATTTAGTACTAGTGTTTATTGTTTGCATTTACTTTTAGAAAAGTTTGTACTTGTGACAGTTTTATAAAATTACTATATATGAATTGTGTGCTTTGTTTGGACTTTTCTATAATATTCATCGATTCTGGGCTATCCCAAGACTTCATTCGATTTTATATAATTATATATTTATATATGTAGATATATATATCTTTTCAAGACACTTAACTTTATGAATGTATAAATTGAATTACATAAGATAATGACAAAAGTGTCATCTTTCGTTCAATCACAGACCGTGACTTCTAAACAGCATAAATGAAAATCGTCAAAAAATTGACTCGAATTTCGATGATGTAAACAACATAAAATTATCAAAATTTTATAAAGGATACACAAAATATGTCTGTTGTATATACATATCAATCTTCCTTTGGAAAACCGGGTTATAATAAGAGATTGGTTGTTGTTTGCTTACCTTCAGTGGCAAATATTTCATGCATATTCATGACGAGAGAAAAAAACAAATTAATACAAAAGGTAGGTCCTGTAATAGGCGTTCGACCGGGATGAAGGGCGAAAAATTTGGAATGCCACTGGAAATAAGGATATATTGGGTAGGACAGAAATTTAGCCTTGCAACAAGACCCCTCAAACGTTGTTGCAACGGTTCTTAACGTGCAGAGAGCGTGGCATTCTCTCTACACGAAACATCGGATTAAACGTCCCCAATATGACCGGGCGTGACTGCGAATTTATGCGTCCCGCACAGCAAAATCATTTAACTTCACCGCTATATAGATGATGTTCTCTCACTAAATAATTCAAAATTTGGTGACTATGTACCCTTCCGGAACACCTGAGATAACCCCCAGTTTTTAGGTGTGGTTCGTGTTGCTCAGTCTTTAGTTTTCATGTTGTATTTTATGTAATGTTGTTGGTGTGTTGGTAGATTCTTTTTCTGCCATGGCGTTGTCAGTTTATTTTCGACTTATGAGTTTGGATGTCCCTTTGGTATTTTTCGCCTCTCTTTTTCGACATTTGGTATGGACCTTTTATTTTTAACTATAACGTATGGGTTTTGATGTCCGTATATATACGATGACCTGTAGTTATTTAGATCCTGGTCCTTAAGTCTATTTTAAATAGATGTCTCATATGGACAACCATACCACATATCCTTATTTTCATATTATACTTAATACACGAATGAGGGTCTTGAATGGGGTCCTTCATTTCTGTATTTCTTTAATTTGTAGGTCATTTTTTTCTATTCTTTATTTGTTTTGTCCATTATTCTCAATTCTTTATTTTTTAGTACACAATTAATCTCTATCTTTTATATTTTTTGATAATTTTTCTGTAGTATTACACCATTTTTCACTGTTCTGTAAACCCAATCCAAACCCGCAAGTATTCAAATCGATCTGCATATTGTTAACCGACCGAATTTAATTTATGTGTAACTACAAATTATTTGTCTCTGCTTGATTCTATTAATATACTGCATGACTTAATCTACTGTAAGTATACAGATCGTATCTAAATTTGCATTTCAACAGTAAACATACTTCGCAATATCATATTTGGGTCAGTGTCATGTTTTATGAATTTAAAAAATATTCAAATCTTCAAAATTGTTATGGGTTTTTTTTAAATTTGATAGTTTAGGTAATAAGCATGATAAGTAAAAAGAACCCAAAGTCAAAATTTGTTTGATATTATTAAAATTTGATACTTACAATCAACATGCATGGATAGCTTATGTTTATTACGGCCGTTCAATTAATTCTGTCTTTTCAAGGGAATATTAATTAACTGAAATTATTTTTATATTCTGGAGGATAAAAATGTTTTCATGTTTTCTAGTCTAAACCCTCTATCGCGAGTAGACAATCGACAACTATCAAATCAAATAATGAAAAAAGTTGCCTATGTCATTGGTGACGAATTCCATCATGTTCTGATATGTTCATCTTCACCGATCGAAAGAAGCAATACATTGACCAGAAATACATTATATAAACTGTTTTATTGTCATGTTTGAAATTCTAATGAACTCAAGTTATATTACAAAACTGTTAGAACTAAAGAAACTCTGTAGTTTATAAGAATAATATTGTAACGAAAGCCGAGCGATCGAGTCTTAGTGTAATGCTATAAAATGTTTTCCCTTAGTGCATTGCTATAAGAATGTGTTTTTGTAGTAAAATAAATGTTGACAAAACTTATTATATTAATTACTCATGAAATGTCATCCTTTAATACATTGGCCAGAAATACATTATAAACTGTAATATTCTAATTTTTTGAAATTCTAATGAACTTTATATTACAAAAATGTTAGAACTAAAGAAACTCTGTAAGTTTATAAAATAATATTGTACGAGAGTAGAGCGATCGAGTCTTAGTGTAATGCTATAAAAATGTTGTCCCTAAGTGCATTGCTATAAGAATGTGTTTTCGTAGTAGAATAAAAATAAAGGAAGTAAACGTTTACATCCAGTAACTCTTTACTTGGTAGCATGGTACTCTTGGAGGACGTGTTTTTCAACAGACTGTCGGAATTCCAATGGGAACCAATTGTGCCCATCTTCTTGCCGACTTGTTTCTTTATTATTATGAGGCTGACTTCATACAGGAACTTCTTAGGAAGAAAGATAAGAAGTTAGCAATATCCTTTAACTCTACATTCCGCTATATAGATGATGTTCTCTCATTAAATAATACAAAATTTGGTGACTATGTTGAACGAATCTATCCCATCGAACTAGAGATAAAGGATACTACAGATACAGTTAAGTCGGCCTCATATCTTGACTTACATCTAGAAATTGACAATGAGGGTCGGTTGAAAACAAAACTTTACGACAAAAGAGATGATTTCAGCTTCCCAATTGTGAACTTTCCATTTCTATGTAGCAACATTCCAGCAGCGCCTGCATACTGAGTATATATCTCCCAATTGATACGATATTCCCGGGCTTGTGTTTCCTATCATGATTTCCTTGATAGAGGATTGCTGCTCACAAGGAAGCTATTAAACCAAGAGTTCCAAATGGTGAAGTTGAAATCATCCTTCGTAAATTTTACGGACGCCATCACGAGTTGGTTGACCGTTATGGAATAACCGTTTCACAGATGATATCGGATATGTTCCTTATGTCGTAACTACAATACCCTTTCCTTTTCACGAATGTGACTTACCGAATTAGACTATTTACCGGGTTTGTAATAACATAAGCAACACGACGGGTGCTACATGTGGAGCAGGATCTGCTTACCACACACACACACACACACACACACACACACACACACACACACACACACACACACACACACACACACACACACACACACACACACACACACACACACACACACACACACACACACACACACACACACACACACACACAGGTTTGCGGGTGAAACCAACTACATATGATTTTTCAGGTGGAAATGACTACATTGCTTTCCGCTTGATCATTAAATATGAAACTCAGTGATAAGGAAGTAGGGCACATACGATTTCAAAATATAACTTTTAATCAATAAAATTGCTCATTTTTGCAGTTTGAAAAAAGACCGGAAACCTACTACCTTTATAGAATACACAGAGGTAATCCACTACACTCACACACTAGAATCTCACATACTAATAGACTACAGAGTGTATATACACACAGGTAATCAGCTACCTTAACACCCCTAGTATATCTCATATAGTACAAATTAGGTATTGCCGATTGGCCCCTTCAGGAGAGGCCCTCATAGTCCAGTGTACCAGAGGTAGTTATAGACTACCCACGCATAATAGCATTGATATTCTGGACTGTACGAATCTGTCTTCTGAGTACCGGGTCTCCAGTGTGTATCTACTGCAGTGCAACTTTGATATCGTCTACTAGATTCTTCCAGGAGAGTCTTCTCAAGGGCCATTGTAACAGATGTACAGGTATTCATGGCCTCTATCATGCATTATAGCATGGATAAACAAGACCAGTAAAAGTCTTGCTTCAGGAGAGACAGGGTACACCGTGTATATCTCCCATAAAGCAATATGAGTATTGGTGATTGACCCATTTCAGGAAAGTCTCCTTATGGGCTATTGTACGAGAGAAAGAAGAAGTCATGGCCTTTACAATGCATCATAGCATAGATACCCATGACCAGGACCAGTCATGTTTCAGGGGGGATGGGTCCCCTTCGTATATCTCAAATAGTGCAACTTGGATATTGGATATAGCCATTACTATGCACCATAGGCACGAATGCGTCTGTCTTTCAGGGGCTATGCCTTCAGTATATCTATACTACTAAATCTAAAGACCGTTTTTTTGTTCACCTAATAAATGTAGAACTGAAGAAAGCTACAAGTCAAACTTATATAAGGGTATATATAATTGATAGGGTATACTGAACATTTTACCCTTTTACATCGATTACTGTTTCAAACAATAAGCAATTAGACAAATTAATAAGTTCCGGAACTATCCGATGCGATTTCCTTTTATTTATGTCATTATAGGGGACACGGTAGTATTTCCTAGCCCATAAGGGATAATGATAACCTTTTTAGAATTTTCACCATTTTCTAACACTGCCAAATAAACAGTTAACTGAAGTACTTTCATCATACTATTCAGAAATGAATTTGAATATGTATCATGACCGTTTACCTTTTTTTGATATCTTTAAAACCTAAGGCCACTAGTGCTTTTATGTCTTTTATCATGCAGTGAATACAAAATTTTAAAAATATCTCAAAAATTCATTTTCACCTGTATGTAAAATTATTTCATATTTTTCTACACCTGATTTATCCCTCAGTTTGAGAAAGTATGTTCAGTTGATACTGTATTTTTTGTCCGAACACAGCGTTCAAATACATTAACCTAAGTAGGGTACACAAAAGAGCAACCTAAATTCTGGAATGCAAATACTACCGTGTTACCTATATGTACATGTTACCTATTACCTTATCTGTACGTTCCGCAACTGTCAAGCGCACCACCAAACGGTGTATTTGGGATTTGCTATATACACGGGTCATAATCACAGGGTTGACACTACTAAATTCATCATTTTCACATTGTTTCCTATTGTAGTATATTAATCAGCATGACTTTATAAAATGACAATACGAATACTAAAAAACTAGACTTAAAATACAGATACAGTTTCCAATTTGTTAGCCGACATGACGTAAAAACGGCGAATCAAAGAATTCAACTTTGTTTATAACTAATCATGCTAATATAGGACAATGCTAATGATAAAAAATTTCTCCATTCCAGGCCCTTTTGTTTGCCAAATAATTAATAATAACCAATTATTTATAAGTTTCAGGTCGACGGGTTCAAACAAAAAGATTTTGAAAGCAGTGAAAACTGTGCATCTTATAATCAGCGTGACTTTATCAGATGACAATACCAATACTAAAAATCCAGGCTAAAATAAGGTTTACACATGATTAGATACTTTAATTCAGTCTCGGACCCGCGGGTGTGTTCTAGTATCTACTATAGTGAAACTTTGGCAAAGGTAGTCATAACCTTAACATTGTACTATACCATAGATACCTTAGACCCCAACAGCCTGTCTGATAGCCAAAATTGACCATGCCAACACCATATCTATTTATTCTATGGACCGAACGGATCTATTTACCCTATGTACTGAGCGGGGCATGTTATAGACTCATACATGGTGCCATTCGCAACCCAAATGTCTTGGCTAACTATTACATGACCTTTTCCTATTAATTAGGCCCATCTTAACGCAGAAAATACGATAAACCGACATAAAAGACCTGAAACGCAACCTATAGACAATACCAAGGAAATAGGATATCTTCCCCACCACCGCCAATGCATATCTTAGGGTTATAGTATGAAACAAACATTTGCTTAAGGTCCCTGCTATCTGCTTGAATCCTTATTCATTCTTTATTATGCGAACGTAAGCCAACAACAATTTTAATCGACCCCAACCAGCCTGTCTGATAGCCAGACACTAAAATTGACCATGCCAACACCGGATCTATTTATTTTATGGACCGAACGGGCCTGTTGTATGTCCATACGTGGTGCAACTTTAAGGACTCGGCTAACTATTGCTTGACTTCCTTACGAAGTATGCCCGTTTAAAGGAAGAAATAACGATAAACCGACCTCAAAGACCTGAAAATCAACCTATAGGATATATATAACCAATCAGGGGTAGAAACTTCCCCCAACACCGCAAAATGGATATATTATGGCTCCAACAAACGCTATGGGTCATTGCTACCTGTCTGAATCCTTATTTATTCTTAGTTATGCTAATGTTAGCCAAAACAATTTTAATCGACCCTACCTGCCTGTCGGATAACCAGACGCCAATATTGACCATTCGAACCCGGATTTGTTTACCCTATGGACCGAGTAGGGCCTGTTATAGGTCCATGCGATGTGCCATTCGTATTGCAAATGCATTTACTAACTATGTAATGCCCTTTCTGTCATACTAGTAGTAGGTCCATCCTGGGGCAGAAAATACGACAAACCAACTTAAAAAGCCAGAAAACTAACATATAGGCAATAACCCATAAGGGCGAAAATCTTCAGATGAAAATGACTACATTGCTTTCTGACTGATCAACGAAAATGAAACTCAATGGTGAGGCCCGTCATGGGGTTGTTCAAATAATCACATAATCACAAATTTTTAGCCAATATAAACACATAATCATTAATGATTTTTTTTTAAACAAGATAAAACAAAAATCAAAAATACAGTCCTAGATTATCAAATAATCAAATAATTATGAAATATTTGGTCTAGTATTCAAATAATCACTATAAAACAGCCAAGTAATCACATAATCAAAAAACCCATGAAGAGGCTCAGTGGTAGAGAAATGGGGCGAAATCGATTTCAATACATATCTTTCATTCAATGAGATTGCTCATTTTTGCAGTTTGAAAAATGACAGGAAACCCACTACCTTAATTGAATACACACAGGTATTCCACTACACTCACCTACTAGACTCTCGCATACTAGCAAATAACACTATGTATATAAACTAAGGTAAATAATTACGTTAAAACAAATGATTCTTACAAACACACTAACAACATTGGGTATATACACATGGAACACGACAAACCAACATGCCCCAGCTCCACTATGGCATGCCATAGGGGTATGTTATGGCTCATACGTATGCAAAGGGTCCCTTCTGCCTCTCTGAATCCTTTCTTATTCTTAACTATGCGAATGTAAGCCAAATACGACTCCTTCCCGCCTGTCTGATAGCTAGATACCAATATTTTACAAAACCAACACCGGATCTATTTGCCCTATGGACTGAGCGGGGTCTGTTATAGGTCCATACGTGGGGCCATTCGCAAACCAAATATCTTGGCCAACTATTACATGACTTTTTCTTATTAATAAGACCCATGTTAACGCAGAAAACACGATAAATCAACCTAAAAGACCAGAAAAGCAACCTATAGACAATATACCCAGGAGATAGGAAATCTTCACCCAGCACCGCCCAGACATATCATAGGGGTATGTTATGAATCAAACGTTCGCTGAGGGTCCCTGCTATCTGCCAGAATCCTGATCTTCTTAACTAAGCGAACGTAAGCCAAAAACAATTCTAATCGACCCCTACACGCCTGTTGGATAGCCAGACACTATGCCAACACCGGATTTATTTAACCTATTGACCGAACGGGCCTGTTGTATGTCCATACGTGGTGTCATTTGCAACTCTAAGGACTCGGCTAACTATAACATAACTTTTCCTTACGAAGTAGACCAGTCTTAAGGAAGAAAAAACGATAAACTGACCTCAAATACCTGAAAATCACTTATAGACAATAACCCATCAAAGTCGGTGGGGTGTGGGGACTTCCCACAAAACCGCAATAGGGATAAATTATGGCTCAAACAAACGCTGAGGGTCCCTGCAACCTGCCTGAATCCTTATTTATTCTTACTTATGCTAATGTTAGCCAAAAACAATTCTCATCGACCCTACCCGCCTGTCGGATAACGAGACGCCAATATTGACCTTGCAAACCCGTATTTGTTTTCCCTATGGACCGAGTGGGGCATGTTATAGGTCCATACGAGGTGTCATTTGTATTGCAAATGCCTTTGCTAACTATGCCTTATTAATCAGGACTGTCTTGAGGCAAAGAAAATACGATAAAATAACGTAAAAGGCCAGAAAACAACATATAGGCAATAACTTATAAAGGTAGGGAAATCTTCAGATGGAAATGACTACAGTGCTTTTCGCATTAACAGTGGAAATGAAACTCTGTGGTAGGGATATAGGGCGCAAACGATTTCAAAATGTAACTTTCATTCAATGAGATAACTAATTTTGCAGTTTGAAAAATGACCGGAAACACACTACCTTAATTGAATACACACAGGTATTCCACTACACTAACCCACTAGACTCTCACATACTAGCAGATTACACTATGTATATATACTAACGTAATCAACCACGTAAACACACCTGATTCTTACAAACAAACCAACAACTCTGGGGATACACATACAGGAAACACAATAAACCAACATAAAGGCTACATAATCAATCTATAGGCAATTAACCATAAGGGGGGAAATATGCACCCAGCTCCGCCAGGGCATGCCATAGAGGTATGTTATGGCTAATAAGTATGCAAAGGGTCCCTGCTGCCTGTCTGAATCTTTTCTTTTTTTTAACTATGCGAACATAAGCCAAAATTAATCTTAAACGACTCCTATCCGCCTGTTGGATAACCAGATACCAATATTGACCAAAACCAACACCGGTACTATTTGACCTATGGACTGAGCGGGGCATCTTATAGATTCATAAGTGATGCCATTCGCTTCCCAAATGTCTTGGCTAACTATTACATGACCTTTCCTTATTTATTAGGCCCATGTAAACGCAGAAAACACGATAAACCGACCTAAAAGACCAGAAAAGCAACCTATAGACAATACCCAGGAGATAGGAAATCTTCACTTAGCACTGCCTAGGCATGTCATAGGGGTAAAGTATGAATCAAACGTTCGCTTAGGGTCCCTGCTATCTGCCTGAATCCTTATTTAATCTAAAATATGCGAACGTAAGCCAAAAACAATTTCAATCGGCCCATAGCAGCTTATCGGATAGCCAGACACCAAAATTGACAATGCCAACACTGGATCTATTTAACCTATGAACCGAACAGGACTGCTGTATGTCCATACGTGGTGCCGTTCGAAACTTTATAGACTCGGCTAACTATAACATGCCTTTTCCTTACGAAGTAGGCCCGTCTTAAGGAAGAAAAAACGATAAACTGACATTAAATACCTGAAAATCACCTATAGACAATAACCCATCAAGGTGGGGGATTCCCACAACACCGCAATAGGGATAAATTATGGCTCAAACAAACGCTGAGGGTCCCTGCAACCTGCTCGAATCCTTATTTATTCTTACGAATGCTAACGTTAGCAAAAACAATTCTCATCGATCCTACCCGCCTGTCGGATAACCAGACGCCAATATTGACCATGCGAACCCGTATTTGTTTACCCCATGGACCGAGTTGGGCATGCTATAGGTCCATACGAGGTGTCATTTGTATTGCAAATGCCTTTGCTAACTATGTAACGCCTTTGCCTTATTAAGTAGGGCCGTCTTGAGGCAAAGGAAATACGATAAACCAACGTAAAAGGTCAGAAAACAACATATAGGCAATAACCTATAAGGGGAGGGAAAATTTTAGATGGAAATGACTACAGTGCTTTTCGCATGATCAGTGAAAATGAAACTCTGTGGTAGGGATATAGGGCGCAAACGATTTCAAAATGATTCAATGAGATTACTAATTTTTCCAGTTTGAAAATGACCGGAAACACACTACCTTAATTGAATACACACAGGTATTCCACTACACTAACCCACTAGACTCTCACATACTAGCAGATTACACTATGTATATAAACTAACGTAATCAACTACGTAAACACACCTGATTCTTACAAACAAACCAACAACTCTGGGTATACACACACAGGAAACACAATAAACCAACATAAAGGCTACATAATCAATCTATATGCAATTAACCATAAGGGGGAAATATGCCCTCAGCTGCGCTAGGGCATGCTATAGGGGTATGTTATGGCTAATAAGTATGCAAAGGGTCCCTGCTGCCTGTCTGAATCCTTTCTTATTTTTAACTATGCAAACATAAGCCAAAATTAATTTTAAACGACTCCTATCCGCCTTTTGGATAGCCAGATTCCAATATTGACCAAAACCAACACCGGTACTATTTGCCCTATGGAGTGAGCGGGGCATCTTATAGATTCATAAGTTCGCTTAGGGTCCCTGCTATCTGCCTGAATCCTTATTTAATCTAAAATATGCGAACGTAAGCTAAAACAATTTCAATCGGCCCCTAGCAGCTAACCGGATAGCCAGACACCAAAATTGACAATGCCAACACTGAATTTATTTATTCTATGGACCGAACGGCTCTGTTGTATGTCCATACGTGGTGACATTCCCAACTTTAAGGACTCGGCAAACTATAACATGACTTATTCTTATGAAGTAGGACCGTCTTAAGGACAACAAACAAACACTATGAATATATACTAAGGTAGTCAACTGCGTAAACACATCTGTTTCTTACAAACAAAACAACAACTCTGGGAATATACACACAAGAAACACGATAAACCAACATAAAGGCTATTTAATCAATCTATAGGCAATTAACCATAAGGGGGGAAATATGCCCCCAGCTCCGGTAGGGCATGCCATAGGGATATGTTATGGCTAATAAGATGCAAAGGTCCCTGCTGCCAGTCTGGATCCTTTTTATTTTTAACTCAGCGAACGTAAGCCAAAATTAGTTTTAAACGACTCCTATCCGCCTGTCGGGTAGCCAGATACCAATATTGACCAAAACCAACACCGGTACTTTTTGCCCTATTGACTGAGCAGGGCCTTTCTATAGATTGATACATGGTGCAATTCGCAGCTCAAATGTCTTTGCCTCTAATACATGACTTTTCTTTATTAATTATGCCCATCTTAATGCAGAAAACACGATAAACCGACCTAAAAGACCAGAAAAGAACCCTATAGACAATACCCAGGAGATACGAAATCTTTCCCAGCACCGCCCAGGCATGTCATAGAGGTATAAGTTGAAAAAAACATTTGCTCAAGGTACCTGCTACCTGCCTGAATCCTTATTTATTTTTGATTATGCGAACGTACGCCAAAACAATTTTAATCGACCTCTACCATCCTGTCGGATAGCCAGACACTAAAATTGACCATGCCAACACCGGATTTATTTATCTTATGGACCAAACGAGCCTGTTGTATGTCCGATAAACCGACCTTTAAAGACCTGAAAATGAACCTATAGGATATAACACATCAGGGGAAGAAACTTCCCACACACCGCAATAGGGATATATTAT
This sequence comes from Mytilus coruscus, assembly GCA_017311375.1. NCBI lineage: Eukaryota > Metazoa > Mollusca > Bivalvia > Mytilida > Mytilidae > Mytilus > Mytilus coruscus. Next base: position 76,827,662 of record CM029595.1, on the reverse strand, counting down.
GGCTCACACAAACTCTAAGGGTCCCTGCTACCTGCCTGAATCCTTATTTATTCTTGGTTCTTTTGCCATAGGGGTCCCTGCTGCCTGTTTGAATCCTTTCTTATTCTTAACTATGCGAACGTAAGCCCAAAATAGTTCTAATCAACCCCTATCCGTTTGTCTGATAGCCAAATTGAGATACCAATATTGATCAAAACCATCACCGGATCCATTCGCCCTATGGACTGAGCGGGGCCTTTTATAGATTCATACATGGTGCCATTCGCAATTTAAATGTCTTGGCTAACTATTACATAACTGTTCCTTCTTAATAAGGCCCATTTTAACGCAGAAAACCAGATAAACCAACCTAAAAGACCAGAAAAGCAACCTATAAACAATACCCACGAGATAGAAAATCTTCACCCAGCACCGCCTAGGCATGACATAGGGGTATAGTATAAATCAAACATTGGCTTAGGGTCCCTGCTATCTGCCAATATCCTTATGTATTCTTAAATATGCAACCGTAAGCCGAAAACAATTTTAATCGGCCCCTAGCAGCTTATCGGACACCAAAACTGACAATGCCAACACTGGATCTATTTTACCTATGAACCGAACGGGATTGCTGTATGTCCATACGTGGTGCCATTCGAAACTTTAAAGATTCGGATTACTATAATATGACTTTTCCTTACGAAGTAGGCCCGTCTTAAGGAAGAAAAAACGATAAACTGACATTAAAGACCTGAAAGTCACCTATTAACAATAACCACTCAAGGTGGGGGGACTTTCCACAACACCGCAATAGGGATAAATTATGGCTCAAACAAACGCTAATGGTCCCTGCTAACTGCCTGAATTCTTTTTTTTTTTATTCTTACTAATGCTAACGTTAGCCAAAAACAATTTTCATCGACCCTACCCGCCTGTCGGATAACCAGGCGCCAATATTGACCATACGAACCCGTATTTGTTTACCCTATGGACCGAGTGGGGCATGTTATAGGTCCATACGAGCTGTCATTTGTATTTCAAATGCCTTTGCTAACTATGTAACGCCTTTGCCTTATTTAGTTGGTCCGTCTTGGGGCAAAAAATACGATAAACCAACGTAAAAGGCCAGAAAACCAACATATAGGCAATAACCCATAAGGGGAGGGAAATCTTCAGATAAAAATGACTACAGTGCTTTTCGCCTGATCAGTCAAAATGTAACTCTGTGGTAGGGATATAGGGCGCAAACGATTTTAAAATGTAACTTTCAATCTATGAGATTACTAATTTTTGCAGTTTGAAAAATGACCGGAAACACACTACCTAATTTGAATATACACAGGTATTCCACTACACTCACCTACTAGACTCTCACACACTGGCAGATTATAGAATGTATATATACTAAGATAATCAATGACGAAAACACAACTGATTCTTACAAACAAACCAACAACTCTAGGAATATACACACAGGAAACACGATAAACCAACATAAAGGCTATTTAATCAATCTATATGCAATTAACCATAAGGAGGGAAATATGTCCCCAGCTCCGCTAGGTCATGCCATAGGGATATGTTATGGCTAATAAGTATGCAAAGGGTCCCTGCTGCCTGTCTGAATCTGTTCTTATTTTTAACTATGCGAACGTAAGCCAAAATTAATTTTTAACGACTCCTATCCGCCTGTCGGATAGTCAGATACCAATATTGATCAAAACCAACACCGATACTATTTGCCCTATGGACTGAGCGGGGCATGTTATAGATTCATAAGTGGTGCCATTCGCTTCCCAATTTTTTTGGCTAACTTTTACATGACCTTTCCTTATTTATTAGGTCCATGTAAACGCAGAAAACACGATAAACCGACCTAAAAGACCAGAAAAGCAACCTATAGGCAATACAGAGGAGATGGGAACTCTTCAACTAGGTCCAACCAAGCATGTCATAGGGGTAAAGTATGAATCAAACGTTCGCTGAGGGTCCCTGCTATCTGCCTGAATCCTTTTGTATTCTTTATTATGCAAACGTAAGCCAAAAAAAAAACAATTTCAATCGACCCCTACACGCCAATCGGATAGCCAGACACCAAAATTGACCATGTCAACACCGGCAAGGCCGTAACTACCATTGAGGCAAGTGAGGCAATTGCCTCACTAAAATTTCGACACTGAAATTTTTTTTTGTATATGTATTTGTTTATGGTAATGGTAATTAAATACAAAATATAGTCATTTGTCTTTTCTGTCTCAATCTTAATTTCTATAACTTGACATCGTTCCTTTTAAATTATTCTTCGCGGATATAGATATATATCAGCATCTCACAGGGTGATGTTTCTCGATTACATTAACCTAGTAACCGGTAATTATCATGGATCTCTGGTTAAAAACAGGCTCTTGCAGAAAAAGGAAAAGCGAAAGGAATATTATTCTAGTAAACTTAACTAATGGATGTTAATTATTTGTGATCACAACAGGTGTTAAGAGTTCCAGTATTGAATATATTTTCGTTGGAACTAATCCAAAAACTATAAATAGACTGACAAATCAAATACTGGGGCACCGAACGGGAGCAGTCCTGTCTGAGTATTCATTTCCCGTTTTCCCCAACTTTATTCGTTCTCTTTACAGATAAACAAAATATAAATAACATGAAACCTGCATGGATTAGTTTTTATCCATGTTTCTTTTACCTTAAAATTTGAAAGAACATCCAGTAATCCAATTTTGACATTATTGAGGGACGGTAGGACCTTTAAAACGGGATTTCGTGTTTTCTAATTCGGGACTACTGGATTTCTTGTCTTTTAATTCGGGATTTCGGGATCGGACCCCCTCCTACCCCTCATTATTCGATTGTCGATCTAAAATATCTTACCACTGACTATTTCCAGAAATATTTTGAAACGATTTGACGAAACCGGCCATAGAAAAATTGGCAAACTTCAATTTGAATAACAATTGCTATACTGAGTCGATGTTTGTTATGTGTTCTGGCGGCAGACTCAAATTGATATTTGGATGTTTATCTGACAGATAAATTTAGATAAAGTTGTTAAAAATTTGGTGTTAGTACATATCTTAAAATATGAAAAATATATAAAAAGTGTCCAAAAATAGAAACTCCGGACAGCTTGTCTCAACGATGTCAAGCTCTCTGGAAATGCCCAGAATTCAGGATTTTACACCATTTATCCCAGACCCCATGCCGAAATTTTTCGCCTCGCTTCTCTCGTCGATCGGTTATGCCTCACTAAAATAATATGCCTAGTTACGGCCTTGCACCGGATTTATTTATTCTATGGACCGAACGGGCCTGTTGTATGTTCATACGTAAAATGACTTTTCCATACGAAGTAGCTCCGTCTTAAGGAAGATTAAAGATAAACCGACCTCAAAGACCTGGAAATCAACCTATAGGCAATAACCCATCAGGGATATATTATGGCTCAAACAAACGCTAACGGTCCCTGCTACCTGTCTGAATCCTTATTTATTCTTAATTATGCGAACTTTAGCCAAACAAGTTTTTAATCTACCTTACCTGTCTGTCGGACAACCAGACGCCGATATTGACTATACGATCCAGGATTTGTTTACCCTATGGACCGAGTGAGGCCTGTTATAGGTCAATACGAGGTGTCATTCATATTGCGAATGCCTTTGTTAACTACTGACGCCTTTTCCTCATTAAGTAGGTCCGTCCTGAGGCAATACATACAATAAACCAACTTAAATGCCAGAAAACCAACATGTAGCAATAAACCATAAGGGGTTAAATCTTCAGATAGAAATGACTTAAGTGCTTTCCGCTTGATCAATGAAAATGAAACGTAGTGGTAAGGAAATAGGGCGCATGCGTTTTCAAAATTTAAATTTCATTCAATGAAATTGCTCATTTTTGCAATTTTGAAAAATGACCGGAAACCCACTACCTTAATTAAAAACACAGAGGTATTCCACTACAGTCACCCACTAGACTCTCATATACTAGCAGATTACAGTATGTTTGTATACTAAGGTAATGAACTTCCTTCACACACCTGATGGTTAAAAACAAAACAACAACATTCGGTATATACACGATAAACCAACATAAAAGGCCACAAAATCAACCTATAGGCAATAAAACATATGAGGGGAAATATTCCACCCTGCCCGCCCAGACAAGCCATATGGGTATACTATGGCTAAAACGTACGTTAATGGTCTCTAAAAGACCTGAAAATCAACCTATAGGTAATAACCCATAAGGGGGGAAATCTTCCCCCACCACCACACAGGCAAGCCATAGGGGTATATTAAAGATTTCCAATTAAATGACATACGCACGTAACTCGACGTATGGACCTAATGGGACGGGTTATTGTCAACCAATGAATTTGATTAAATACGTCGCATTATATATAAAAAGAAGATGTGGTATAATTGCCGATGAGACAACTCTCCACAAGAGCCCACAATGACACAGAAATTAACAACTATAGGTCACCGTACGGCCTTCAACAATGAACAAAGCCCATACCGCATAGTCAGCTATAAAAGGCCCCGAAATGACAAATGTATTTACAATTCAAACGAGAAAAGTAACGGCCAAATTTATGTACAAAAATGAACGAAAAACAAATATGTAACACATCAACAAACGACAACCACTGAATTACAGGCTCCTGACTTGAGACAGGCACATACATACAGACTGTTGCGGGGTTAAACATGTTAGCGGGATCCCAACCCTCCCCTAACCTGGGACAGTGGTGAAACATTACTACATAAGAACGAACTATAAAAATCAGTTGAAAAAGCTTAACTCATCAGATGGATACAAATAGAAATACTACACAGAGTGGACGTAGCCGGGTACTTGTATATCCCAACAACAACAACAACAAAAAACACCAAGTACAGATCTGAGAGTACTCAGAAAAAACATGCATCTAAGATTAAATTATCAATCAGTACACATCCAATATCCTATGGTTTTAGTGTAAAGACGTCATAAACAGTCAGAGAAAAAAATGACCTTGTGCAATGTCAAGATACAAGTATCGACAGATTGTAAATCTATGAATTTGTGTATGTATATAACAATGATATTTAGTTTGCTTTTAATTTACTGATAACAAAATCAATATTAATACCAATAAAACAATATTCAATGATCTTATTACAGTGTTGAATTGGTAACCTTTTAGAATAAGTTTATTTAAAGGATCGATAAAAGAGGGACGAAAGATACCAGAGGGACAGTCAAATTCATAGATCGAAAATAAACTGACAACGCCATGGCTAAAATTAAAAAGACAAACAGACAAATAATAGTACAGAAGACACAACATAGAAAACTAAAGACTAAGCAACACGAACCCCCACCAAAAACTGGGGGTGATCTCAGGTGCTCCGGAAGGGTAAGCAGATCCTGCTCCACATGTGGCACCCGTCGTTTACCAGGATAGTTTCTAAATTTCCGGGCACGGTAAACTACCTTTCCGTAAAAATGAGGATGTGCTATCCCGTTTGAAATAAGATTTCTACAGGTACAACCAAACTTCAAAACCAAATCTTTATATTTATGGAAGAATTTAGTAAAGGTTTTAAGTAATGTGTCGTAACGAAATCACTGGCTTAATAATTTACCAGTAACATTTAGATTACGTTCGTTAAAATCAAAAACGTCAAACAGACACGGGCATAGTTTAAACAAAGTAAACAAAGTTTAGTTTAAACAAAGAAATCTTAGACTTTAAAAATCACACACAAGAATTTTCGTCCATATCTTCTTTTTTCATCATGACAAAAAATGATAGAAATATTGCATTATTATTCATCACGTGGTTTTCATTTTTTCCAGACTCTATTTTACTGAGTCAGACATAAGATCACGTATCCCATACTTTGAAACTTGAAACTTGAAACTTTTTATTTGACTAAAGGCCTCACATGAGGCATAATAGTACAATAAATTTAACAACAAATTATTAAATAATTAATGCATGATCAAACATATATACATATAAAGTTGATGTAATTGCAGCTGGAAGTTGAACATTACAAACATGATTATTTGAATACAGACATAACAATTTTGCAACATATTGCCAAGCCTATAAGTGTATATTTATCAAGACTGTTCATTAACTCAGACAGACTAATAATGTTACTGTTGCTATAGATATGAACAGGTATAAATTTATGTCTTTCAGCACTAAAAAAGTTACAATTAAATATGTAATGAAACTCATCACCTAGTTGTTCCTTATCACATAGATCACAGATTCTTTCAGATCTATCAATAGAAAAAAATCTACCCAATTGGCAACTTGTGACTTCCACATCTAAATTTAATAATATTATACATCAAATCAGGTGGGAGAACAGAGAGATATTTCTCAAAACCAAATTTAGTCTTATAAATTCTATAATTGATCCACTTCGGTGAATTAAATATTTGTGCTTTCCAATTTTCAACAAATTTTTGATGAAGAAACTGTTTAACTTGTCTTGACAGAATAACATTTCTTTCCACAGTTTGATTATTCCAACAATGATTATAACCACATTCAAGTAAAATTTCTTTGAAACATGATAACCATTTAGAGTGATACACATCACCTTCGTCAAGTTCATATAACATATCATACAAGAGAGTTAATTGGTACACGCACCACATTTTTGGGCCGGAAATATGGAGGTTTTTGGTGTAAAAAAAGTGCAAAATATTATATAAACACTCTTTATATTGAGTTGACTTTAATGCTCAATTGACAGAACTGGTCCAATCCAATTAGCTATGATAATGCTATAAGATATAACTTAATTGTGCAGTTGATGAAATCGAATATCTTTTAAGTGCAGTTCATGAAATGGAATATCATCTGATTCATTTTCAAGACTTGATTTTGAAACTCGTGACTATCAAAATTGCATCTACTGACAAAATATTTGTATTCCTCATCTCAGATATGGACTTAAGAAATATTGATCATTGTTGAATGCCTTATGGTGACTTGAAGATGAAGGACAACAATAAAAACGTTCCATATTTGGGTTTTACCATGTATTGATATTATTATTGTCTCATGTACATTAACTCCATATCCCCTTCATATTTTCATTGGGTATACGACAGACTTAAAAACTGCTTCATTACTACAACTCAAAATCAGAAAGCTTCAGACAGTATAGCAAATTGTTATTATTGTAACAACTGACAAATCCTTGACAAAATGTTTTCATTTCAATCTGTTTGGTTGCAGTAAAATTGCAAAGTATTAACAAACACCAAATGGATATTTGAGAGGTTTGAAAATCACTTTTAGTTACTGAAACATGATACCTATAAAAACTCCAGAGATCGTTTACATTGAAGGTAAAGATATCTTTATTATGATTATTTTTCTAAATGATGACAACTGCATATACTATAATCAAAAAAAATATATAAATGAGAAAATAACCGAAACTATAAATCATTTCCCATGTTCCGACGACGAGTTGTTGTAAGAACATGCATGGTACCTTGTTTATATTTCTAAAAATAATCTGGTTCGGGAAATCCCCAAATAAGGGTCACGCATTCTGTGCATAATAAAACAATGAACATTCATTGTTATAAATATTTGGCATCTTCTTCTTATATAAAAATTAATAAAAAAATAATGTATTTATTTCAATTACCTAAAATCTTTTATTTTCATATACCGCAGAAAATAATAATGTAGATCCGCAGAAACTCATGTAACAATCTCAAACCCATATCATATAATGGACCGGCTTAGTGCCAGCCCATAATAACGTGCGAGATATTTTCTCTTTTTTACCATCTAAAATACGTTGCCAAAAACCAACCAATCTGGCTTTAATACAAATAGACATAGGTACTCTACCAAGCTCTCCATAAACAATACGATTTGGAGTACATTTTTTAACCTTCAAAATATATTTGCAAAATTCTATATGAAAAGATTCAATAATATCATTGTTATCGTAACCCCCCGCTTCAGCACCATATAGGTGCAACCATTGCATCAAATAGTTGTAACAAAATATCAATTGGTAAACAAAGCTTTCTCGCTTTACACAATACATAGAACATGGGCTTCCTTGCCTGGTGGACTAGTCGAGCTTTAATTTTTGAAAATGTACCTTTTCTTGAAAAAAACTGTACCCAGATATTGAAAATCTTCTATAACAGCTATCTGTTCATTATTATATAAAAACTGAGTATTCTCACACTGCCTATTTTTTGAAAATATACCAACATTGGTCTTAGTTACATTGACTTTGAGTTTCCAGGTTTCACAATACAAAAACATAGCATTTAGTGCAGATTGCAATTCTGCGACAGATTCTGCAAAAATAACAGTATCATCTGCATATAGTAACAAATACAGTTTAAAGTTAACTTCAGTATCATCATTGTCAAACAGCAAGTGAGAAATATTACATACATCATTAAGACCATCATAGGCATGTGATAAGAACTCTGTCAGATCATTAAGAAAAATTGAGAATAACAAAGGACAGATGTTTTCTCCTTGTCTGACACCTACATTTAAAGCAAAATATTCAGAGAAATTATTACCTTCTCTTGCAGATGATTTTGCAATTTCATACAGATTCTGTACAACAATAAGCATTTTACCATCAATACCATTTCGTAACAATTTTTGCCATAGTAAAACTCTACTAACCGAGTCAAATGCTTTTTGAAAATCTACAAAAGCACAGTATAACTTTTTCCTTCTAAATAAGTATAGATCAATGAGACATTTCAAATTAAAAATGTGGTCAACAGAACCGTAACCCTTTCTTAAACCAGCTTGCTCTTCACATAACAAGCCTAAACTTTCAAGATACTTAAATAATCTATTATTGAGTATACAGGTAAATAATTTTCCAAAGCAACTTAATATAGTTATACCTATATAATTGCCAGCATCTACAGGGTTACCCTTGTTTTTAAATATAGGACATATAGAACCCTGAGACCAGGTTTCTGGTACTATACCGCTTTTAAACAATATCAAAAATGTTCACAGGTAAAAGTTTATTAGCTGCATGCTTAAAAAAAACTCATTGAGTATCATATCTTTATTACAAGCTTTGTCATTTTTCAGTGACCTACTTGCATCAACAACCTCTTTTTCGCTGATAGGCTCATTAATAACAGTATTATATTCAGTAATACTATCAAGTAAAACAATGTCTACATCATTTTCATCTTTATTCAAGTTCTTGAAATGATTACAAAATACATTAATAGCTACTTTTTGCTGTGTAGCTTTACCTTTGTCACAACCTCTATTTAACAAAGACCACTATGATTTAGGATCAGAGGTATGCAGACCTCGGATTTGAAAAGTTTGGCTTTGAGCGTTCCTGATGAAGGTAAATCCAGAAAAGCGCTTCGGACGCATGCAATTATTTAACGTGTTGCTTTCACTTTTTTTACATCACTGGGTCGATATATACCTCTGCTGGTTGACTATCAGTCCCCGAGGGTATCATCAGCTCAGTAGTCAGTACTTCGGTACTGACCTGATTTATAACAAACCTTTCTAAAATTGTCCGTTTATAAATTTTGAAATTATAAAGAAACTAAAGCCTTATTCACACCTTACCGGATAGCGCGAACGGACGCCGAATGGATAACTTTTTTTCAATCCGTTCATGTCCGTTAGAAGTCCGTTGATATCCGTTAGACGTACGTCCATATCTGTTTCATATCCGTTCAGCTTCCGTTTTATCCGTCGACGTCCGTTCTGTCCGGTGGAAAATTTTGAGCATGTTCAAAACTTTGAACGGACGTCCAACGGATAAAGTGTCCGTTTAACGTCCGGTAGTTGTCCGTTTTGTTTCTGTTTTGTATCCGTTACTTGTCCGTTATATATCCGTTGGAGGTCCGGTATACCAATTTACCAACGGACTTCTACCGGACGTATAACGGAGGTATAACAGATAAAACGGATGATGAACGGATGTGAAACGGAAATGAACGGAAGGATAACGGATAAAACGGATACGTACCGAATGTAAAACGAATAAATGTCAATTGAAAATTTTGCGTTAGAAATGCCAAGTATTGGTATGTCATATTTCTTGAATGTCATGAATGCTTATTATTCATGATGGATTTTTTAGTAAGAGCACGTCTTCACTATCAAGCAGCTCTTATTTAGGCCAGACTGAACTTAAATGTTGCAAATATAAACCTTCTAGACCATAAACTAAAACCAGTAACACGGAAACTTTTTAATTATTTTAAGGTCACGTTTATGTGATTTAAATTATTAATATTGCCGCCTTTAATTTTCCGCTTATCTTGTTCATCCGTTTTATCCGGTACGCTTCCGTTAGGTGTCCGTTTTATGCGGTACTCGTTCGTTGGATGTACGTTCGACATCCGTTCTGTCCGTTACGTTTCGCTTTTCTCGTACGTTACATATCCTGTGTGTGTCCGTTAGTTATTCGTTACGAGTCCGTTTTATATGGTCAGTACACCAACGGACTCTCAACGGATAAAAATTTTGTCAACGGAAAACTTTTTTTTCATCCGTTCGGCGTCCGTTCGAGCTATCCGTTAAGGTGTGACCGCAGCTTAAGGTTTCAACTCTCTCAGGCAAAGTTGACCTTAACTGAATTTGGCTATTTGTTTTAGGTATTTTTGTCATATAGCTCTTCAACTGTTTCGGTACTTATACATCCCTCGGAATTCATTGACAAATGTTTGGCTTTGAGCGTTCCTGATGAAGGTAAATTCAGAAAAGCGCTTCGGACGCATGAAATTATTTAACGTGTTGTTTTCAATTTTTTTAGTCACAAATGCCTTTTGATACTCACAAAATTGTTTTTGTAGTATTTTCTTGTACTCTTTACTTTTACATACCATATTCTGATGATTAACAACAGAGCGTACTCTATAATGATATTTTTTTGACCTGCGATACGCTTTACGTTTTACATAACATTCACTATTAAGATATTTCTTACAATGAGTATATCTTTTGTTACATTTTTTCTAAGCATTACTATTGCATTTAACAAACATATCTGCATGTTCAGCAATATCCTTAATAATACTATTACAGTTTTCTACTCTATTATCAATGGTTACAATATCTGTATTTTGAGTGTCAACTGACCTCAGAACATCTAAAAGTTCATCAATACGGTTAGCATCAAGGAGGTCTGTGAATACTGCAGTCCGGTCTCGGCACCATTTTGGTTTTACATGAGATTCACCTTCACAGGTGATTACAATATTTGAGTCATTAATGTCTGTATCACTAATAGTACAATTAGGTCTTATATTTGAGCACAAATGTAAACATACAGGTTTATGAACATCACTGAGAATGGGGCCAAATGTTAATACATTAAAATCAATAACAGATCTGAAAAACTTTGGCGAAACAATCACATAGTCAATTACAGAATTGTTACATGTAGTGTGACCTATTGCTCGATCAGATCCACAACGACCATTCACAAAAAAAGTTGCGTACTTTTACATAAATCAAATAACCTTTTACCATATCTATCAATTTTACAATTATCTTGTGAGAATCGAACAGAAGAAACATTACATTCTTCTAAAATATGTAATTTGTTAATCAATACTTGATCATCATTTGTTATATTACAAGCATTTAATATGTGATTATCAATATTAACATATTCACTAGCAGTTTTTACATGTGCATTAAAATTACCAAGCATGCAAACTTGCAAGTTGATCATAGCATTAGAATATGTCGGAAAGCAAAAAGAAAATTTATTAAACGATTATTCTGTCTAAAATATTTATCTGAAGTCGGAAACAATGTGGTCGGAAAGCACTGACTTAAGCAGATTGATAATTAAACAAAAATATTTCTCTGTAAACAAAAATCTAATTTCATTAATAGATACTACCAGACGAAGACAATATATATTCATTGTTAAGTTTAAACTGAGACTAAATTTATTCTTAATAGAATATAATTAAAATTGTAATTTATACGTGCATTATCATGTCTGGCAGATTTGAACAGTCATGTGACATTTAGGAAAATTATTTGTAATGTATGAGCACCAATGAGCAGGGATGCGTACCGAAAGTTAGCTAAATATCTTTATTTAAACGGTCGTGAATAAAAAATATGTAAATTTTTGAATAAAAATGAATAATTATTGAAGAATCAGAAAAATAATTTAGTGAATTGGTAATTGGACAATTGGTCTCACTTCATTTAACAGTGAACACATCTCTGGTCAAGGTTTAGTTTGGACTGCTTTCTAATTTAATTTAAACACGTTTTGTATTGGTCACGCAGTACAGTAATTTATATTGGATAAAAATTTCAGTTTAAAAGTAGAACTCACTACTAATTATCACTTTTCAAAACACCAGAAAACAGGTAGTCAACATTTTAATAATTTAAATTTTTATGTTTAAATATGTCTTAGTTTGTCGTTGAAACTTCTATCAGCGTACTTAATTTGTTAATGAACATTGTGTTTCGTCGTTTGTTCATTTTTCAAAACTATTTAGTTTATAGCGAATCGTCGATATTCTTTATTTAATTTGAGCATTTCTTCGTTTGTTCATTTTTTCAGAAACACTTATAGTTTATTATGGTGGCCGGTTAAGGCCATTTCGCGTTTTCGCCTTTCATATTCTATAGGGCGAAAACGCGAAAACGCGAAATCGCGAAGTCGAAAACGCGAAGTCGAAAAGTCGAAAACGCGAAATCGATTTCGCGTTTTCGACTTCGCGTTTTCGCGTTTTCGACTTCGCCTTTTCGACTTCGCGATTTCGCCTTTTCGCGTTTTCGCCTTTTCGCCTTTTCGCGATTTCGCGTTTTCGCGATTTCGCCTTTTCGCCTTTTCGCGTTTTTACGATATACATGTTATTATAACATAACATTTTAAATATAATTGGAGTCAAGACTACAAAGTATGTCATTCAAATGATTGTCATATAAATTTCATATCTGTGGTTTACTTTAAATATTTTCATAAATTAGACAATTACTTTACATTCTTTGTTTCAAATACTCTAACAAGTCATTATCTTTTAAAAGTGTCAAATTTATAAGTTAAGCCACAATGTAAACTATAGGCGGTTTTTGTTGTTGTAATTATATTTTGTTTATATACATCTATTGTTTACATGTGTATATTAGTAGATTAATTATGTTTTAGTCATGTAGTTGATATTGTATTTAGAGAGCCTTATTCAAAATTGGTTTAATCCAAATGAATTACTCTCTTTAAAAAGATATTATCATTATTATTATTATTATTATTATTATTATTATTATTATTATTATTATTACTGAACAAATTTAAAACAGATGCATTTGTATAAAATGCCTTTGAGTATACAATTTGCTTGAAATCATATTTTGACATTTTAAAATATATTTGTTAGTTGACCAGATTCAGTTTCTCTATTTGTTTTGTTAATCTGGTTCTGACACGGGAGGATTGTTGTTATTGTCTATTGCTTCAAGAGTATATCCCTTGTCCCTTGGTGTCTCCTGTAGATGAACAAATTTCCATCTTTGAAAATTTGAAATATCAATCAATGCGTTTAGTAATATATGGGAAACACAGTCTACATTTACATGAATTTTCCATAAATCCAGGTTACTTTTTGTTTAAATTAAAAGAACATGCGACAGGTTTAGGATATCTTTGCTAAGATCAACCTACGACAGTTTTGAGGCGAGGTCTTGGATAGTCCTAAGAGGATCATAAGACATGTCATTAGATATTCTAGTATCTTATAACAGGTCTTAAGATAGCTTCATGAAACCGTCCCAAGTTTTATTTGACAAAAGTCTTATCTCCACAATGTATTAAATTTTAAACTTTTTCACACAAGCTAATTTAAATATTAACAATTTTAGATTCACAACAAGAGCATTAAATGAATGATTATGTATTTTAAGTAACCATGGCGATAATAATCATTAATTTCATTTATTTTAAAATGTCCAAACTATAACTTCCAGCAAATTGTATGTTCAAAGGCATTTTATACAAATGCATCTGTTTTAAATTTGTTCAGTAATTGTCAACAAAGAATGTGAAGAAATTGTCTAATTTATGAAAATATTTAAAATACGTCACAGATATGAAATTTATATGACAATCATTTGAATGACTTATACTTTGTAGTCTTGTCTCCAATTATATTTAAAATGTTATGTTATAATAACATGTATATCGTAAAACGCGAAAAGGCGAAAGGCGAAATCGCGAAAACGCGAAAAGGCGAAAACGCGAAATCGCGAAAACGCGAAAATGCGAAGTCGAAAACGCGAAGTCGAAAACGCGAAATCGATTTCGCGTTTTCGACTTCGCGTTTTCGCGTTTTCGACTTGCAATTTCGCGTTTTCGCCCTATAGAATATGAAAGGCGAAAACGCGAAAACGCGAAAACGCGAAATGGCCTTAACCGGCCACCATAGTTTATAGCGAATTGTCGATATTCTTTATTTAATTTGAGCATTTCGTCGTTTGTTCAATTTTTATCAACGCTTGTCGTCGTCGTTGAGATTTATACAATTTGTTACTTTTATCTAGTATTTCCGTAAATTATGGATCGTCTCAAGAGAAAAGTCGCGACAGTAGATTATAAAAAATTTAATAATTTTGGAACTTCTGGTATAGATGACATGGGATTTGAGTATATATTTCAGAAAATGGCCGATAGTAATTCGGATCGGGATGAGTTGCAACTTCATGAATGTGACAAACCAACTTATGCAAATACTTTCGACGGCCAAATAACTTTTTGTTCTATTCAGTAAGTTTTAGAATCTTGACATTTCTGAGTTTTATTCTTTTGTTCACATTTCTTGTGTTTAATCTACCTAACTTTTCGCGATGTTTGTCCAACTTTTTTGTAAGATTTTCATTTTCTCTCTTTAAGTTATAAATTTCGAGATTTGCGCTCATTTTCTCTTTTCCAAATTTCATGTAGGATTTGTTCATCTTTGACTGAGTTTTGAGAAGATTTATTGAAAATTATGTTATTTTCTGCTTTGTTGCTCTTGCAAACGTTGCAACTGACTTTATTTTCTTTTTCAGTCGGTTTCGGTAGAGTAAATAAACAATTCAAATATTTGTCTTTTTCTTCATTTTTCAATATATTTTTCTTGTTAAATGTTCTATCAATATAGTTCCACAGTCTGCCTAAATGAGGCAAGGTCTGTAGCTTACACAGATGCAAGAACCAAAGTGCACATGTCTTGATTTCTTTTTTTGTACGATCTGAGCTCGAGTGCCATTTTACGATTGACAAAATCTACATTTATTTCTGACGGTTTTAGTAACCATGCCTATGTTATTCCTTGTTTTTTACATTCTTCACCTCTATTTTGTACTTTCCTACAATCTATTATAGTTGTGCTAAGACAATCAGGGTTTTTCTTTTTCAGTGCTTTTTCCTTAATATTTTTTTTATTTTTCGTACAAATGCGGAGACATTTGGACAATGCAGATGCGTGTTTGCAATGCCATTTTGAATATTGTATATGTACGTTAAACTAATATCACGATCATTAACATCAAGAACACAAATCCAGAAATATGCTGTTTGATAAACTTTATCTTTAATTCTTTCAAGTGGCCAATCATCTGAAAAAAGTAAAAATAAACTAGAACAAACTTTCCTTAACTGTTATTATAAATTAAACAAGACTAAACTTTAATTTTGATTGCATTTATATGTTATAAATAGAGTGTCAGAAAACTGAATTAAATTGTACTTGTGTAGTCCGCCATAAGTTATGTTCATGTAAATCCTTTAAGTGTATCAAATTCTAGTTGTTACACAGGATACTGATTAAAGGCACAGACAATCTTGTTCCTGGGGTCTTTTTGCCAATATGAGCAAGTCCTTGATTTTGAATAATTCCATATTTGGAGTGGAGATTCTAATTTCCAAAGTTATTTGGTGTCCAGAACATGACATTGAAGATGAGTTGCAAAGATGGATGTGTTGTATCAGGCCAGCTGATTACATAGTCATAGGGGTTTCATCATCTTCTGAAATATAAAGTAAAAGGGACCACAAAGCAACGCGAACTTCAATCACTTTGTACATTTTATACATCAGACTCAGAGAGAAGATTAAGTTTCTTATAGGACCAACAATTTATCTTAAAAAAGCTACAGTACAGTACATGTTGCTTACATGTGTTTGAAAAAAAAAAATATTTTCACGCACAGCGCAATAAGAAAAAAAAATGTTTTAAAGTTAAAGTTTTACATTTAAAATCAATTTCATTAATGATTGAGCAAACACAAAATACCTGAAAAACTTTTTCTAGAAATTTAGCACATGAAAAAACATTGTAATCTTTCTCTTAAGATAAATTGATGGTAAAATTTGAATGTTTTAATGTTTATCATATGTTGTTCCTTTCACCTGTAAATATTTTGAGACTTAGTTCACAATCAATTTCATGTATGAATTATTGTTTTATTTTTTTTTAAGTTTTATAGATTTTCTTATGTTCAATGATGTTTATGAAAATATGTGTAACCTTTTAACCTTTTTTTTTATTCAGTCATTGTCTCATTGCAATCACCCATCTTTGATTTTTGATTTTTGGTGTTTTAACGCCACTTTTAAGCACCGCTTTTGGGCTATTTCGTGGCGGTCAGTTTTTATTGGTGGAGGAAGCCGGAGTGCCCGGAGAAAACCACCGACCTTCGATAGGAAAATACCCATCTTTGAAATAAAATATTTGTTTAAATAATACTAACCGGTGCCGTCTTCATCACATAGCAGACTTTTAATTGTATTAGCATTCCCTAAACCTAATGTATGACTATCCAACATTTGCCAAGCTTTAGACACTAAAAAACAAAACAAAAATACATTGGAATAAAACTTATACCATTTCTGCAACTGGTGACAAAAGAAAATAAGCTTTTCCTTTTCAAAATTACTTTTTTTATCAAATTCTCAAAACAAAATTGGGCAGCACTTCCCCTGCACCAGGCACTTTATAACTTGCCCCCTTCCCACTTTACCCAGGCAAGTAAAGGGGGGGAGAAAGAAAAGAACAGATGATGGACAGGCTCATTTATAAAGGCATGAGCTTTCATCGGTTCAACCTACTATAGATGAATAAAATAATAAAATATTTACCTGTTTCACTTTCTGTCAGCACAACGTTATCAGTGACGGCGACGTCGTCATGAATATTTGACTCTTATGTCCAATGACATTGGCAATGTCTCCATTTCGTAGAACGTAGCGGTTTTGCGCTGAAAAATAAAAGAATGTTCCTGACATATTTCCATTAAAGATGACATGTTTTTAAAAGTTAAATAGTTCAAATTTATCATTGAGAAAGGGGAAATTTCTTACGTTTTGTTGTTTTTGAGCAGCAAGGACTTGAATGTTTTGAACTGGCTTTTGACCTTGAATTTCACCGGAAATAAAATTTCCCTAATCAGGAGGAGGTAGAGCGGAATCTTCTCTTTCATTGGATAATAAATTTATCTCGATATGACGTCAGGAACATTCTTTTTTTTTGTTTCAAACAACCCCCTTCGTAACAATATCGGTGCCGGAACGATCAAAAACGTTCTTCATAGCGGTTGAAAACGATTATTCTTTCTGAAACGAATAGTTTCAGGATTGCAAATCGATATAAACCTGTAAACAAATACATTTATACAACATTTATCTGCATTACTTTAGTTGAAAAAGATAGTGAATACCCTTTTACTTTCAAATCGAAGTTGGTCAAAATCACCAACTTTCACGTCAAGAAAACAGGATGGCGGATAATTTTGAACGTAATCGGCCTCTCTACGGCATTGAAGTGATGCAAAATGTATTATTTAAAATGAACTTACATCAGTGACAATGTCCCATGCTGTGATGAACTTCGTATCCTCTATTTTTTCCCTCATCCAGGTGAGCCAGGAAGTTTCTATAATATTTTATCCTGGCTAAATCTGAGGTTGGTGTTGTTTCATTAACAGATGGCAGATGGTCATATCCACCATGAGGAGGGGTCAGTTTGGTCAGGTTTCTAAGTAACACTATTATTAGAGTTACATCAAATGTTTTTGAATCAGGTACATCTAAAAATAAAATATATTAGATCATCAAATTGTTGAAGAATGAAGACCAATAAATAACCTCTATATATCATAAAAGTAAGATGGAAGATCACAGAAACTTGATCATTTCTAAATGATGCATAATATGAACTTTTTTTCAGAAAGAAATGAAAGTTGTATGATACTATACACAATGTTTGTAACTATTCAATCTTGCAAAATAATCACTTATTGTTCTGTTCGTAAGAGGTTGTAAGACTATATGGATCATGCTAATGGAAGCAAAATACTACAGCAGAACTATTATGTTAAGTTACAGAAACACCATAGGTTCATAAAGTAAGTTGAAATCTTATGGATTGGCAGTAGAAAACACTTTTTTTGTGTTGTGGTACCGTTTTTACTCAGTATTTGCAATTGGTTAATGATGCATGAAGACTGTAAAGTCTGCTGACAATTTATGTCTATCACCGGCTATAACATAACATGTCACTCACAACATACCACGAAATCATGGGAAGAGGAGGTTCCACTGTGACTGACATATCACACGTCTCTAACAACATACCAGGAAATCTTGGGAACAGAAGGTTCCACTGTGACTGACATACCAATGTCTCTCACAACATATACCAGAATTCTTGGCAACAGGAGGTTCCACTGTGATTGACATATAACACGGTTCTCAAAACATACAAGGAAATCTTGGGAACAGGAGTTTCCACTGTGACTGACGTATAACATATCTCTAAACATACCGGATAATTAGGGAACAGGAGTTTCTAATTTCATTGAAATATTTTATCAGAAAATCTTGGGAACATGAGGTTTCACTGTGACTGACATATAAAATGTCTCTCTAAACTTGTAAGGTGATCTCCAGAACAGGAGATTCTAGTGTGACAGACATTTAAAATGTCTCTATGAACCTACCAGGAAATCTGGGGAACAGGAGATTCCACCGGGACTGGTTTATTATTCACTTCTTTTGAAGGTCTCTCAGTTTATTGAACTCTTTCTTCAGTGAGGAATCCAAGCATGATGGAGCAACATAATCAAACAAAGCTCGTCTGCACAAGGAGATATTCCTGTCAGCAATAAGCTCATCCTGACATAGTTTTGCTCCTCTTGTGATAGTCTAGATGCCATTGTCCTAGACTATAATAATTAAGTTTGTAGTTTTCTTCTGTTCAGATTTCCAACATGTCCATGTTTATTTCTTTATTCAATGTGCATCAAAGCTATTCGTACATATATTTGGATGTTAGTTCCATGGCTGCACTTCTCAAGATTTTCCTGTGGTCAGTTTATTAACCTGGATAATCTTTTTCAGATCTGAGAATTTTTTCTTAAGAGAAGACCACAAATTAAAAATTGTGAAGACACATAAAATGTCATCATCGAATATTTTGTAATTATTCAATCAAATATTGCTGTCAATTAAATTGAAATGCAGTCTGACATTATGAAAAGTGACTGTTGTGAAAACTTTCGTGGTAGCAATTGAATGATGATTTTATGTGTTTTGGGCAAACACTTTTTTGAGAATTTGGTCACTGTGAATACTTAGTGTTAGATTCTTCGGTTAACATTAAAAATCAAGATTTACTCCTATAAGAAGTTTACTGATAATTTCATCTTTGTTGAATGATTTTATTATTTTATTAGTGCGAAAAGTACGATAGTATCAGGTTCGCAATAATTACAATTTGCATTAATAATTTCAGTAGTGATTCTCTTTCAGAAAATTAGTTTTTGCTAGAGCTAAAGGATTTGCAATAATAAATGTATGCATCAACTTCTGAATTTGTAGTACCATTATGGTCGTCTGATCTGTTCCTGAACTAATTGCATGAATTGTGTCATACTCATGAATGCGACTTATAGCATGGTGGGTGAAGCATGCATATCAGGATATGTTTACTCTG